>CM024177.1:1075109-1675109 GCA_013433145.1 Ascaris suum
AAATCATGGTCTTATACTTTTCCATGTAAACAATGACTAAAATTTAAACTTAATAACAGTGGAAAGCATGTATTGAGCTTGTGATTTGAATGACGCCCTAAGCGTTTCAATGCATTATTCATTCGTGAAATGTTGTAATTAATTCACAACTGGCACCATGCCACCTTTCAAATTTGCTTTTTATTTTGAAGTGGATAATCTTTAACCGACGTATTAAGGAAACATTTTTTTCATTTATATGAAGAAATCTATTTAGATGCGGAGCATTTTCATTATTATTGACAAAGAAAACTTTTTAAATAATATAAAAACTTCTTAAGAAATAGAATATTTTTAAATACACAATGAGAAATAACACAAAATCATCTCGCTTCTAAAAGAAACAAAAAAAAAAATCTCATCCATATTATTGAGAAACATTTCACCTGAAAACCTATTTTTTGCCACTGTTTTGTCACTCTGCCAGTAAGTTTCTCTTCAGGCATCAATATATCCCAAAGTCTCAAAAGCCTGAAATTTCACTAGTATTCGATTACGAACAACAGAAATTTCCAATGAGAAAAATAAAAGATATAATAATGAAAAAGAAAGGAAATAATGGCCATAATGCATATTACTATACGGTGTTAATCCTATATTCGAGCGATATACCTCAGTTTTTACTGCATAAAAAAATTTTTGCATAAATTTAAGTCACCACAACCGACCATTTCAAATATAACGGATGTATCGGTATCCAATCAGAATAATTCTTATTCTAGGTGAATACCAGAATCTTAGAGCAATAAAATAATATTTTTACGGAAAGCAAAATTCTTCCCATATAGTCGAATTTCTTTCTTTAAAAAAACATACCTCTTTTCATGAGTTACATTCTCGACGTCATATTTCTCCAAGCGTCTAGCTTCAACAAGTGCGCAAAAGTTCACGATATCCTCGAATTTGACTCATTACCTTTTCCATCCTCTCGCTCATACTTGCCGATATTTTCTCGCAAAATAAGTGTTGTCCCTCACCACTCTATCTGCCTAAAATCACAAAAAATATTACAGTCAACGTTAAAAAATTTCAGTAAGGAAAGCCAACTTGCAGAATTAGCGCTTATGAAATGTATCCTTATCTTTATATCAACTGTTTATCTGATTAGACCACCCGACAAAGAATCTGCTGCTCTGAATATTTTCCTCGATTATTCCATATTTCACCGTTGTCAGCAAACTTTTGTAAGAGAGGGGGGGAGGGGAAGGAGAAGGGCAGGGGGGGTCCGCAAATAACAAATATATATCACCTCATTTTGCTATGATAAATCATGCGATATATATTGGCGAAAAAAATTCCATTTATTTATAATGGATAATCTAATCAAACCTTTTCGGCGAATTTCCATCGTGAATAAAAATTGTTGGACAACGCTTGGATACCTGCTGTTACCTTGCTTAAGTGAAATGATACCACTAACTGCCAATCTTCCCCCCCCCCCCCCCGGGCTCACTGCTCACCTGCTCTTATCGTTCTAAAGATTTAGGAGAACTGCTACAAATCGTTAAAAAAAGAATGGTATTTATTACTGCTATTACCAGTACTATTAAAATAAGCAGCAGTTGCTACTGTTACTGTTCTTTATTATCAGTACTGTCGAAATATAAAATATCAGTGAATATTTGACCTCAAAAAACTCCGAAGAAATTCGTTCAGTTTCTTACAATTTTTCTAAAACGTGAAATACATAATTCATTCATGGGGTTTGTCATATACAATCATTCGCATTGATAACAGGGAAGAGGGGGGGGGGAGGGGGCGGCTGCTTTATATGATTTCCGAGCAATCTTTTAATGAGGAAAGCATTGTGGTCAACTAAGAAAAAATAAAAAAAATTCAAATGCGAAGAAAATTAGAACAAACAATATCAACAGCGGTGATTTCGGCTAAACTCCTAAACATCATACTTCCCACCTCCCCTCTTCCTTTGCAATACTCGAAACAAAACAGTGTAAAGAAATAAGGATATATTACCAGCTCCGGCTCATCATCCTCAGTCCAATCTTCGCATAGCTCCGGAAGCAGGCCATCTTCAATCATTCGCTCCACACGTAACGTCACCTGTGCTGGGTACTCCTCTCGCTCGTCAACTGAACAAATATATGCAAATATTCGTATATTTCAAGATATCATATCAATGCTCAAACAACAAATCGACATCTATGCATACATCGACATGGTTCCATTGCTCTGGATGCATTATACAATCACCTAAATGAACCTTAAACCGTGAATATGTACTTCTATAGCTTAGTTATGAACAGGATTGCAAAGAAATTATCATATTTCCGTGTTCACTAGGAATGAAAGATGACGCGGATTGAAATTGAATACTATCAAGCGTCCATTGGATCATACCCCATCCTTCTGTCCCACCCACTCCCCTCCCCCCCCCCTCATCTTCCAACATACAACGTCAGCCTTTAGTATCATTTCTATAGCACATTACCTGACAACTTAAAGCACTGTTACTGTAGGTCATTGTTGGTCCAAACTATGTTACGGAAATAAACAAATACGATAAAAAGCGAAAATTCCCCTTATACTCCTATAATTTCCCCAAAAACTAAATAAGGTCCGACGTACCCATAAAGTAAGCTAGACTGGGATCCCCATGGGTAAACTTTTGGGCAAATTCAGAAGTGAATGCAGGACAGGCGATACATTTAAACCACAACAGGCTGCAAATAAATATATCAAAAATCGCGCCACTAAAGTTTACAATTGCACTTCATTTAATGACCCCACTGGACTGGCTGCTATACCAAGGACCTGACCATGAGTGACCTATTTCTTTCACCCTTCCCATCCGCCTCTCTATATCGAATGCTGGGCTATTTTCTCGACTCTTGTGTAGAAACTCTTGCTTCCTCTTTCGTATCGAAGTAGCTCCTGCTGAATATGTTGAATATGTGATATTGGAGTTTGTTATTTTAATGCTGTTCCTTATTTTTCATAATTATTTCATATTTACTGACGTTTATGAATTTGAGGTATACGCCCATATATGGTCAATATGAAATTTGTGAAGCAAAAAGTCTACTACTACGAGAGTTGCTGCGTTTACACATATGATACATGTTGAGATTTTATTATACTCTTTATGGACTGTGGATACTTGAGAGTGCAATGAAATCCTGAATTGGTATGAATTTTAAGTGAGATACTTGGATGGTATGAAGTGATAGATTAATAGGCATTATTCTCCGATAAAAATTATCTCATAATTAAGAGATGGACGATTGAGTCTACAGCTCAGAAAGAAATAGACTTGCAGATCTCTTTTTATGTCACTTCGAGAGAGATAACAACTCCTTATAAAGGATCTCCGAATTAAACACATTTTCTAATGTTTTTGTTGAAGTATTTCACACAATTGCAAAAGGATACACATCGAAATGATACCAGTGGACTTGTTCGGATCCCTCAAAGGCTTTGTATACGGGCTATAAAACTGTATCCGTCAACATCAAATCGACCTACCACCCATTTTGATAAAGCCATAAAGTCCCCAGGGAAATCCATGTTCAACACTTCATACATTCGGGTTCCAGGTTTCGTACAAAATGAACCAAGAAGGAGAGTAAGGGAATGAATTAGGAAGAAATTCTAATCCTCCTCTACTGATACAAGGATAAAAGCAAGTCACAACAAAAAAAGAAAAACAGCAGAAATTAACAAAGCAACAACTTACAACTCTCTCAAGCTCGGTTTTACCAGTGAGTAAAAACATAATCCATCGGAATGCAACCCGAATGATATGTCTCTGGATGAAACGGAATACAATAAATAGCCACGATGACGAATCATGATACGACATATCCCGTTTACCGCACATTATTAAACATAGGCCACTTCGTCCACACCTATCCCTGTGATTATCCACTTTTTCATCTACCTTTACGTAATTAGCGAACGTAGCGTGCTGAAAGGTCGACGTCAAGCTTATCTCATAAATTACAGTGGATCCTGATGGAAAAACTGTTGGATATGAAGTTTTTGCTTCTTTTTTTTAAATATTGAGATATCAAACATATTCAATTCTATTGGTGCGTTGCATCACAGTTCTGTAGGAGACTCTAATATATCTAAACGATTTCATTGTGGATTTCCATACTGTATCAAATCTGGAAAGACCTGGAATCACTTGAAAATAAATAATGATTGCAAACCTCGAGATTGAAAGAGGTTCCACTAATCAAAAAGAGTTGTACCATTCAAGAATTCTACTCATACAGATGAAACAACCAAAAGCGCAAATGTCCGCTTCTGTCAGTTCAATAACAAAAAAAACACACTTAATGTTATTTAAAACTAATAACCCCATGCGATGGTCGACGTCCCCCCTATATAAAGTTGATCAATCACAGCAAGATGAAAATATCCAGCAGAAGCGGACATTCCTGGATCCATCCGATCGCCGGCTGAATAATCTGTACCTAGTGACGGATAATTTTTTTTTTTGATAGCGAGAATTTCCTGCAAATAATATCATGCACGAATATTATTTGTATAACTTGCCCATATTGTTTTTTCAAAAACGGCGCAATAAACAACCAAAAAGCACATTTTGTATTTTTTTTCCTTTTTCATTCATTTCAGCGATACGAAAATCGTCACACATCAAAATTATCAATCTACTCTAAATATTATGCGATTAAAGCTTAATAGTGGATCAAACTTATAAGTAACGAAATGTAGAATAAAAAAATTCAAACGCGATGTTCAAATAGCGCATCGAATGGAAACGCCTCCACTGAAATAAGAGATCTTCACTTCTTTAGTTTATCCATTATAACAATCGAATATATGAAATACGATAAGTAAATCTGATCAACAATGGACAGTAATACATTCAACAAAAACCAAAACGAACAATTTTACTCCGATGTAAAAATACTGCAACACTTCATGCACCTATCATTAACCTCATTCCTCTTTCCATTTCCACTAAACAAACATATTTGCGAAAACAATTGCAATTTGCAATAAGCACCAATCATTCATCAACAAATTTGCAATAAAGAAATTTACAATGAAATCCTATCAACGAAAATGTGATAAAAATATAGGACAGCATCTAATAAAAACCATTCAATTAACTCAATAATCACAAATCCTCTATTTTTATCAAAATGAAGCAATACAAACCTAATAAACAAAATAAGTAATTCCCTTAGCCGCAAGTACATATATATATATATCAGCATCTCAAAAGAAAAAAAAACGCAAAATCATCAAAATAAAATTCAATTAAACAACAAATTCGATGCATTCCAAATAAAATACACTCATTTATAATGCAAACTATGAAAGTGCTCGAATATATTCCACAATCCAAATGCTCAATTTTATCACTAATGCTCATTTTTTAAAACAGTTATACATTCAACTGCATCATATATATATATGTATACCCCCTTGACTCGCATAAGTTGACGTAGTCTTAAACATTCTATTACCTAAATCCATTAAAATCAGAATCATCGAACACCATCAATGAAGATTCCACTTGGAGCACAGCTGAATACACTCTGATGAATGAAAAGTATTTCACATCCACGGTATCAAATCCATTGATCAACACCTTTCAAATAGGCATCAAGGCATCACATGGGTGTATAATAACTCATGAATATTTAGCATTCTCTAAACTCTATTCCTTATCTCGCCAAGGTGAGCTTCTCAGGTTCCATTTCTCTTTTGAACACTTGAAGCTCCTGCAATAAACATTTTCATGAAAGAACTAGGGATATGCCATAACTTTTTGGTATTGGTAGTATCAGCGGATCCCCGAAGAAAAATTGTCTTTCCGATCGTCTCCTAATTCGACAATCTCGAACAAAACTATGGCCGCATCTATTTTCTATTTTGTGGAAGTCAATAAAACATCGTTGTTGAGTTGTAATGCTCCCCAAGATTATAGGCATAGCGATGAAATGTTATCGTGATCGGTTTTTTTCGTAATGAATTCTTCGCCGAATACTGCACATCGTCCTTCCGGTTGGATCACTTCGATCCTCCTCTCCAGAGCACTCGACAGGGCACGTAGCTGAAATGATCATCATCACTTCTGAACGAAGCAACAGCTTTCGCATCACTTTAACTTCTGTCCGATCCACTAACCCTGTATCAAGGTACGCATTGGTGGCAGCCGCCCCTCACCTAGCATCCTTCCTTCAATGCTAGATAAATGAAAGTCAAGAAGGCTCTGAAATGAAAGCGCTAATAGGTTAAAGCAATAACGAAACAATGCAATTCTTTAATTATGAACATTCAGACAACCGAGGTAGAGCGCAGTAGTTTCCCTTCGGGAAGGAGAAAGAAATTCGATCAGATATATTCGAAACTGAATAATTCATAGCTCATCCTCATCTTTCACTGTCTTTGGCTTCACTGGTATTCAGTTAATTCATTTGATGGATGCAATTTTGCAGCATCCTCCTCCTGGACTTTTCTAAAAAAGGTCTTGGTGGAAGATGTAAAGGTAACGCACCTCGGGTTCACCACCCCATTCACCACCATCACTACTGCAGCGTTCAATGAGGCCGCAATATTCTTCAAAATGGAACTCATCGATCGGTGATCCATCACGATCCGTCAAGAAAGGTAGAAAATCATCCTTATGCGAACGAATAAACGCAGCCGCCTTACGACGAACATCCGCACCTGATGTCTGTATGAATGAATACAATTAACGAGCGCCAAATAACCTTTCCTATGAAAAGACACAGACTCATGAAACCTCGAGAGAATCATATTTCCACGGAATAGAAGCCAACATCCAGCAGCAACGTCATACAGTCACAAACAACATACTAATTCTTAATGAATGTCGCTGCAATACCTTCGTGAAGCATCTCATCTCAGATACTCAAGCATCTTATGAGAGATGATTCATAATGCTGCTATGACGATAACACAACTTTATAGAGGATCAATACCTATCAATTGTTGCATACTTACTTGAAACAATTTGCATATAGAAAAATAGAAGCAAAGTGCTCGTCTTATATTTTAATTATGCAAAATATAGAACTATGAAAAAAAAACGATAGAGCAATGAAACCGGTATCACTCCCACAACACAACTCAGAAAGCACAAGTGGCGGGGTTCAGTGGGAAGTGATGACTTCCAACATTACAAACCCAATCCACGATCTTTGGCATGTGTGCTTCGAGCGTAAAAACTCAGAGATAGGATCAATGCAACAACAGGTATAACATGCGCATTGCATGTCATGCGTATCGTCAATTCTTCTCTTCTCTCCCTCCCCCCCCCCCCCTCTCACAAATCACCAGAGGAATTCCCAAAAAATATGGCTAAGAAAAAAAAAAACCGAAAACAGCAAAAGCCATGATGCATACATACCGACAACGCTGACATCAGGACCTTTATTAATGCTTTTAGGCGTCCAAATTTATTTACCTATCCATCCAAATTTGATCGTCCAAATGAACCTCTTCAAAGAGAAGCCTTGCCAATACCAACCTTAGCCGGTGTCACTCCTAAGAGTGAAAGTTGATGTGCGATGGCGTTGTAGAGGCAGTCGCCGTCCGGTGGAATCTCATGCAACGATAATCCACGTTTCGTCAAAATTTCTTCAATCGCTGCTCTTTCCAGGCGTCCTTTAACAACGCGATATTACAACACCTTTTCACAAAGCATTCAGAGTTATAAAATAATGGCTGGCAGCAGTACGGTCGCAAATTTCACCTAAGATTCTTATTTTCGACGATCCAATATCTATATTTCACCTTTGTAGACGTATATGAGTTGAAATCTATACTTCAGCTCATACACGTCTCCAAAGGAATCGGCTTCCTGTAACCTCCAGAGGATACCAAAATAAAGGAAAATCGCTTGCAAAACTTGTGAAACTTTCCGACACAAAAGTCATTAAAATTTTTTAAAATTGGATGAGCTAAACCTGGATATTGCTGAAGGAAATCGCCCTAAGATCCACATAACACCCCACCGAATTACGTGGTTCAAACTTCGGTACTTCCTAAGCTGAAACTTCCAGGAAAAATAGCTACAGGCACATTGCAAGACGCTTTCACATTGTACCTTACAACTATGACTATTTGCATCCAATTCAACTGAACAAATAGCTTTAAAAAGCTGCAAACAAAAAGATAAGGGCCTAGAATAACTCCATCGTGCTATATTTTAACCGATCCGACATCCTTCTTTCTTTCTACAAAAGGTTCGTTTTTCTTCGACCCCACCGGTACGGATTAAGGTCAATTTTTGGGGGTCATTTCTAGAATTTATTCAGAAATGGATAGAGAGAACCATTCTATAAGCACTGTTATATGCAATAAATTTCACAGCTCCAAATTCAATCATTGATGAGTTTCGAACTTCTATTTTGATCGATCGACAAATAAACATATATGCAAGACGCCATAGTGGATTAGTTTAGCAACAGCGGTATAAATGGGAACATTATCCTCTGCGTAGAAAAAGAAAATATTCCACATTCCACATAACAGATATCCGTTTCATATAAAAGATACTTTTTTCCAAATTTTCCCTACCTGGAAGAAAGGTTTCCAGAAAGTTTCCACCTTTTATGACTTCAACATTAAATGCAACATTTCATTGAACTCAATTAACCCCGCAGTTGCATGGCTATCTCTTCCGCAAATTAACCCACTGTCCTAACAAGCTTCGCCATCACCGTACCACTTAAGGCTTCCTCGTCCGTTTTTCTTCAATTCAACAGCTTTGATACAGCATTATGAAAAGATGATCGAGGAATTAAATCATATATCTTCCTCTTATAACGTTGCCTTTTTGAAAGACAACGCAATGAACACGTGTAAAAATCGCTTTCAGAAATACCTGCAATCGACAGGATACCGTAACTAAATAAGGATATTCCGAGTGTTCAAACTACCAACGACCATTAAGGTTTTGCATATGGGAAAGCGAAATGAGAAATGATGTTTTGCCATAATAAAAAACATAAAAGTCAGTGATTTGCTGTTTTGCAAAATTGAGTATAAATAAACAATCAATACATACCCCCATATTATACTAATAATAAGAAGTGCTTATTTAAATGCTAATTAATTAGACATTTAAAGTAATCTAACCTGGTGCAAATTCGGCATTCTGCTTGTCCTCCTTCTCCGCTTCAGCACGCCTTCTATTATCATCGGCCTTTTTTTCCTGAATATTTGCGTTTTTTTATAGATATGATCAACTTCAGCAACTTCAACAAGGAAGAGGATGGGGGGGGGGGGGGGGAGGGGTGTTCGCAACAAAGATTTCCAACGAGGTCGATACAACGACCATCGAGCAAACATTTGAAAAATCCTACACAAATTACATATGACATAAAAGCGTATAATAGACCAGGAAATGCATATATTGCGGTGAATAAGAATAAAATTGCTGCCTTTCAAATAATCTCCAACGCAAAATTTTATGTACAGAATTTGGAGTGACAGAAATCTTGCTTTAGTAAAATTGCTTGATTCCATTCTCACTCTATCGAATGACCGAAGAAAAAAAACACATTGACAACTCGGGTCGTGTATTATCAGCTAAAAAACCTGCATCACTCGCTTATGGGGCTCAACGTCAGGCAACCTTATCGTAGTTGTACTTCGGAATTGAAAATGGATACCTTTTCCAGGAAGAGGTCATTAATTCAGCACCACGATGAGAACTTACCCTCCTTCTCTGCGCCTTAGAGATTCTGGGCACCTCATGCTTTTGCGGCTCCTCTACATGTGCATGTGCCTCATCAACAACTTCCTCAAGTTCGGGTTTGGGTGAGTTAAGCTCGAACTCTGCCAATTCCTGTAAGTAAACTCTCTTCACTAACAATAAATTTACTTCTCCCTCTAGTCTTTTATGTCTGAGTCACCGAATACATAAAATTCATAAATTTGCACGAAATCTACGCATAAGAAAACGGAAGTGCCATTATTTTGAACACTCACAAAGCTCTGCGGTTCTCTTACAAATAAAACAAATGCTTGCTAGTAAAGAAGTGAGTCAAAAAATAAATCGAAGCTTATAAATTCCCTACGAACTTCCAAATGGAAAAAGATTGAATAAAACAGAGTCCATCAGGGGTTTCTCTGATGTTGAATGGCATTCTGTGAGTGTTGCGCCATTAATGATCGAGTTGGAAAGTGAGAGGTCCGAATATAAAATACGAATAAAATTCATCAACAATAGAACTTCACAATGCGAATAAGCAAAGCAAGAGCAAATTAGCAAAAAAAGGGGGAGGGGGAAATGAACAACTCTGCCGCATTTACGTACCTACTCTTATCTGTGCCAAATTACTGCCGAACTTGCCTGTTTGGGAAAAGCAAGCTGCCCAAAACAATACCTTTAAAAAAAAAGAAACACCTGGTTCTGAACGCCATGAACGCGATGCAATAAGAAGGAATATTTGATGGTCAAAAGCTAATCAGGTAACAAAACGAATCCCCCACGACGTGTGGCGGTGACTGCTAAAATTCTCCTGTAAAATAATTTAGCAGCGCCCGTGTGAGATCGAATTGAGGTGACAGAAAAAGGACGATGGGGAGGAGAGGAAAGGAGAAGGAGAGGAAATGGGGTTGACCGGAGGAAAAAATGTTAAATGTTATGTCATTACAGGAGGAAAAATGTCCATTATGGCATTCTGCAGTTTAACAGTAATGAGAGGACTATGCTAATTATTCCTGAAGAGAAAGAATTTATTTATTCCTTTCCAGCACAAGTCCCCATGTACTCATTTTTGAGATATATTCCCAATAAAATTTAAATACATAAATAACCCTAATTTGCATCAGTGATAAAAACTTATTGCAAATGTTTGACGATTTCATAAAAGAATTGAGATAGTTTTTAAGCTAAACAAACAAACAACCGAGTCAACCTTTTATGTCGTTCTTTCAAGTCATTCTCCAGTTTCTCGATTTCTGCTGTCACCTCTCGTTTGCGTTTTTTATCATCTTTCGCCACCGAGTGCCTTAGACTGGTCAATTTTGCTGAAATGAGCTTATAGTCAGTCGACGAACATCACCAAATTTGGCCTAACGATGCATTCTCCCTCATTTGGAACGTATTCAACGAAGACCGCTTCTTGAAGAAAAATCCTTCCGATTTCTGGATAATTATGTCATATACATCTCAACCACCTCACAGCGTGCAAGGAAAATCACTAATGCTGATAGAAAAATACTTTGGAAACGATTTCTGGATGCACTGGGAAGGAACTTTCTCTACGAAAGGGTGGCGAAGGTAGAAAGGAGAAGAGAGGAAAGATCCCACGCCTAAGAAGTATTATCAATTTGCCGCAAAATGATGAATTCCAACGATTCAGCTGTATTCTATATTTATATCACTGTCTAATGGGGTTTTTTTTTGCCCGCAGAATAATTGTTTACCTATTCGGTGTCAGTGATACGAGACCGACCCCGTCTTAGACTTCAATTAAAGGGTTGGGGTGGTCCTTTGCGCGAATGACAAGCAACATAACCCCCCTAACTTCGCACTGCAGCACTAGAATGACCAGTTAGATTAATTCGTTGCTCTTAATACTCCTCTATAATTTTAAATAACACACCTTGCAAATTGCATCTTTATAGCGATAAAACTGCAATGCATAAACATCGATCAGGTATTTGCAAATATTGATCAAAAATCATTGCAATCTCGAATTTAATGTAACATAATCTTCAGTCTAGCAGTAAAGTAAATTTCTTAATATCTAATACAATTTATGCAATCTGCGATGATCGTTAAATCGATAAACGGTCCAATAAGAAGCAATGCAAGCAATATTGCAATTTTCAATTCGATGGAAATAACTGTACCGTTTTTTTTTTGCATAGGAAGAGATCAAAAACACAATCATCACGATCGATAACATCTCGAAACATATAGCAAATAAAACAAATCAATTATTCATCTCTTTTCCCTGTAGAACGAAATATATTGTCTGGAATCCAACTAACAGCGTTCAGGACCATTCTAAAGATTATCCATAACAATAAAACAGTCCACATTTAGAGAAAATATTTTGCTGTCTAGCCGACTGGAAATTTCCAACGTTTGCGCCGCTTGAATAATTTACCATCCTAATGAAAAACGTCGCGTATTTTCCAAATTTTCCAATGACAATCTGCGAATTTCGCAAACGATCTCCAACTTCTGTAGATATCGGCGACGAAGGATAGGTAGTTTGCTTAGGCTTTGTTAAGTGCTCATAATTCAAAGTGTGATGCATCTGACCGACCGAACTATTGAGACTGCCAACGAAATTAATCTTATGCAATGAATTCGAGGCTAATCGGCGAAAAACTTTGGATATACAACGAGGCAAATCGTTCATTATTGAAATCCACTCTACTCGTATTAGTGCAGCTACGGACATATCGAAGTTTGCACACTCCATATTGCCTGTGTTCTACAAAGCGAGATACCGAAAGAGAAATGAATCAATCCTTACCTTGCAGATCCTTCTTTTCTTTACGATGTCTTGCTTGTAGTACTTCCAAAGGCGATAATTCACTTGTCTCGTCACCTCTTGCAGCATTCTATTCGATAAAATTGCACAAATAGCAGCGCTCTTTTTCGCAAAAACATCGTTTTTTCCGTTCGCATTTATTTTATTACCTGTCTATGACCGTTCTATGCCCCTCATAAATGTTTATGTAAAGGTCTTCCCTATATGGAACATTCAATTAAACAGCTGCCAAAAAGAACTCAGCACTACGCACTTCAGTTCCACATTACAGTTTACCCGTCGCCAACTTCTTTCGCCATATTGGCTAAAACTTCGCATTTAGGCCCCATTAAGCCTCATGTGACAGTGACAGGTGGCGAAGAGAAGTTTGGCTAGCAGTTTAATGAAATCAAAGTAGGAAGAAATTGCCGCCAACACATTCTCGTTACAACAGTCCACTCTAAACCCGCTCTTAGCTTCATCTCAAAAACCAAATTCTAGCCCTCACTTAACGCACTTAAAGCAACAATCAGTAACTGACCTCCATAAGCGCATTTACCTTGAAGAAGTAGGTATTACGAGGAATATCCCCTTACCCAGAGCAAACAATATCCCAAGCAAACCCTCCATAATTTTGCAGCCTGCGCTCGTGCTACTTTTCATGCATCTTGAGACTCGCTAAAGGACTCATCTAAATCACTGCAAAAACTAGTTTTCCAGTCTATCTCAAATCCCCGCACGCTGCTCTTTCTCATAGACTTCATAGTACCACAAATCTATCGAACACTCTTTCTCAATTACCCAGGATTTACACTATACAAACAAATACGCTTGAGGTGTGTAAGTCGAAATTGGTGGCATCTTTCAGAGTCAAGAAATATTTCTCTCCGATTCAGGCCACTGCATTTCTTTTAAGCAACGCTGAAAAATGCAACAGACAAAGGAATAAGCGAACAGACGTAGAAAAACAAAGGCAGCTGATACCGCAATACATCCTGCATTGCCGGCAAAACACATATAAAACTACATGCCCATGTGACCAAAATTTCGCAATAATCAGTGTAGGTAAGAAAAGATGAGTCGAGACAAAAGGAGCAATCCTGACAAGGTGATTAGAAAAAGTCAATCTGCCACCTTACGAAGGAACGGCCCTATATCCCCTCCATCCACTCTCACATGAAATTTCCTCTTTTCTTACTGCAACCTTTCCCTCCATAAATTCAACAATTAGCAAAAACACCTATACGACCATAAAGCTTGAAAAGCGCAAAAATGGTTTTCAAATTGCCCTTTGTGGCTGTACCATGGCATTACACGACTCACGTAAACAACAGCCTAGCAGCGATTTCCCGCATCGCATTACCTAGTAATAGCAGTATCATCAGTATTTCATCCCCAGAGATACCTGTGAAAGTGGTCATTTTGACCGTGTACATCTGCAAACACACCTGAGTAAACATTGGAACCATGAATAAGTAAAAGTTTATGCCACATGATATAAATATAAAATTGACGAAATAAACGATATACATCAAATTGTTGAAGGTAGCTGAGTAAGAAACAACACGATAAGCAAATAAACGATACAAATGAAAACAAAAACACCGAACAAACAAACACGATGACGGCCTCTTTGATAGGCAATTTAAAAAACTAATCAATGTAGTGATGATTTAATGCACACGATGTGTAATATGACGCGATCAACGAATAGCAACTATAATCCGATGTGATTGGAATGCGCAACGAACTACATAGAACAATAAAGTGTGAGGCTTTACTTGCCGAAGCCAAGTTTCAACTTGATTGGCGCTCTCATAGCGCCACCTTTGTTGAGGATGGCTTGTTGCTCACTCCTCGTTAGCATCTCTCTCTCCTTCTGCAGTGCGTTCCGCTCCATTTCAAGCTTGCTTTTTGTCTCGAGCATAACAAGTCGTTCTCGTTCTAAAATTAAACTTGTTGAAATTAGTAGATGGCATTTCCTATCGCGACCATACACAACAATCCAACCTCATATATTCGAACCGATAACGAACGCTCTTCGCCTTTGTGATTATGGATCAAGTGAACGCTCTTCGCCCTCTCAAGTGATTATGAATCACTCCGACCCCTCGAAATCAATAAGCCAGCGATGAAATGCTTGCAACGTTTGAAGCAAATCAACCACCCACTCCGGCCAATTGCGCCAAGCGATACTTGCACTGAAGCTTGCAGCACCTTATTTTGCAAATACGTTTCCGTTCTCCCAACTACATTCTCCCTCTCTCCTCTGTGTCTCGAGCGGCAGAAAGAAAAAACAGGAATAACATACCACATACTC
This sequence comes from Ascaris suum, assembly GCA_013433145.1. Lineage (NCBI taxonomy): Eukaryota > Metazoa > Nematoda > Chromadorea > Rhabditida > Ascarididae > Ascaris > Ascaris suum. Next base: position 1,089,933 of record CM024177.1, read on the forward strand.
CCTGTTTGTTAAAAAATCATTTGCAGGACCATCAACCTATAGCTGCAAAGCTTGCGAATCGAACGTGGAAAGGACTGAGCGTGACACCCCCCCCCCCCCCCCCCCCCATTCCATGCCATATCCTTCCGTCGCCGACATAATCCATGAAGCAATTTCAAGATCATCGGAATTTGTTCATAGCACACACACACACAACCTTTACCCCACCTTACTGGCTAGAAAGAAAATCTCCCGAAAGGAAAACCTTCTGATGAGTGCATTTAAGATGACATCCATTTGATTCTGCTAAATGACAGGTTCCATGAAGGTGGTCTGCAAACAGACGTCGAATAAACACTTTGAAACAACATACTGAAACTGGAAACGACATACTGAACCGTTCGTGATCGGCGATGCGATATACTGGCTTCGTTGACGTAATGCATCGATGCGAAGCCCTATTCGATCTCGATATGCCTCTCCAGCGACGTTTCCCCACTAGTCGTGTATGCAATTTGCGCTTTTCCAACATACCCCAAACTAATTCGACTGCATATACCCGAGAAGTGCACTTCTCATTTGGTTTACCCGTATGTGACTAAGGTCAAGGGTGAATAGATAACTAATATGTATGACGGTGGGTCAATGAGCATAACCAAAAGGTGCGGCTCAAAAACACAGATAAAGCCGTCCGCCTGGGAAGCGTTCTGATGACGATTTCGGAAGAAGTAATCGCATTACAACAGGGTTTCAAATCGCCCCACATCACTCACCAACTGGAAAGGTCCGCTTGAGTATAAGGGATATGAAACTGCATCATGCCGATCCTCAGTGAAAAATATCCCCGAGAATATTTGGATTTAATATGCGGCTTGAAATCCAAACAACACAGTGTCCGACCATCTCACACTAAAATCCCTTACGAGAAGGAAGGAACGTTCCACTTCATAAAACGTTTAAGCAATGACAATAAAACAGCATCTTATGCACATGCCAAAATAAGAGAAGAGATTGCACATGAACCGCTCTAGGAGACAATTTATGAGTGTATCATACAATTATATGACCAGCAGGAAACTAGTTCCAACGAACACCTCGTATTAGATCATATAAAACGTTAGTAGAATGCCAAAAACAACTACACAACGGAGATACGCGGCTACTCCTTCAGAGCCACGGATCTGCAAATAAAACATAGACCGTTCATATAGCAAGAACAACGCCAATTATCACAATGGCCTACCAATTTTCTCTCGTTCTCCTGTACCTCCTTCATTTTCTTCTCGAGGCTTTCTTCCAATTCGGCACATCGTTTTTTCGACTCTGCCTGTAACAACAATTCCCTTATTGCACATCCGCATAGCGTGCATGCAAGTGCCGAAGACGACTTTCACTGTCCGACAGCTCAGCTGTCACTTTAGGTTCGAACGAGGTAATAATTCTGACAGCTAAGTCAAACCCTCCCATCCGTTCTTTAGGATAATTTCAACAGCTACTAAATTCTATTAGTATTTATGGTTCAATACGGCGTAAAAGTTTCCCAGCTTTGATTTTTTTTGCGAGATTATCGAAAGAATTTCGCTGGTTTTTCCTATCATAGTAAGGATAGGATCATGCTCAATCAAAAACCCGCCAACCTCTACGAAATTTTTGTTTGTTTGCCAGCCTGATTGTGGCACTAAGCGCAGGAGAATGATCATCACATTGCAAAAATATCCAGTAAAAACAAAAAAAAAACAAAAAAATCAATTCCACTGCTTCTGAACGCCGATCCTTTCAATCGTCGTTAGCGAAAAACTTGCGAATTTTTGTGCGTCTTGAATGATAGCAAATGACACAATGTACTATAAAAACGCCTTCAGAACATAAAAATAAAAGAAAATTATCACAAATCAATTCTGAAACTTCTTCCTTAATAAATCATGAGTGTGAGACCGCACGTATAACAACGCGTAACTACAACAATCAGAATCACTCTGATTAAAGTGCGATAATCATGTACCTCTCGTTTCTTGCTTTGCTCTACCTCTCGCATCATTTTTGTTCTATTTGAGCACGCAATCTAGATTCAAGTTCTGCTCGTGCCTTTGCAACCCGTTCTTGAACCAATGACTCGAGATCGGCCACTCGTGCACTCACCTGTAAATCGAATCTCTCAACTCATCAAATAACGCAAAAAATGACAGCAGAAGCAAGCCTAACATATATACCATAATTCGAATACAAAACCCACACTCTGAAAGGGTATTAACGAATGGGATCGGTGAGAAGATAACGATGAAAATAAATACCGTTCGATCGTGGCACTAGCGACGGCAGCTTATCGAGAAAACAAGTTGGAATAAGTTCGGGATCAATGCTGAGATCACATCGCAGTGAGACGGCGATCCTTCATATGAATGCGACCCAAACCACACGCTAAGCACTTGCATCATCATATCTAAGAAAGTGCGAAGCGTGCTCTCTGGATAACAACATCAACGCTGCTCTAAATCGGCCGGCCTCTAACCTCCATTAAATTTTCATGTTTTCAGCTCTTCCGTTTTTAATTCGCGCTGAACAAAAAAAAACGGATACTTACCGTAAGCTCGAATAAGTTTCATTTAAACCTTCGAAGAACGACATTCACAGAGCTCTCTCTAATGCAACTTAACCGCCGAATGCATCACCCATATTCACTTATCGCATCAAGGTCGTAAAGTTGCAAACGGCCATACATCAAAACAAAAATGTACAGGCAAAATTCCTCGTTTCGGTTAGTTCAAGTCGTATTTGCATATATATCCACGCGCAGATTTCACTGCATCCGAAATGCGCTGATTCACTCACAAAATACTTCAATCTTAAAATAGATTTATTGTACTTTGTTAAAGGAATATGGAGACCCAATATAAAGCCATCATGCACCGTATATCCTCTAAAATGCAATAAAGAGCAATTTTTATTCGATCGATATGACTGAAATTAAGCTTCCCTCCCCACCCCCCCCCCGGGGGGGGGGGCTACGAAATATAGTAAACACGTACCCATCCAGGATAAATCCTTATTCAAACTTAACAAAGAGAATCATCCCAGTATATGCTAATTACAGTTATTCACTGCAGTTTATAGGTTTCCACCGATCGAAAACTGCAACATGCAAACGTGTCGGGCATGGATCATCACTAGGCCTTCTCCAAACATATAAAACTTTAGCCTTCACTAAAAGCTTAATAAATAAGACGCTGTGAAAGTATTTTCATAACAATATTTTACACCTACAAAGTCTCGGGAATATTCACTGATATAAACCGTATTTACAACACAAGCAATGCCTTCGGTAATCCCAATAGAAGGTAACAGCACTAAAATTTGAAAGGCAGGATTAAAACCTAAACATGGCTCCAAATGGACAGGACTTTTGAAGTGCAGGAAACTTTGAATTTCTAGATAGAGTGGCAAAAGAAATAACTTATAAAAGCTTTACCTGTTCTGTGACCCTTGCGTCGAGCCATTCCTTTGCTGCTTCACTCAGCTGCGTGATATCAAATTTAGTGCCTGCACCTAGCTCACCTGCCAGAAGCGAATAGGATGTACTTGGTGAATTTGAACTACCTCCATTCCTGAAACTAAACGATACGATATAGAACGAAGCTTTCCAATTCCATTACTATACTATTTTGCTATTGCTATCAATTCCTGATAGTAGTATAGTCAGTATCCTGTAGCCGAACACGATCCCCGAGTTGTACTCACCAACAAATCAATCAATATTCTTATCGTGCAATGGCAGCGGATAAACGAGGAAACGTTTAACAGTGACATTAGGCATAGGCCGCTAAAATAAAGTCGTCGTACAGTTGATCCCATATATCGCCACCTTTAAAGTGGTCCGTAATCCTTAATTACTGAGCATGTTTTGGCACTTGCCGTACTGGCAACGCTATTTCCATGGAACTTAAAATTTCAACCTCTAGGTTCACTTCACGAGCGCGGAGATGTTTTTTACTTCAAGCTTCGGAAACTATTACATTCTCGTATAGGTTTTCACTATTGTTTCCTTTCTGTCAAGCGAGTGGGGGAAGGGGAGATGAGGAGGGGATGGCGAGGGAGGAGATGCATACTCCTCGTGACTGAAAACATGCGTGTGAGCTCTGTCATGCATGGCGACATATAACCCGGCTACGCTCAAGGAGAGTGCGTGACCTGGCCATGATCATGAAAACTTGACCAGCCCCACACAAGAAGAGATTAAGCTGGCCGGAGTCAGGGTCAAAGTCATGGCTGCGGCCTCGTTCAATCATCTGACTGCCCAGGTAAATTATACTATGTGAGGCTAGGCCCCTGTCTCCCATGTTGGAAAGTTTAGACATTGAAAAGTATAAGCGCAAACATTCAGAGAAAAAAAGTTAACAAAAAAGCAAGGGACTACTTTCCACGAAAACGAACCGTTTGAAAATTTTTCTGCGTGCGATCTCCCCCCCCCCCTCCCCCGGGTTACTTACAGGATCCCTCGTGAGTTGCTCGATCAGACCGTCTTATGTTTGACCAAGGTGAGGCTAAGACAACATTTTGCCTTCCCCCGTCTCTCCTCCTGTTCGCAGCAATATGCGTACATCTATGAGGTTGCGAATGAAAGCTAGCAACTATCTATGCGAAGAACTAACCTGCGTCTTTCTTTTTTATAAGCATTTCGATATCATCATCAGAATTGGATCGGTCGGAATCACGACGTCGACGCTTCTCCTTTCTATGACGACGTTCTCTAGAACGTCGATCATCACGATCTCTTGATCGTGAGCGTCGTCTCCGATCACGTGACCTACTTCTGCTTCGACTCCGACCCATTAGTATTCACTGCAAATCCAAAGAATGAAAACAAGTGACGTGTTCAAGCTTGATTCTTTCGACGACAACATATGAATGCCTTCATATTTCGTAAGCATAACTGCAAAACTCACAAAATTCTAACCTTCAGCTTCGTCATATACCGACTATCTCTGAACGAACATCACAATGCAACAGAATCAACGTGCTCCAGAATGTTCCAGAGAGTTCTAGAACGTTCCGGGCGAGATACAGAATTTGAACCGACTAATCACTAAACTATCAAAGAAGTAAAAAAAAAAACGAAATGGAGAAAGTAATAGGGATTAATGGTTGGTTCTTAGAAGATTCGTTGGCCGAAAAGTGACTCAAAAACGCGAAAAAGAAAACGAATAAGCATAAGAATATCACCAATCACCCCACCATATTAAAATGCACCATCAGTGACGATTCAATCGTGCAAAATTACAACACGTATGTCGTATAGCATGCCGATGAAAAAAAAAAGCGGTGCGGACGCACCACACAACGGTAAAAGTTCAATTCTAGTCACATTCATCTTCGACGAAATAGGATACAACGAGAGAACTGACGAATATACGCATATTACTTAATATTATGCAAGGAGATGGTACTAATGACCCGAATTAGTTTTTGTAATTTGATGCACAACCTGATATACGAAGAGTTATCAACAAAACTTTAGATCTACATCACACTTTTCTTGAAGCCGATATTACACGAGAGAGAGATGACGTAGAATGCGGACGACTGCCAGAGAAGCAGAGGTGTTGTATCGTTAAGCAACAATTTCGATGAAAGTATAAAACTCATTAATATTACAGGAAAAATTTTTTACTGAGTAATCCTATATGAAATGTGGGCATAACAACTTGTAAGGTTTTATTATAAGTTTATCGCAAAGATACAGGTGTATAGCCACCTCTGAATATAACCATAATAAACTGAAATCATTTAACGTATCTTGATCCATTTTTTCTTTCGTTGCTCTAAACATTATAATCCAAAATTACTGTAACGGGCTTCGAAAATTCGTTGCAAGAGTCAATAGTAGAAACTAACCAGCAACTACCGATGTCCAAATTGTCAACCGCCTTATTTGACTCTTGAACTCTTGTGATGAGAGCTTCGGAGCGTCACTGAGACTACTCCGTGTCCTTGACGTCCTTGAAAGTAAAATTTGACGGAATGTCGATAAACGCATCATCTTAATGCGCTTAATATATTTGCATATTAGCAATAAATTTTCAAAAAAAAAAAAAGTTTTTTGCATAAATTTGCATCCTATGATAACCATCAATTCAAATTTCAAAGCTTTTTTCACCAATCTGAACTACATTGCTTTCTTTTTATTGGCTATAGATTGTTGTACATCAAACTAGAAATGAAAAACCAATCGAATAAATAACTCCAATCGATATTCTCTGATCGATATATCTCATATTCTACTAATAAATAGAAGAAAAAAAAACACTCAAATTTATATGAAAGCCTTATTTTAAATACAACAGCTCGCTATAAACCGTATATTTTCTTTACAAGTTATAATTTAAAAAAAAAGAATAGTATAAAATACCAAAAATTCAAAACTATATATTAAGATTAGATTCATCTCATATTAGCAAAAATTATTGATGAAATCAAATGTTTTTTTTTTCTCACACCGATGTGGTTATTAATTATTCAAAGAATTATATCAATGTGTTCAATTTATTCTTACATATATATATATTACTGAATAAATACTATCCTTTATAGTTTGAAAAAATTCAACTCATTGATTTTGAATATTTCAATTTTTTTTCATTAATAAAATATTTGAGAAAAAATTGAAATTCGACAAAAAAAAAGTGAAAATTCAACGCTAAATTTCTCAAGAAAATAAAATAAACTAATAATATTTCATAGGAAATTAAATGATAAATGAGCAAGAAAACAAAAAAAAAAAAAAAGAAAAAAAGAAATTACAAGCAATAATTGATGATGCAGTTTGAGATCAACTAATCGGATGAGGATATAATAGTATTTGCATCGAAATTTTTTGATGATATGGATGATTTTTTGAATGAAGAAAAAAAAAAGATTTTTTTTTAAGATTGGTTTTTATATATTCAAATTAAGATTCGTATATTTGGATATAATAATGACAATTTTATAAATAATTGTTCCTTGAAGAAATGCAAATTTAATTTGGAATTTGTTAATGTAGAGTGATTTAATTTGAAAATAGAGTTTATATATTTGCCAATTCTATGTAGTGAAATGAAAGCATTGAAAAAGGAATCTAAGCACATATGCATATAGCGTCATCACAAATTTATGAAGTACTAAAACCGCATTAAAAAAAATTTACATATAAGAAATAAGATAATATTGGAACAATACGAGATAAACGTTCGATCATACTATCTTTCTGAGAAGACGAAGTTTGGTCGGTCGCTTGTCTTAACGTTTGTTTATATAAGTATGCGCAATGGGCACTTCTTGGTGGCGCTTGACCTCGCAATAGGGCAATCCAGAAGATATTGTAACCGAGGCTCGAGTGTCGACGTTATTCTTCTTTATCGTTCACTTGACGTTTCGAGAAATGCAGAGAGGAAATAATTAGGTGATAAAGTTCGGGGCCAGAAATACTCAACGCTCATAGAGGACATTCTCGAGTTGTAGAAAAGCATAGACGTTTTATGGCGATGAAAAAGAACGTGCATGCGATTAGTGAAAAGATTGCAATGCTCATATTCTCTAGTTCCCGAAAATCTGAAATCATTCAAATACTAATTTACGCCTCCTACTTAAATCTGAAAAAAAAAATTTGATTTTGGGAATTTACTCATCATAAAATAACTCCATATCTTATAATGGAGTATATTATTTATGCAGTTGCAGTTGCCGTAATCATCTGAGTAAATATAGGGCACGATGAATTCATCAGCAAGTCAATCGCTAAAAGAGTTAGAATCGAAAGAGACTCGGAGGACGAGACTCCGACCAACCACGAGTGAATCCGAACAGGTGATGAACTTACCTTATAGTCCATCATAATTAACGCACGATTAGAACATCTATGTGCAGCGTTGATCACAATTTAATTCAGCCCTTATAGCCTTCTTATAGATCAGCACTTTTAGAGTTTCATCAGCAAAAACTGTATGTTTTATTATCACTTCTCTACTGTATTCCACACAAAAATGAACACATATGTGCTAAGAATTATAACTGATCTTATTATATGGATCAAACTTTATGCAAACTCACCGTACATCTTTCTATTGTCCACCTCACTAGTTACAATAACGATTTCATAGTGTCATCATATCTCCAGTATGAGATCATTTGCGATCATTTGGATCAAAACAATAGGATGTTTGCCATGATTGTCAATAATTTCTTCTTGGGAGGAATGAGAGTCATTGGCTACGATGACTAGATGGTCTTGGAAGGAGAAACCGGAGTTGTGAGTGAAAACTGAAAAACTTTTATAAGACAATTCGAGATTATTTTCTACATTTTTCAACGAAAAAAGAGGAATTTCCGGAAACGGTTATTGCTCTCTTTTGAATTCGATCCAGATGATATAGTGAGCATTCGGAGGGTGGGAGAAATTTTGAATCGCTAACACCTTCTCCCCCATCTCTCCTCGCGGTGTTCTGATGATTGAACAAACGAAGTAGTACCGGAAGTGTGACTGAATGTATTATTAGTACATTTTCATTATGCGCGCTGGAGAGACAATCGATGAGGTGTTTCCGAATTGGATCGAACAGAGTCATCTCGACCAGAACTATTATTGCCCTTTCAATCTGGTAAATTTTCGTGGTGAATACACTCTAGGAGATGTCAACGTTTCGCTTAAAAGCCTCAAAAGTTAATGGCGATTAATTTAATCGGTTGAACTAAATCTTTAAAAAAAAACTTATCGACTATTTCCGGTAAAGAAACTTGATCAGGAGAAAGTTTTAGCATAGGCAACAACAAAATCTCACCTGTACTTAGGTGATAAGAAACCGGATCCGCTAAGCATTTTTTTTTCGCAAATACTCCGTAAAATGTTGAATGTTTTAGATTTTCAAGCAATCAATTGCGAAAATAGATCTTTAACGGTTTTTTTGACATTAGACAATCCCTCTCCCGTCCCATCCCCCAACTATCACCCCCCCCCTGAAGGTATTTCAGACGTCTCATATATATGAAAGTGAATCAAGAATTTTGCGAAAAAATTCAAAAAAAATCATTACTATTACAGAATAAATGAAATATTTTTGAGTGCAACATCTCCGTAGTTACTTGATTTTTCATTCATATACCTGTAATTTGGAAAATCTTGTTAAGTCGAAATTACAGGTAAATAGATGAAGTTACGAGTAAAGAAAGCATTTGAAGAAAAGTACATTGTGGCATAAAGAATTGCCTATAAATGATTGATGATATGATATGCGGCTAAATGATAATATCTCTATGCAAATTTTCTGATAGCAAATCTTATGGCAACAATTGATAAGAGAGGAATAAATAGTGTAACTTACGACATAAATATTTTCGAATCTATTAAGCTCAAGTTTTATTAAATTTTTATTAAAGTTTGTGAAGTTTTTTCTAAACTTTTATTAAACTTGAGCATTATATTAATCTCACTTATTAAAAAAAAAAGAAATAATTGAAAAAAAAATGCTAACAAAATCATCGAACATAAGAAATAATCATTCACACCAGAAAAAAAAATGTTTATTTGTTCATCTTAAAGTGATATACATATTCAGATACCTTCTAAATCAATAAACAAAATTCGATTTATGTAAATATGAATTTAAAAAATTTTACTGCATAAAAAATTCTTAATTAAACTTAAGTAAATAGTTCCACATGGAAATATTTGAGAGGAATTAAAAAATTCCCCCACGGGATAAAATCTCAATCGCCCTATTGCAGACTCTAACTTCCATTATTTAGACAAAAAAAAAAACTCATAAATATTGAAATTTTTTAAAGTGAAGACCTATGAGTTTAGATGAATTGAAAATGTTGAGAGAGTCTAATAAAGATAGCGATCCAATGAGACCTTCAAAAGGGGCTCTCCTCTGAAAAAAAAAATCCCATAATTTGCTAGCACCATTGCTCATCAATAGCAGAATGCATTTAAATATCAGGTACTGAGAATGTAGACTACTATGGGGCTTCGATGATCTCCAAAATTAGGAGTTAAAGCGAATAACTTCTAAATTCACTGCTTAGAGTGAACGAATTATAAAATCAATAAAGCGTTCATATATTTTATGCAGCTATGCTCTAGAAAACTGCATACGATTCTAGTCATTGAGTGATTTTCAATTCTATTCAAAGATTAAACATCCTAGCCTTCTATTGGCTAAATGCTTTCTCCGAATATTCCCATTGAATTACCTATCTTATATTGGCAAAAAATGCTTTCTAGAATATTCCCATTGAATTACCACGACGAGAGAATAACGCCCATGAATATGCAATAGATCCGCCACTTAGTGAATGTGGAATGGCAATGAGTCAAATCGTTGCACGTCAATTGAGGAAAAAACGAATCAATCTGCGATATATATTCAGCTCACCTGCACTCGCTTGTATTCAAACAGCTACTCAACTCGCAAAAATACTTCGGTTGATCTTCTAATAATTATATTGTGACGAAAACTTGAGACAGGTTAATTAGAAGGTAATAGAGGAAGTGATATTAAATTATACTGTGAAATTTTTGAACTCGATAGAGTACAACGAGAAAATTCAAGAAAATTACATTAGTGAGTCCAAGTTGGATTGATTCCTCTTTCTTGATAAAAGAGTACTTAGAGCATTAGGCTACTTGTAATGCCCACTTATTATGGTAACTAATATTTGAATACTCGAATATTCTTAGCAGTATGTAGTAGAAATCTCAAAATATTTAGTTAATATAAAGCTGAAACAACAGCAAAATGAGACTGAATTGAATGGAAAAAGAAGTGATAATGATAGCACACCGAAATAAATTGCAAATAAATGAGTCAATAGAAACCTGCGCATTTTTAATCACTCCCTTCCTCACAACCCCCTCCCCCCTCCCTCAAAATCGTTTTATGATACAAATACATCGTAGTATTGTTCTTTATCGTTGAGATTGGTCGTTGTATGATGTTTAGTATGCATCTTTCGAGTGTCTATTATTAAACTCTACAATATTGTCGTTGCTTTTCCCAATCAGGTAAGAAGTCTGCAATAAATTAGACATTTCACGACAGAGTACGATCGTATTAGGCGAGAATAAAGAACTAAACATCATTATGATGGGAGCGCATTTTTTTTTTCACGAATTGCTTATTTCCCCAAGTGACATCGAACATAAGTGATTGGAATCCCTTCGACGCGTTTATAGATTTGTTTTGAATATTATGAAAATTAGAATCTTTAAGGCTTTATATCGAAAAAAAAAAACGATCAATATGTAATTGCATCAAATTATGTTCTAAATAGTTTATTTATTTTCAATAAACATTATTATCGTATTAAAATTACCATGGAGTTTATTTTTACATAATTAATTCGAACTTTTTTTTTTCGAAATATTGAGTCGATCACCAATATTGCATCAATTGATCTATTGATTGATATAATAACACTTTTTTGACTTTTTCAATGATAACAACTCGCCTAAACACACAATGTGTTGGCATTTTCTTTAGGGACCAATTTTAGGCTCAACGACATATATGCTGAAATTTTGAGATGCCGGAATACGTCCGAAAATATTTCATCAGTTATTTGGATAAAAATCATCGATTAAAGATATCAGAAAGCACTCTATTGTTTCGGATTTCCTTCGATTTTCATTTTTTGAAATATTTTTAAATTCTTTGAAATATTGAAGTAGAAAATATGTTTTTAAACACATCAATGGCGTCACTACGAAGATGATTTCCTGCTCATCATTCATTCGATGAGAAATACTTCATTTTCCCCTTAATTAACGTCCACATAAATCGTTCCTCTCCAACGCGAAGACATTGAGATTTAAACCTCTTGTGGTGGTAATTCAATTTCACCGGAGAGGAGCTGACAGTGCCACTACTAGAATGCTCATCGTCAAGTACCACAGCAAAAGGTTCGAGTAGCACGACTGAGGAGGGCAAAGTGAGCATATTTTGGGTTCTAAATATTTGCTATTTATGAGAACTATAGAAATGTTGCAGGAAGACGGGAATTATCTGTGTGGAAGGAGGTATTAGTGGTGATGCTGAGTCGATGAATGTATCGATGTCACTTGAAAGTCTACTTAAACAACACTATCCGATCGACATCACTTATAAGCCGATACTAAATAAACTTCCAAACGAGGATTTCGAAGAAATCATCGAACGAATTGTTGGCATTTTCAAAGAGCTCTCTTCTAAGGGAACACCATGTGTGCATTTAATTTCAAAATTATAGTTTATGGCAAATTTCAAATTATACATCAATTCAGTATTCTTTCAAGAAATCTTTATTGCCACTAAAATTTACTATAATAAGATAAACTATCAACATTCTGCTTTTTTAAATCTCATTTATTGAGAAACCTCTTATTAATTTGTAGATTCAACTGTGGATTTTTGGGTATTTATTCATAAATATTCAGGTAGCCGTAACGTTGAGATCAATATATGATCTAAAGAATGCATACTATGTTAATAGTTGTTAAGCAGTAATGTCGACTTAAACAAACTATACTTGACTAATGCGTTCATATTTTTCCATTTCGGCTATAATAGAGGTGAAGAGGATCGAAACTGCCATCTTAGGAAAAATTAATAAAATATCAGCTAATCTAGATAGTTTCACGCAAAGAATCCCTCTATAGAGAAAACTATATGCTGCATTATTAGATTAGTATATCAAGTAATGGGAGCATTTCTGTTGAAGAAAAAAAACATCGAAATGAAATTCTTCTTTCAGAGAAAAAAAAAGAATAATCCTTTCAAGTTTTTCTAAGTTTACATAATTCAGCGATATGTTGAAAACTCGTTTTTATGTGTTCTAAAATTACCATCTGCAAAAAACGTATTACATTGAAAATAGAGATGTATATTTTATTGCGTATGATTTTCTATTGAATCATGATTTTCACTTTCATCATCATAACTATGTGAATAACACGAATACCTTAATCGGAATTTCCGGCTGGGGGAATTACCGATGTTGACGGCTTAAGAAAGGAGTTTTTCGACCTTTTTTTTAATGATCGCCTTGCAGTTCGTTAGCTATAGCTCAATCATGCATTTATTAGGATATTGCCGCTTAGTATCTTATTCATCTTCCTGTTGTGAGAATCGCAGTGATAATAAGTCAAAAGCGCCTTAGAATCATATATTGTATGTCTCCAATATACCCAGTAATTTCATTACTTAGTATACCTAATAAATATACCTAGTAAAAAAAGTTTTTTTTTGTTAAATTTTCCAGTACTGTTGTAGAAAAAGAACACTTTTTTTTTTCATAGAACAACATTAATTTTCAATGCATGATTTAAGTGTGCTTGCATTGCAGCATTATTCGTGTGCGATACGCTAGCAATGTATGCAATATGCACAGCAACTGAACGACAATTCCGCCCTAGGGGTATCATACGTGATACCTATATCAAGCAAGCATTTCCGGCAGCTTCTATCATGACAATACGACGACATAAGATTGATGAACAGGTGTTGATCTACTCCGCCATTAATCCGATCCACCGTTCACATAAATCTCATTCATTAAGGCAACCAGAATTGCATTGGTTTTGGTTAATCCGTAAAGCTTTGGTTTATCACTATCCGATGAATTGTAAAACAAGAAACAAAAAAAAAAGGAACAACAAAACTCCACTTAACGCTATAAATAATCGCACAATTTTATGCTTTTCTACATTCTGATCAATCAATAATTGAAATACAACATTTTTAATAGTAGAGAGAGTTTGATTGGGGAAAATATATTTTGATCGATCAATACGAATTTTAAAATCCGATATGTTATTATACATAGATCATACTTATCAAATTTTATAATGTAAAATTTTTTTGAGTGGTTTATTGAAATAAAAATGAAAAATTATTGAAATCTGGAAAAAATATTGTAGAAAATATCAAATAAAGCAAAAAAAAAAAAAAATTCAAAATTCAATTATTATATACAAAGAAAATTATTGATAAAATATAAAAATAATAGCATAAATATAAAATATTACAAAAATAAAAGCAAAATATCGTTTAAAAAAAAATAAAACAAAATTAATGTACATAAAAAAATAAATTATAAACATAGAAAGCAAAAAAAAAAATGATAAAAAGGAAATTATGAGAAAATAATAAAAAAAAACTAAACTAAAATAAAGATTAAAGATATAAATTATGAAGCGATGATTTCCGTAATATTTTCAGACTGGATTCGAACTTCTTCCCGACTTTCTTTCTCCTATCACACATATTGCCGGTTGTACTCGGATCAATCCCACATATCTTCATAACGATGAGAATGAAGATATAGTTAGACAATGATATAATTTGATATACTCATAAGTGCTGTTTTAAGAATTTTATTAAGCGATCGCTTATATTATAATATTCCAAATTTTTCGTAAAATTCAAATTTTTGCCTATCGATATATTCATTCAATTAGAGTTTTCTGTTCTTATATCTATAGCATTATTTAAATTATAAATATTATTATTAAATGCTAATTTAAAAAAAAAAAACAGGTAATAATTCTTTCACACAATTATAATTTCTTCTTAGATCTTCTTAGATTACATTTTCTTAAATAAATCCTATAAAAGAGGATCCATAGCTAAATCGCATTCGACTTTTAGTCTGAATGATGAATATTTGTACAAATTTAATAAAATTTACTAATTAAGATGGTACAATTGTGGAAATGAATCGTTATTTATGAGAGAGATAACAATATGTTCACAATAAGTTATTGATATTGTATTGAGTATGAGAACATCAATAAAATTTTTGCCATATAGTTTCAATTATTTCTTTTTTTGGTTTTGCATCATTTTTGCTCTCAATACATTATTTGCTTTCGATAATTTAGCCCTATATTATTGTCAAATTGATAAAACTATCTAATGAAATATCAATTTATCTCATCAAATGTTTTCGCTACCGTTTTTCACTTTTTTTGAAAATTTAAATCAACAAAAATAATCGAATAAGAATTCGATTTCATTAAACAATTATGCTATGATCGATCAATACTGATATTCAACGATAAAAAACTTTATTAGTAAACACTCGATATGCTGAGTGTAATTTTCTACCTGTAATTGATACCTATAGTTTTATATATGATAGATAATACTTGTAATTTTATGTTCGATCACCTTTGCGCATGCTTTTAACTGCGACCGTAAAGTATAAACATTCGCCATATGTCGTTGTTGTTCATTCATGGGCGATAATCTCATGCATAGGTGTATGCTGAATTAAGTTCACCTTCAAGCAGCTCCTATCTCATTTAGACTATGTGAATAGAACAAATGTTTGATGCGACCGTTTATTAAGCTTCAGCTTGAGTTGTTGTATAGCTGTCCTAAAGATTAAGCAATAGCGATACGGCGAAAATCACTACAAGGATGGATTTAGGAAATGAATTTTCCGTTGAGTGCTCATAATCGGAGGGTATTTGAAGTGATAGCTAGATGAGTGCTTACGATCGAGACGTTTCATTGCTCGAAAATATCAGCACTTTCCCATCATTTCCGCTTCGAGACATTAAACCACTATTTGCTTAACTTCACTTTTAAGCACCTCATACATCTCAGAGGTGATTAAGCGAAACTCTCGTTGGAAGTGATGTGATGTTGCGATATCAAATGAAGCTCGACTCGTTACTATAATATCAAAAGACCTGTTGACGTATAAAAAACCACTACATCTTCACGACTTTCATATCGGGATGTATTATGCGATAGCTTAAATTAGTGAAAAATATAGGATGACTGGGAAAGTACCTGAGTTTTTTTTTTTTTTTAATGCAAGCAATTCCTTGGAAAATCTACCCGAAAAGTCGATAGAGTTGAAAATTTGTCAATCTATCAATGATTACGAGCAACCTTATGGATTTATTTATTTCAAACAACAGTAATAGCAGCCATTGAAGAAAAAAAATTTTTTTTCAATTGATCTATGCAAAATTTTACTACGCGAGAAGCTTAAAAAGTGCTTAGCAGGTGAGCTGTTAACGTAATGCTTATGAAGGTTGATAATCATTGAGTTGATAGGATGGTGGCTAAGATAAGGCGAGATTTATGTGAGGATAGGTGTGAATAAAATGTTGGAATGGTAATGACAAGAGGAGTCTTAAAGTCTAGAAAATTGTAGACGCACAAGAGATGCGCTAAGAGTTGAGATTGTTGATGACGTAATCACTCGCCTCGAATATCTGCAATGGTAGAATGAGGCACTCGACGATAAGATAACGAACCTCATTGCTGACAACTGACTTCATTTCGCCTTTACAGCGCTTTATAGGTGATCGTGCTGCTATGTGGTGTGCCGCTTTCCAACCCGCAACGAGAAAAACGCGACGCCCTTTTCTTCGCTGATTGCTCATTTCTAGCGATACTGCTTTCCGCAGAATTTTCCAAATCCGCTTCCGCTTTTCAATGTCTTGCCGCATTGATCATGGTGACAGTTTTCCCGCTGTTCATTATATTTTTTTTGGGGGGGGGGGAAGGCAAAGGGGTGAGGGAGCAGGGGGATGAGGGAGGGTAGAGGTGGAGAGGTGATAGGCCGCTTCATAAGGCGCAACTGATTTCATTGGCTCCTTTCATACAATGGCATAAAGCCAGTGCTCTAGACCTATCCAATATGCGATCTTGTGTTCGAATTCATTGTTTATGTTTCTTCGTTAGATAATTCTGAAGGAGCTCACTTTTTTGTTTTGTTGTGGAGCACAATATCCTCTATTATATCGTAATCTAGGTATGTCTGATGTAATTTCGAGCTTAAAATGAGCATAATTCCAGCCAGCGTTTGCTGGCGCAATGTGTGCAAATTAGCATATGCAAATAAAGTCGTCACTATTAATTTTACTCACTTTTGACGCCTATTTCACGCACTACTTTATGTTTACTAAAAAATGATGAAAATGCATATGGTCTCGATTGTTAGGCGTGTTTCAATTTTGCTATTTTTGTGCCTCTATCATATTGTTAGGCGAATGAGGAAGCATATAGAATGGCGTTTCTAAAACGCACAAAACGTATGTATATTTGCGTTGATGTGTTCAACAACCTTACTTTTAGAAGGGTCAGGTGGAGGAGGGTTTCGATCGACATTTTCCTTCAACCTCTTTTTCTCTTCCCACATCCTTCGTCTTCATCGTTCTAACACGAGTAGCCAGCCCTCTCATCAAAATGCTCCCCTCCTTATCGTCAAAATGAGTGAAATGTGTCACTGTTGAATCACTTCCTCTCTTTCCGATCACTCCAACGCTCAAGTAAAGAAAAAAATATCAGCGAATGAGAACTACCACCGAAAAATGTTTATGAGGATTCATTTGACGATTTCAAAAGATCCAAACACATCTTGCAGTTTATTTAACCTGTACAGAATTAATCGCGGTTCTGCTTGCAAAACTATGCCATTCAGTTCTCCTTCTAATTGGAATTTACTTTGGACGCGATCTCAACTACTATGAAAAAATACCCGGAGGAAATGCCCATCGCCCTTTCCTGTTCTCTTCCAGCTATCATAATGGCGCTAGAAGCGATATTTAGTGCAAGAAACTTAGTGATGGTCATCAATGCGTGTTAGTAAACTGTTTGAGCGTGAACGAGAGGCAAACAAGATACTCGACTTTTACAGCTTGAAACACTTATCGTCTAGCTACCGGTCTCACTATTTGTTTTACTACAGCATGTCAATAAGGTTTTGGCTGTTATTCGATGATGCCTTATTTCATCTGCAACGTCGGAATAAATTACAAGATGTGCAAGATAGTATGCCATACCTGAAGAGTACAATTGCCAAAAGCGTGCATAGATTTGTTCCTGTAAAGGGGATGTATATGTCGATCATTCGACGATATTAACTACTGTTGCTTTTATGCCCTACAACAGAGAGAAAAATAACCAACTCATCACATTGGTTAGTTATAGAAGACGGCTGCGACGTAGACTCGGTGGGCCCAAGGTTATGAAAGACGGGTGCGACATAGGTTCGGTGGTCCGAGCACAGGGCCACTGAATCAACATCGCAATCGTCGTTTATAAGCAAAAAAAAAAAAAAAAAAAAAATCAGCTTCTTCGATGAATCGACTCAGTGGTCTATATTAATAGTATGCGGCTTTTATCCACTTTCATTGCTTCATGTGAGATCGTATGCAAGATATTTACGACGACTCAGCAGCGGAAGATGAAAGGAAGATTTTCAGTGCACTACGATATGCGAAACAGATGTCGTTCAATTTAAATCAAACGCCATTAAAACTTGAAATAAGTTTTTTTTTGAAGTTTTATACGAGAACCATCCCGTTAACGTCTTCAGATGACGATAGTCAATGATGAATGAGAGTAGTTAATAAGGCTTTTAAACGCATTGAAGTGACGAGTTGCCTAAAATTAGAAACGACAAAACGTATACAAGCGAGCGCAACAAATTGACGCACATAGAGAGCGGAAATATACCTCTCTTCATAATTTTTCTTTTTCTTTTTTTTTTCAAATACTCGATCAAATAAACAACGACAGAAATGAGGAAAAACAATAAACGAGAAGAATAAAACCTATCGGATTGAGCCAAAAAAGCAATGAAACGATCGCGGAGGAAAGCGAGCAACGAGAAAACTACGAATTCACCGATGAATTACCTGTTACAATCAATGCGCGATCCGGTATTTCCTCATTTTCTTGCGCTTTCCTCTACAAGCGTCGAAACAGCAGAAAATCTTTTAGACGGTATTGATTTTTTTTTCAAGCGAACATGTATATTCTAAGTGGTACGAATTGAAGGCTATAAGTAGTAGAGGTGATACTACTGGATGACTATGCGTGTTAAAAAATTTCAGAGCTCCTAATAGCTTCAAATCTGTGAAAACAATTTTGCGAAGTAAGCAACCAATTCAGATCATTGATTTTATCGATAAATTCAAAACATTCTTCTATAGATTTGCAAATTAAAGATGAACATCTTGCTAAACACCTAGCCGCTGGAGAGTGTTTTCTTTGGACATCATTTCCAGAATGGCAAAGTACAATTGCAGGACATTACTAGGGATGAAGGATTTGATTACAAATTGACGAGGTTCATATGTAGCCACCTTCCTTCAAAGAAAGCTGCTTACTTGATCACTTGAACGGAAACAATCATCTAACATATTCAAATGCCTTGAAATAGCTGGCGTCTAGTGATACACCTCAGGAAATCAGCGCTACTCCACCAGGAAGGTATCACTGCTCGAACGACGGACTGTACGCCACCGAGCGAATGACGTCATTGGTGGCTGGCGCCTTGGATTATTGCAAGCGTATCCGATGTCACTACAACAAAAAGCATTGCCATACGATTTGGCAGCTGCAAGTAATGGCAGCTGGGAGCAGTGTGTATGTGTTAGATGAGAGCACGAACCCTTGTGCGAAAGGTCGCTTGAGGCGCAAACAGAATTGTGGTGCTGAGGTAACGCTAGCTGGATATCCTTCTTGATGACCTCCTTCTTACTTAACTCTCAGGAAAGGCACGATCTTAGTTCTAATTACCTTAGGACATACAGCTCATCGATCGAGAATTAACGCACATGAGTTGAGGTGTTCGATGTTTTCACTGAGCGGATTATGCACCACAGTGTCGTACCTACCTAAACTTGGTACGTATAATGGAAACTGCTGAAGTTGATCGATTACTTGAGGATTTAGGAGAACAGACGAGTCATGATGTACGAGCAGTTAGAGTTTCGGCGATGATCCATGAGGATCCTTTCCTCCAACAGCACCGATCAGAGAACCTTATGTATAAAACTCATAATATATAATCCTCATACTGCTTAAAGTGCGGCACTCGTTCGCTCGGAAACTGTGATCTGGACCTCTCATCCTATCCTGTGATCACTGCCAACACCGATCCAACGGCTTCACCTTGAGGTAGCTCTCAATATACCACTGGTTTAAGGTAACTGCTGCATTGCTGAAAACGTGATGCATAGGGACTTCATTTGCTGAGGTAAGACTATTGGGACTAGCAGTGAGTCTAGATCTCGTATCGGCCATTGCAATACGCCGCTAATCGCTTTCACATTTCCCGCGTTGAACATACCTGCGGTTGAGAATTGAGCGACAAGCTTGCTGCTTTTAAGCAGGCTAGTTGCTTTACGCTTAGCAATTCTCTTTTCATCTCACTTGAATATGCTTCGCATTCAGATTAGTTGTTATATCATTGTTCGATCAAACTATAAAATTATCGCTGATGTTTCGCAACATGGTAACAAGTATATACTATGGTGTTTCCAGTTTCAACATGTTCGATTGGAGACGTTACTGTTGTCCTATAGAGTATTTTGTAGCTTCGTGCAGAAGTTCTCGAGAAATGATGAAGGTCGAATTGCAAAAAGAGCTAAGGCAATCGACGAATAAAAGAGGCTAGTTAGGGGCTCAAGGAGCTCATTTTCATTGACTCTCTTAAGAGCCGCTATCAAAAGAAGAAAACTCCTCAAAGGAAATGACAGCGTTTTTTTTTGCAATAATCATTAACGAGCAATAGGGACCTCCATGACATTTCTTGTGGTTTTATTTTTATTTCTTACTTTGCTCTGTGGGTAAATTGTGTTGTATAATCAAGAGTAAATGAAACTATCAAACAAATTCTAGTTATTGCGTTGCTATTTCCACCGACCGAACTGGTTCGAGTAACATTAGCGTTCAATACAAAAGTTCTTGGCCATTTAATCACAGCTAATATTAGTATTCGTCTTCATTTCTTGGCTTCCATCTCATTACTTCGATACAGCGGCTCTAATTCTATTATAGTTATGTCATTGCCACGACCAGAACTTGAATTCACGCTTGCAGAAGGCGTTTTTATGTGATTAACAAAAACGAACTGCTAAGAAAAGATCTCGAATCATCAATTAGAACAAAGAGACCGATAGATGGACGATAGATCGTTCTTATTATGGATAAAAATCAAAGACTATCATTGTTATTTATTATTTTTATACATTTACATACGTTTTTTTTTCTTGCAAATAAAGTAGTTTCTTGAAAATACACTTCAGCGGTCATTTACATATTCCTTGCTTAGAATGAGACAAGAGAAAACATACGTCACGCTGATAAACTGCCGCAAAAGTAGAGAAAAATGAGCAAAAAAAAAACATAAAAAGGGCCTACAAAATGGAATCAGATGGATGAATATGGAGAAAGAGCTGGCACAATGTTCGCTTTGATATTTTGCCCATTCGGGCAACCATTTTCACAAACGGTGTAATCTTGGGGATAATATATAACCCCTACGCCTCTTATAGATCTTCCGCAAAAGTTTCCTCTATCCATAGTTCGATCAATGCTATTAGAAATCGATAAAAACTGTTATTACCACTTTTATATATTTATAACTCTTAGTTGAACAATCAACGCCAAAGACACTGGAGGAGCTCATCGGATGGAATAGATAAAGGAGATTATTACAGTAATCGCTGAAGAAATCATATCGCAAGAGCTCCTTTTTATACTCTATACGTTTAGAGAGTTGTCATTATGATAACGCTAACAAAACTCCAAAATATACACTATCGCCTTTTAGGTGCAACAAATGCCTCAGAAATGAAATATCTCATTCATTAATTCACGGAAAATCTCATGAGTTCTTATGAGTTTTGACGATTATTGTAGAATGAAGACCTTCACTTAACTTATATTCTTGAGGATCCAGTAAATTGAGGATAAGTGGCCACTTTGAATTGACTCATTTTATGCTCCGTTATGGAGCAATTATTATTAAAATTAGACGATCGATGAGTCTCTTACTTATGTCTCGCATCGTCTCTTGCAAACAAAAAGAAAGAACTCTCACTAGCGAGCCGATTTTATGACCTCAACTTCTTCACTAGTAATGCTGATTTCATCATCACAATTTACGTTATTCAAAGATAAAGCAGCTGCTACGAAATGACCGCAAAGCACTAAAATCCATTTGAAGTTTACGTCATATACTTCTTGCAACAATGGTCTTTCATGGACACGCATTTAGATTTGGGTGGTTTCTTATTTCGAAAGAAAGATTAGAGGAAAGGCGATATTTGAATGGTCATTCTAGAGGTAGCTGCGCGCTTTTCTATTGGTTCGACGTCGTTTCGATATGCTTAGCCATGTGAACGAGGATGACTATTTGCCAATAGGATTTGGCCACTAGTATGGCAAAATCATAATCGAAAATTTGTCTCATTTTTTTTGATAGACTTTGTGTTTAAGCTTGAAACGTCATACAAACGTAGGCTAAAAATATTTCGTATCGTTTCTAGAGACATCGAAATATTTGCATTGCTGAATGCGGAGCACTTCATGGAACTATATCGTATAAAGGTTTGCGGTAGCGAATATTCCTTGTTCGGTAGCATTAATGCGCAAGCGAACGCTTCTAATACTGCATACAGTTCGACGGTATTCAAATATTTCAGTCCGCTTATTAAAGGTCTAATTATTTTCGTTCTTCGACTTCGCAATGCAAGAGGCAGAGAGAAAAATGCGAATTGATAGAATGTTAAGGAGGGGGTAATAGAATGGGGAGGCAAGAATGACGGATAAATCTACCTTTTAAAAAATATGGAGATCGATCAATATCGCCGAGGAATATAATTTCTTGTTGCATTAATTCAACAGCAAAAATTCTTCAAAAATACTATGCTACCGATTATTTTCCTTTCGGTTTTTTGGTGATTTATTTAAGTGCCAAGTTTCACGTCTTAAATAAGCGATATTTCCTTGATAATTTTATGCGAAATTCTAGCGCCTATTAGTGATGCATATAATCGGCAACTTTTTTTTTTTTTGCAGATATACGAAAAAAGTCCACCAAAAAAAACATTTTTTGTGGAAATGGTGACAAAAAAAAATCACATTATTGAATAAATAGTTGTGCTTCTTTTTTTTAGCCATGAAATCTTATTCAAATATTTAACCATTGTAACGTTGAGACTGTGAAAATAGACATCATTATATGGTGGAATTTTGCAGTCTTCAATATATCATCCTCTATTCATTGTATTTGAAAGAAATTCGAAGAGAATATCAAACAAATCGACAAGACCTATAAACTATGAGCGGAATAAGCAACACATAGACAGTGATCTCAGCTGCTTTATGATGCTTCTAATTTTCAGCGCATATTTCAACACATAGACAGTAATTCAGCGCATTTATATGACGCAAATTGGCATCCGAATGTTTTGCTCACTCTTATAAAAGCGTTTCGAAAGACTGTTATATTGATATAGGTTTATCAGCTAGCTAACGCTTTCTCTTGATGCTGACGATGATTTGAATAGATCACATCATCGCCACTCTAATTACCGTCTAGGTTTATCTCAACGATCTTTCAATTCACTTCACTGACCAAATGAAATATCACGCTTAATAATAATCTATCAATATTGGATGCGTTTTATTAGACCTTTTCTTAGCCTCAAAAAAAAAACAAGCCAGATGCTAATTCTATTCATTACTGACAGTATCAAGTGGTTCATCTCCGCCAACGAACATAGGATGTTGAGCACTACATTTTCACGTAAATAGAAGTCCATTAAAGCGCGATAGTGAACGACTATTTTTCCTCATGATCGCATCGGTAAGTTGGAATCATTCATATAAGGTGTAAAGCGCCTGATAGATAAATCATAGACGGAAATGGTCGACCGGTTTTGCGGACGAAGATGGCCACTGCTGTACAGTGACGTTGAGGCTTTTTTTCTCTGCTGAACAGCTGCTAGAAAGCGATATGCACTAAGAGACTGACACAATGTGGGGATGCCTCCCTGGTAGAGGAAGCTTTTTTTAGCGTGTTTCAATCGAACAGCCGTCGTACGTACGAACGCACAACTCCTTGTCATCATTATTACGCCTCTATAATTTCGCTCAACTATAGATTGTCACCAATTTTCCAGTAATGTATGCATCATAATCTTCCCCATAGAATTAACTGTTCGCCTAAAATAAATATTTAAAAAAAATTGAAATATTTAGCGAATATTCAATTTCCTATTAAAAAAAAACAAACATCAAAGAAGCGCTTCACAAAGGTGCACATTGGATAGATTTTCTTTATATTTGTTAATGTGGTCACATCCAGCGTCTCGGTCTCACTAATATCTTTCAAGGATACCCGTCACTCTTATGAGATTCCTCCTTGAAATGAGAGGAAAGTAGTGTTCTCCCCATTCCTATTGATAAATTGATTCTACACTATCCACAATGATTACTCAACAATATGCTACACTCATATGTGCATGTTTACAATCGCCTACCATTTCCTTCTTGGAAACCATTCAAGCGTCATGCATCATGCCAGAGCATTACCAGTAAGCCGAAATGCTCGGTGCTTATGGCACCATTCCGAATTGTCTACCCTTCCTTTTTGGATGAAACATAAATCGCGAACATGAATAGCAACTGATGTCTTCCTGCTGAGTTTTAAAAAAATTTTTGGTTGCGGAAAATGAGCCATTTTTGAATATAGTTGGATTTTGATGCGAGCTTCGGAAGCGCTCTGTATTTGTGTGCATCAGAATGATGTTGTAGCTGCAACCAAGCTGTTAAATGCTTGAAATTATATTGCTCAAGATAGCAGCGTCGAATGTTACACTACTATATGTGATAGCATTCACAATGCGATAGATCTTCCCATAGTTTTTCTTCCCATACCTATTTATTACCTATTGTTTTGTGCTAACTCATATAGGCATTTCGTGAGCGAATTAAATGCACCAATTGAGGAGAGCATAAATAAACGATTAAATTTGTCGAATTCCTATTAAAAGTCTATATGTAAGCATTAGAAATAGGCGTATTAACCAAACAAGTAATAACTTACTATATCTCTCTTATTTTATCGTTTATTTTGCATTTTCAAGAATTTTTTTCGTCGTTTTTTTTTTTAATCGCAAAAAATTTCAGATTTTATTAACAAGAAAACACCGTCCACTTCTACAATCATGAATTTGTAAAACGATGAATATTAGCTTATCGCTTTTAACGGTGTTCTCCTTACTTCTCAAGGTTCTTCTTTTCTTAAATCTTACCTTCACTCATTTATAAAAATGAGGAATTTGATGAAAAAAAAAAGAATTTTAAGTTTCTCTTATATTTTCTCTTCGTTCGAAATGTTTGAAGTTATTTTTGAAAAAAAAAATGATCATATTATTATCTAAGTAAGGGAGTTATTTCTTTAGAAAGCCAAAATCAAGATGCAAGCTCATTTTCTACTGAAAATGCACTTTTTGAAAGCGCATATTTGAATAAGAATATGCTTTACTTGCTTATATTAATCCCACAGTTATCTTTTTTTTTTTTTCAGCTATTTAGTTGCCAACTTGTAACACTACATGATGGATCTCCTTTATTCGGGCGTGAAGTATTCAGTGAAACTGGTAAACTTGTAACCGAATTTTTTGGTGTTCCTTTCGCTGAGCCACCTGTGGGGCAACTCCGCTTCAAGAAACCTAAACCGAAACAACCATGGAGGACACCACTCAACGCAACTAAATTGCCTAATTCATGTGTGCAGGTACTAAAAGATTATTTATGTACATAACTAGTAGTTCATTTGAATTTATCTATAAGTTAATAGGCCGAGAGAAAAATGCACGAAGCTGATTTATGACGAGAAAATAGTGATCAAGAGAAGCGATATTTGATGTGTGATAGGGGAGAGTACCCGTCGGATTAAGAAATCTCGCTTCTTCTAACCAATTCTCGTATTAACGAAATCAGTTTGTAGAATTTGAATTGCAGGTTCTTATAGGCCATTTGTATTGTTGGGTTTGCACGTTAGAAGTATACACTGTCATAGACATAAGCATTGTGGGTGCCTCTGTTGTGAAGTTGAAGTACTCACCTTGCATGATGATTGTATTACTTGCAGAGTTTGGATTCATACTTTGGTGACTTCGAAGGTGCCACTATGTGGAATAGTAATGTTCCATCATCCGAAGACTGCCTTTATTTGAATATTGTCGTTCCGGGTCGCATCGATCCAAATAGGAGGCTGCCTGTAATGGTTTGGGTTTATGGTGGCGGCTTTTGGTCGGGTTGTGCAACTCTTGACGTTTATGATGGTAAAATTCTTGCAAGGTGTGTAATTTTTCCCGTAATTCAACTAAATTCAGGCGAAGAGTGCACGGACTTCTTGAACAGCCTGATTAATCGTTCTCGTATCATTTTGAATTCCATTGAACTAATAGAGATATAGCACTGAATTCGCAATAATGTTTTCAAGTTTCGATTTGCCTCTATTTTCAGATGAAACTCTTATTCACAAACTTGAGAATTTCACGCGGGTTGACAAATGTGAATTGCAAAGAATTAAATGGTCACAATAAAAGAGGATTATTGAATTAGCGCAGATATTCGTTTTGGCATTTCCAATGATGCAGACCGCTAAAACTGCGACAATCTTTCTATAACCTCAACGGGACTGATCTAGGTGGATGGCAATGTTGTAGGACTTTTTTCAGCATTCAACGCCAATAGTTCATATCTATCATTGCGCGCTGACTTCCGACAATTTCCTTCCACGTAAATGCGTTTACAATATGAGATGCTCTAATTTATCACCTCAGAGAGACGTGAAGCTCTTTTATTTAGTGGATGGTGCTCATTTGTTATTGTAACACATCGTTAAATTGATAATATTACCTGTATCCTGATGAGTTTTTTTTTTTGGCAATTTGTTCCCAATAACCGAACATTTTTAGAGGAATTTTATATTCTTTTTATTTTTCCCTCTTTTCTCTCACATTAAATTACATGAATTTATTATCGAATTTTTTTTTGAACATTTAAAAATGAATGCAAAATAGAAAAAAAAAAGAAAAACGAAAAAGTAAACATCTATAAAATTGTTAAATTTCAGTGAGGAAAATGTGATATTCGTCTCGATGAACTATCGTGTTAGCGTGTTCGGCTTTCTTTATATGGGCAGAGAGGAAGCACCCGGTAATATGGGACTATGGGATCAACTTCTTTCACTCAAATGGGTACACATTATCAATTGCATCCATTTTATAATCTCTATCAAATCTTAACTATGCGATCTTAACTATCTATCAAAGTTAATCGAGAGTCACTCAACTTATCTCATTCATTTGAATCTAAAAATATGCCACTTCTAAAAGCATGATCGTTTTTAAATGAGTGGATTCCATTAGCATTTAAGTGCTTATTGCAATAAATATTGATGTTTTAGGAAATAATTGCGAATCCGCATTGGGCAACTCACGTGCCGTGATGTATTCCCACTTAGATCTTACTAAGTTTACTCTAAAAATAGGTGCTTCAATTCGACAAATAGATAGGTGTTTCAAAAACGAAATGCTCATTGTTTTCGTAACCAAAAATAGCGACACAATATAAATTTAATCATATCATTTAATCAAAAATCGAAATAAAAAAAATAAAAGCAATGTAAGATGATTATAAGAGTGCAGTAAATCATTGATTTATATTTTCTATTTTATTCGTTGCAAATATTTCATTCGAATTGTTGCAATGATTAACACGAAAAACTACGTACCAAATGCTACTTTTTTGGTGAAGTTACTTTCATTTTCTAATGGTTTCTTTTTCATCACTCTTCACTTAACGTTATGGGCTAATAACTTTTTTTTTTCATGCGAAATGTTCAGCGTTGGTGCTTCGAAACAACTTTATGGCGCATTACTTAAAGCAATCGTCAAATTGAGCAGTCAATGTTGCTTTCGTTTGTTACAAAAAAAAAAACGCCATTTATCATACGCTATTCTCGACAAGACCACTTTCATTAAAACTCATCGATCTCTAGCGAAAAGAATGCAATAGAATATCTGAATTTAGCATATATGAGTGATCATACGATCAATAGTGAACTGACAATTTCTTGAAAAATAAATATACATTGAAATAAATTGAATTTACTAAATCGCAAAAAAATATGAGCATTTTTTATTTTATTTCAAAAATTTGACGTATTTTTCTCAGCATTTCTATCCAATGAAAGCAATAGGCCTAAACCTATGCTCATCGTGGAACTATTTCCGGTTTTGGCATAGTTTTCCCCATTTTTATTCGTCTATCAGCTCAAATTGAATCAATATTTATATGTACGGGTAAAAGCAATTGCATACAAGTGAAGCATTCTAAGCTCTTATCTTTTGGCTTCTGATTATTGCCTCTCTTTTACAGCATGACGATGAAAAACGACTCACATTGCAGGTGCACAAAAATATTGACTTATTTGGTGGGGACGCACATCGAGTAACACTATTCGGCGAAAGCGCGGGCGCCGCCGCCGTGTCGATGCATCTTTTGAGCCCTAAAAGTGCACCATATTTCCAACGTGCAATCCTTCAAAGTGGTAGTGCAACTGCTCCATGGGCAATGGAATCAAGGCTCGTTCCGATATTCCTTTCATTATCTAAAATGTGATAATTTCCTATGATGGCAACTAAACTTCCATGACATCTATATGTTCCGATTTCAATGCCCACATTGCCCTATGTATATCGAAGTTGTACCTTGATTTTTTAAATATTCACAATGCATTTTTGAAGAAAATTCGAAAATAACCATGCAGCCATAACGGATTCATTTCTAGGAAAGATTAGCTGATCTATTTGTAAAAAATATATCTTTGTGTTTGTTATTTTATATGATTTCAACCTCTAGATAGCTAATAGGACGGTAGTTAACTTTTTTTATGATTCAACATTGAAAGGGACATGACTATCGTCTTTTATGATTTCAACGTCTCGAAACTATAGAAAGCTTTAGAGGAAGTTTTACATATCAGAGCGCAAAATCATCATAAACATTCCGTCGAAATCTTCGAGGTAAGCATTAGCTTAATTTCATAGCCATTAAGTATATTCCTTTATAGAAACTTTATTGAGGTGATTGTAGTTCAACAAGACGATTGCCTATTGTTAATATCGTCGAAATATTTTTAGTGAATTAGGAAAATGTTGTCTATACGTTTCAAGTTGAAGTTTTTCTCGTTATTGCTCTCATTTATTTTTGTTGTGTTGTTGACGTCGAATGAAAGGAGCTCATTTCACGAAACTATTCATAAAATCTATCCCTTCATACGATCGCAATGAAAATAGTGAAGCATAGATCCACCTCTCAGTACTATTCTTCTATATATAGAACATCTTCGCAGGCAACGTTCATCAAATTTCTCCTATTTTAGGCGCTGGTCTGAAGGTTTATTTGGGGAACACCGAATTAAGTAAAAAAAAAAACCAACTTAAGCACTCCTAAGGAAGCAGTCTTGATGAGAAGAAAAATTATAAATTCGAAACAGCGCTTTTCTTACTGAGCATTTCAAGAGCATTCATTGAAATAGGCTTTCAGAGGAAAATTTAAATTTTTCACTAACATTACTGATAAGTGTTGCAAAATAATTTGACATCACTAAATAGTTTCTTCCATTCCATTTCATCGAAAATTTTACCTTTATTAATTACTATATTCTTCTGCGTTAGAGCTCCCTTACCTGCCTGGAGGACTTCTATACGCTTAAAACTTGGCATATTTTTGTAAGTTGGTAAACATAGGTAAATGCATTCTAATAATAGTATCAATGTTTACAGACAAGTGGCGATCGCCAGGTCAATCGCTCTCTATGAGGATATGCGTTGTGGGAATATGTCAAAAGATCCACAATACTGGGATTTAGATAAAGTTTGTTTATTCATCACATTTTCACTTTCATGATTTAGGGCATTCCGATGTGAGGTAAATAGTAGGATGTATTTATATCACATCAATCAAGTGTAATGGCCAGTTGGCTTATCGAATTGTTTTATGCATTTATAAGGAACGCTTGTATAGATGGTCACAAAAACTTGCTATATGGTAAAATGCTTATTCAGGTTTTTGTCAATGCAGAAACATTATGGAATTGGCATTGTGAGTATCTCTTTCTATTCATTGCCCACTTATTTCATTATTCAATATAACTTGGCGGTATAAGAATGAATTTTGGATGAAACCTTGGTAGGTGTTACGATGTTTGATGGACGCACCGGCAGAGCTGATCCGAGATTCCGAATGGGCACCTGTCATGGAGTTCGTCGACTTTCCATGGGTGCCGGTTATTGACGGTGATTTCCTCATCGAGCAGCCGTCTTCATCTCTTAAACAGGGCACTTTTAAAACTGCACCGTTATTAGCCGGTTCGAATCTTGATGAATCGATCTACTTCATCGTCTATCAACTCGCCGTTAGTGCTTATCTCATCAGAAGCTCTCACCTACTTTGTCCTCATCGCCTTTGCCATATTTCTAAAAAGATCTGGTTCCCATTTCCACATCATCGTGGTTCTTCAAAGTTCAATGCAAATTCATCTGCGCAGCCATATTTTAAAACCAGTTTGAGCACACTGGTAGGGCGCCTCTGTTCAAAATGGGTTCTGCTTAGCTTAGTTGTTCACGTTCTTTACCTTTTCATCAGCGTAACGGAAAACGTTACCTGATTGAATGAACAGCCACTTGCAATAAATATTCGCAGCGGACAAGCAGCAGCAGGAGCGATCGTTCACAACATTCTTTTCAGTAGACGTAATGATACCAGTGAATGACAAGCATTCAAATTTATTCAATTATTTCAGTAGCGTTCCCTTCCTTCCCCTCTCTCTCGTTCTTTCACGAAGCAGTAAATGAGAGCTCTACAGGCATGCAAAACACTCATTAGTGATATAATCGTTCTATTAGCCAAAAAAGAAGGTAATCCACGGAAGGAAAGTCCAAAATGCTCATAAAATGCAGGACGTATTCCCTCCAAAGGATTTCTTCACAAAAAAGGACTTCATTAAAAGTCGTGATGTATGGCTACGAAGCGTGACGAACCTATTGCCACGGCAAATGATCAAATCATCGATTGGGCTCGCTTCGATCATTCATGAGTACGAACCGGCTGATCTTCCGGTGAAACCAGTCGACTGGATGAATGCTCTTGATAAGATGCTTGGCGATCTACAATTCACCTGTAACGTTAATGAGTTCGCTCTTGCCAACAGTATGCATGGAGGTATTATGAACACCATTAAATTTTCACTATCACTCCTTTATGTTATTTATTCCAAATTTTCATTTTCATTTTTTCTTTTCTCGTAAACAATTATATTTTTGGAAATTAGTAAAGATAACTGTAAAGTGGTGAAGTTTTATCGTCTCGGAATATGCAAAAAATCGCTTCACTTCATTCCTATTGATAATACTTCAATGGACTTTCTTAGCATCTTACTCGAGTAATAAGTAGTTTTAGTTGAATTGCCTCAAGTGGATGAAGGGAAAAGATGAGTTTAAGCATCAAATTTACTCTTTTATCTCTCAATTGTACTATGAAATGCGAGTAAAATTTTTTAAAGCAGAAAGCTTAAACTTCAATTTTAGCATATATGCAATATTGTATTTCTTTTGCCTAAATTTTCAACAAGCTTTTCCACAAATAGCCGTTTTTTTCCATCTAATGCAATGGAGAATCGAAAATAGACGAAGGAAATGCGCAAGATAATTTAGTAAATCGGTTATAAATAAGTAACGTTTAAATGATATTCCGTTTTAAGTTCTTCATTTTCCACAGAAAAGACTTTAGCAATTGTTGTTAATAAATTGATGCAGTAGTTTTTAAAGACCTTTCCTAATGGTATTGCACTTCTTTTTGGGGCTCCTTTATAGGATAAATGCTTAAGGTAGAAATGAATCTTTATGAAGATCGATTCTCCACTGACTTTTTTCTTTTTCATAACAAACACCGATTGGGAACGTCTTTAAGCTCGGCTATTAGCGAACCGAAGCTGACCTTTTTGAAAGTGATATGGGAATGGTTCTAACTAGGCTTTTGTATATGTGCTGAGAGATGGGCATAGAATAAGAACCGAAGGACGAACACTCACATAGAGAGTGAAGGTATTCACTGAATCTGGAAAAAGTTACGCCCACACAGAATCTTATCGGTATTTTTGCTGATAGTCAGTGAAAAAGAAGGCACTAATTTATAGGTGATACTTACTACTATTATTTTACGCATCGTGCCACACAACAAACATGGCCTGCATGGATGGGCGTTCTTCATGGCTATGAGATCAATTTCCTATTTGGTGAACCATTCAATACGAAAAGATATCACTATACTCGCGAGGAGCAAGAGCTCAGCAGTCGTTTTATGCGATATTGGGCCAATTTTGCACGAAGCGGGTTAGTATATACATTGTGCGAGGTTAACAGTTACAGTTGAAAATTCAATAAATTAGCCAATTGACTATTATTGCCAACATATAACAAACTTGTCTCTTAAATATAGAAAATATTCGCAAAGTAAATCTGAAAGTGTATAGCGTAGAAAATTAAATAAACTCTTAACTGCGCAAAAGTCTATCACTACTGTAACGACCCGAAATCATTTTCGAGCCACCGGTTTCTGCCTAGTACCCTGATAAAGGAAACCAAACTTCTGCAGTCAATGCACGGCTCCATTTGAGCCAGCAAGCAGCACACGCCATGGATCAACAGCGAACGAAATCAACATATTAGGCAGTAGCAGTCCTTATATACCTTACTCATAGCATCAAAGCGACACTTATTAGAGCATTTCATAGCGCAAACTGTTCTGCTATCGTGATCAAGCTGCTCTATGATCACAATCGAGCTGCTCTATGGTCACAACGAGCTGTTCTACGATCATAATCGTTACACTACTAAAATCTTTATAATATTAAATCAGTTATAAAATCGAATTGGCAATTTTTTTGAAACTTAATTACAGCATTATACATAGCTTATTCGAGCGAATATCTGCTGTTCGGCTTCCTATTTGATTTGCTTCAAACTTTAGCTGGAGTTGAAAATTCTTCAAAATAATAATGCATAAGCGAATTTATACGTTTATTTCGAATCCATGTTACATGCAGTAACCAAAATTTGAAATGACTTTTTATATGAAACCGCATTCCGCAATGCTCACAAACTTAAAAAGAGTAATGAAGTACTCTAGCTTATTAAAGTACTTGAATTTGGTGGTATTGTTGTTTCGAATTTAAAACATCGTTAACACCTATGCTCTCAAAATTTCCTTACCTTTATGCCACTATCATTTTCTATACAACATAGATGCGATTATCAACTTTATTGCCATTGATTTAAAACAATTTCTTTATTGATCGCGTTATCGTCTGTGTTTGAAACTTCGTTCATAGTCAATAATCATATCGGTTACCTTCACACACACCTCAAATAACGAATGATGAGGCTAGACCTATTTTTTGCTTTGTTCTCAGCTCACTCATACTGCACCGTTTTATGCGCTCTTCTATGTGATTCATTTTCTCTTATGTCCTTCAATTGCATGGCTGTTCTAATTTTTTCCCCTCGTTCTCCAATTTTTTGAGACTTTTTTTTAAAATTAGTGATGACAGCCGGCTTTCTAACTATCCAGTAAATCTTCTATTGTAATTATTTTTCTACTCATTTTGTTACATTTTTATCTTCCTAATTATAAAGTTAGTTGAATTAAATAATAAATCGAATGCAGCAATCCGAATAGAAATCCGGACGGGACATATACAGCAGACGTATGGCCACAGTACACACAATCAAGTATGGAGTATATGAATCTTACGGTAGAATCCGACTACAACAATGGTGCATCACGTGTTGGCACGGGTCCTCGACGCAAGCAATGTGCTTTCTGGAAGAATCATCTGCCTAATTTACTAGCTGCTGTAGGTAAGTGGTGACCTTGTTAAACGCTTAATCTGTTGCAGTAACATAATTTCACTCATTTCACTGGTACTTTCCGCTCCTTCTTATACACTGGTGGAAAATGCCGAGCAACCGGGACGATATGTGCTTTTGCGTCCTCCTTGACCTCTCCTCCCGCATCTCGTTCTAAACCCCATCTTCGATCAGCGATTGTTGCAATAAACAAACAAATAAAGCACATGCTCACATTCTTGATAAAGCATTTGAGTTTTAAGCTCGATGTTGGCTTATGCGAATCTACAAAGGCATAGTTTTTTGATACAATTACTTGTAAATTACGACCTCTCAGTTGTAAGAGTCATGTCGTTTTGTCACATTGTATAAGCGTTTATGATTTGTTCGGAAGTTGCTGGAGCAAATTTAACACAAGAAGGGGTTATCATCGTTTGCTGACGATTACAGCAATCAAATTTTCGAAACTCTAGTTCATTGTTTCTAGAGATAAAAGTGCTTGATAAATGAACAGATAGAATGATGTAGATGTGCATGCAGACATGATGCTGTTGAGATTTTTTTTTTCAAGAACGTATATCTTCTTTTATTTTGGCCTTTTTGACAACTTATAAATCAGCGCAATTTTTTCAATATTAAGGTGATATGGGAGAGCAATTAGTTCGATGGAAACAAGAACTGGATCGCTGGCAAAATGAGTATATCGTTGATTGGCAGTTACATTTTGAACAGTACAAGAAGTACCAATCGTACCGTTACGCCGATTCCGACAACGCTCAATGTTGATCCACTTACGGAGATGTATTTGGCGAGTGTGATTTCCAAGGCCTTCAGTTTTCCACTTCAACAGGTGCGATCATCAAATTTAGCACCTATAATTTATGGCCTATATTAGGTTGCAAGACCAAATTTCTGTTTCAATGTATCAGGTGATTTATGAGTTGCGAGTGCATAAATTTTGTGCGCCGTTGTAGCGGTGCCTTATTCCAGGAAGTTTTCATTGATTGTTTTCTTGGAAGGCATATACAGGGCACTGGTAGCCGTACCCCTCTGTGTAGTGAGATGGTGAGGTGGCAGGTGACTGATCAGCGTACACAACTGAGCATTTAAACTACATTTAGCTTCAAGGAAAAGGGTTTTATTTCAAAGGTAAAAGTGGCAATTTCTATATTCAGCTCACAACGCTCGACGCCTTCCTTTGAGCACATTTACGAGTGCTGAGTGAAATACAAACACTTAGCCAACCGAATTCTTAATGCTACCTACGGATCTTTTTTATCCGACTCCTTCCCCTCATTCCCCTCCCTTTCATTTTCTCGCGTCTTTTCTTCACTTTGAACCGCATATCAGGAGCAAAACGCATCAAATTCCAGCTCGGCTTATACCACGTTCATTCTTCGATGAGACATCTTTAATCTACTAATCTATCTGTACGGTCGTTTTCGAGCCTCAGTCGAAGAAACCTGTAACCTGT
This sequence comes from Ascaris suum, assembly GCA_013433145.1. NCBI lineage: Eukaryota > Metazoa > Nematoda > Chromadorea > Rhabditida > Ascarididae > Ascaris > Ascaris suum. The sequence goes on from CM024177.1 coordinate 1,125,140, forward strand.
AAAATGCGGCATTTGAGGGACGAGCTGGGTTCGCATTTAAGTTGTGAAATGCGAAAAGTCAATAAAATCAAGCAGCAACTTTCGTGACTTTGGTGAAATTCCCACGTCGCTTTTCACCTCGTACGCATTTCATAGCACTCAAAAGTTGCTTCGTCTCTCAGAAATCATAACAAAGCACTTCAACGAACTCATATTCCCGGATTGAGGTTCAGAAGCCTCGAATATTTTTCCATCTCTAAAGTTTATCTACTAGAGACAGCTGCCCACTCTACCCGAGCAGGAATTGTCGACGTCTGCTTGAAAAAAATTTTCGATATTTTAAAGGGATTATCGCTGATGAGAGATTAATCGAGCAAAAAAATATTAGTCATGAATCGCATCACGTTGTTCCTATGGTTGGTTGTGTGTGCCGTGTATGTGCTTAGCGTGCTCATTCAGCCGTATTCTCACAAAAGTATACTGAAATCATCCGCTTCCTATAGCCTAGAGGTCTTCAAAATATACAGATTTGGAAGCCAATCGGAGCATTGAAAGAGTGATTCAAGCGATTGCCATATAGGCTAGAATGCTTTATTCCAAGTGCAGCTTGCAAATCAGCATAATTCGAGCAATCTCTAGGCTATTGGAGCTAGGCTGTTTTTTTTTTATTCCAGCGCTCTTTTCGGCGATAATTATACAACATAAATGTGCAATTTTTTTAAAAGTATATTTATGTAATATTTTAAATTCGTTTTTATTAATTTTACTCATAATTCTCGATAAATAGACGCTTATTTTTTGCATAGCTAATATTGTTTCATTGATGAAAAGCCGTTCAACAATGATACTCTTTAACAACAATTTTTTTTTCATGAGTAGATCATTTTTCATCTAATCAATATGAAGAGTATCATTTTCATTTGTTCCTTTTTTCAATGACTTTCCGGATTAATTTATTCGAGTAATATTCGATTGTTGAACGAAAATGATCTATTAAATAACGATATATGATAAATGGAATATATGAGCGTTGCTTTTTATCATTTGCTGAGCATCGAAAAAATTTAGGCCGAAAAAACAAAACGCTTTAAATTATCGCCTTAATGGTTGATGCCCACTAGAAATATTTGTCTTTCATTCGGCTATTTAAATATGAGAGATATTCCTCAATAAATGTTATTGATTGCTGCAATAGAAAACGTATAAAATATGAAGAAATTCGATCAACATTTATTATTATTATTATTATTTTTTACTCTTTTTAATGCTTAAAATTATTTGTCTAATTAACGTTAAAATATTGCCGAATATGAAGTAAATTTTTTGTTATGCACTTCGATAGAGATAATAATAAATTCAATTTAACAATTGAATCCGATCCGATTTCTCTAATTTTTACATACTATTGTTATCAATATTTTTTTCTTCTTCATCTTTTTTTTTCTGCATTATAAAATTCAACTGTTTCGATTAATAGTGTAGCAATTGTTTTTTTTTTTGCACGCGCGTTTCTCCATTGCGCTAATGAATTACTTATATGCATTCATTAATAATTCGACATTACATTACTTATAAAATTGCATTCTATTCGTAAATATTCATTAATAAATAATAAGACATTAAAAAAAATCTACTATATGAATAAAATATTATTTAAATATGAGATGAAATTTAATTTAACTCAAATGATGTCATGCAACAAAAATTATGCAATTATTTTGTAAAAAAATTTTTATGAGTTCATATTAGCAACGATATGGAAAGTGCAACAAAATTTTTCCAGAATATTTAGGTCAATACAGTTTAGGTCAAATTTGAATCAGAGTAAGTCAATAGATCAAATTCATTAAGCTTTAGGTGTAGATTTGTCTAATATACTGTTTATCATAGTGTTCGAACTTTTTGGCAGTTGGAATATTTGTCATGCTTTATTCTAGAAATGTACTCAACTGTGCATGTTTTTGTTTGTTTGTTTTTTGCATACATTTATTGTGTTTATCCTTTATTATCCCCCTGAGGTTATAGCGCTCATAATTTTCAAAAGCAGGAATATAATGGAAGAGAAGATGTATATGCCGCTCAATTTTCGGATTGGTCGTATATTCGAGGCAAATATGAAAACGACGAGACGAATAATCGAGGAAAATTACTAGCAAATATATGTTTTGAAAGTCATCATTTATCCCGCTTTTAATATATCTTTGCATCTCATAATTGCCGGGGATTTCTGCCACTAAGTTCGTCAATATTCAACGCCGCGAATTCCGCATGTGTTATATCGAGGTTCGTGTTTGTATTTGTAATTGAGGAGGATATATGGCGCTCGCAACTTCCTTAAACAGATGTATTTCGATGCTTGACATACGTAGGAATAGTCTTATAAACGGAAAACACGTTAATATGAATGTTTTATACTTGAATGTTGTGTATTTGAATGTGCACTGAATGTGATTCTTATGTTTGTGGTGATTGTTTTCAAAAGGTGAGGCAAAGGAAGGTGCAATCATCGCTTATTCAGTACATTTATTATAATCGCTCTTTGAGAATGGTACTTTTAATAATATGAGGTTAATTTATGTCGATTAATTTTCAACATTTTCTAGCATCGAGAGGTGGAGGTAAATTTGAATGAGGATTCCAATAAAGTAAGATGTTGCGAAGGCAAGGATGGAGGAAAGAAAGAATTGAGAAGTATAGCTATAAAACATTTATATTAAATACAATTAAGTTGTTAGATGAACTTTCCTCGAAAAAATTCAGCAAACTCTCCAAGCATTTTTCGGCTATCACTTTAATCGTTGTCTTTTCTCATCGTATGCCGATTTTGACGTGAATGACTTAGGTCCATTCTCGAGTTGAAACTTCGATTTGAGAGTATCGTTGCAGTAATGTAACAGCAAAAGACTTTTTTGATCATTTATATAAGTAAATATACGCAAAATTATCTAAGTATGAGGCAATTAAAACTGCTACTTTACATTGCATTGTTGTTGCTGCACTTAATTAAGGCGGCACTTATTTGTGTTATTTGTTATTGAAAAATAGTCATGTTATCGCTCATTATACTGCTGAAACAAATGTTCTTTACCTCGATCCGTTCTCAAGTTTGCACGATTCGAATTTGTATTCTACAACAAGCATAAAACAACTCCCCATTTGTGCTTGTTTTTTGCCTAAAAATGTAAAACGTATTCATTTCATTTCATTTATAATAAATAAGCTTCAATATGATGGGGCACAGCGTCTATTCGTTGTCGGACCACAGCATCATGATGCTGCACAGATGTCATCAACACTCCAGAGAAATGAATGAAAAAAAAAGGCTGCAGCGGCATGTATTACAATCAGATCTCTCAATTATCCGGCAGCGAGGTAGTTGAAAATGAACAGGAGGGCCGATCTTGTGCCGTAGCATTTGTACCAATGGCTTCACATGGCAGGATAGATGGGGGAGGGAGGAGGGGGAAGGGGGGGGGATAAAGGACGGGAAGGATATAGATTTTGGCACTGTAAATTGGCAGACGTTTATCGTTTTAAAAACCTCACCTTCCTGAAAATTACCGCGATGAAGATGTCATGAGTGGAAAGGTAGACTTATCCTCCACTTCTCTCTATCAATGCTGCCTGCTTTGGAAATTAATCAAATTCTTTCACCATCTCTTTCTCATGGACTCTGCATTCACGGAAGTCGTAATATCTTTTAGAAAATTTCCGACATAAATAAAGCGTCAAATATGTGGCTAATCGCCCTAAGATATTAGTTACTTTGTTGAGAATATGGAGATTTGATCTGATCTCAGCAGAGATTCTTGAACATGGCATTGCACATAAAAAAGCGTTTGATGACTTCTAAGACCAATGATGGTTTATGCCCTATCAACGTGTGTCTCCTCAATGCTCTATTCGACTCAAGCATCCGTTGTAATTGCCATCTAGTCGGCATGAGTGTACGATAAACAATGCTAGCTAAACGTAAATGCGTATTCGTTGTCTTCACCATTTCTATTGCTGGGATTTTTTTGAGAGGTTTCTACTAGAGCTCATTATGGTATCATCGTGCTTTGAGGTGAGTATATGCCTACTTTTAGTAGTTTTAATCTATCTTGAAGGACCTATACAGCAAAGTTGGAGAATATGATCTGAATTGCTGTGACGTATGTTGTTTACGGTGCTTTGTTCCCTTCATGAATGTGAGTAGTTGAAAGTGGTGCAAAAATTGCAGATGGGATTTTGTTTTCCAACTTATCGGATGTGCGAAAGGGTGAATTCATTTCGCTGGATCTCTGCGATCGATCGATTACATAGAACGCATTTATTAAGCGCTATTTCGTTTCCTCTTGAAAATCGATGCAATAGTTTTGTCTTGCAGACTTAATTGCAAACATCTGCCGCAAATAATCTCACCAATTTACCTTCACACCTGTTATGAATTTTCTTAAGCAAATTTCTTGATCAATTCTCGCCTCACAAAGTTTAATCATTTTATCAGCATATGAGAATTTCTATGCGTTTCAATTTTAGTGCGGTGAACGTTTTTGTCTACTCTCATTCCGAAAAAAAAGCAGTCATATAAATGTCACTTTCGTTCAAATTACATTTGCGAATAGAATAGATAAAGCTCAGCTGAGTCTATTGCTTTACTATTCATCAATTACGCATTTTCCTTCGAATCCATCTCGCTGAATATCTGATTGTCATTCCCCGTTTCCTCGTATATGACACGTGAAGACATAACTATGCAACTTGGTGTTAAATATGTCAGCTACGAATACTTTTTTTACTTATCATTAAATGTGGCTTCTTCGATTAAAACGCAATTGTGGACGTTGACAAGCAAACATCGAGCTATAAGATGAATGGTTCTTAAAAGATACCATAGGCAATCAGAGGTTCATTCAAATTCATGTCGATAGTCATAGTAATGTGCTTTGTTTATAACATCCTTTTTGCACATTATTTAGTTATGAATTTCTCTTCGCTTTCTTTAGTTTCTCAACGAACCAATTTAATTATAAGAATTTATAAGAGCGATTTCAATTTTCCTATACCTTAATGGAGAACTAATAAGGGTAAACTTTTTTTTGCCTTTGACATATGAGACTATGCATTCAAACCAAGTCGATCCACGAAATAAGCAATCAAACAGATATTGCGTCTCAGTGTTCGATTTGCAGAATCCAGTAAAAATGTGCAGAAAAGACATTCGAAGCTTTAAAGTAAACTTTATTGAAATACTTTATGTAAGAAATTGAAGGAGAACAAAATGCACGAAAGAGAGGCGAGCACCAACAGGCAGTTGCTATTATCACAAGGAGTTTCGGCGAAGGAAATGAATCGCCAATGAGACAGCGTTGCCGGGCAGTTTCTTAACAAAGTGCTCCATTTTGGCACGTATCGAAGTGCCTTTGCGGCTGTTTGCTGCCCATTCTAGGCTTAACTTCTATACAAAAAAAAAGAAAAAAATAGAAACAGGAGAGACAACTGCAGCAAGCAAACCCCTTAGGCGAACGAATAATTTCAATATGAGTTTAGTTGTTATGGCAGTTTTAGCAAAAAAAAAAAAAAAAAATTCAACGTTGCCGTAGCAGCTAAATACGCTCATAGATAGGCTGAAGTGCAAAGTGGATAGGCGTTCATCCTCGATACGGTTGCACGTCTGGTGATCTGATGCAGACCTGGCATCGCGAAACCCGTGTGCGTAAGCTACCTGCTTTCAGCGTCTCACTTTCCGGAATCTTGAAACGAATCTAATTACCGGTTGCGAATTCGAGAACAGGTAAAATAACAGCATCAAATCTAGATATATGCGTCAATTTTCATTTAAAACCTCTACTGTTACTTTGTTTTGTTTTAATTACTTTTCTGGTTGGCAAGAAACAATGGCACAACCTCGATCAGCACTCGAGTTTTCATCACTGATTTACCAATTTTTATGTTGAGCCAAATTCTGATATGGCAGCATATCATTCAAAATGTTAAGCTTACTCCCTATGCAATATTGGCATTTAATCACATCGTTATTAGTGGCTTGAAGATATAATGATCATCAAATAAATGAATAAGTATTCTCGTGCTTTTTTTCTGGTAAACTTCTTCATACTACATTTCGCGTTTGTGATCTCATCCAGGAGCCAAAGGTTGGCACTTGCGACCCCGTTCCCTTCATCGCTCAACCCCTTCTCCAATTGCGGGATGCTGATATGAGAAAACCTCACATATAACATAAGATGCTAGATCTAAAAAGATACGCCGCTTTGAAACAGCAAATATGTCACTTGCGAACTCATCGTCAATGAAAAAGGGGAATGAGTTTACCGACCCTGAATTGTTGGTCATCCTCAATTGTCGTCAGCCAGAAACTGAATTTATTGGCGAAGTAATGACAGGTACCACGTGCGCCATTGCATTCGATGAACGGAGTAGCGCGGAAGTCTTCTAGACATGATCCAGGTGAACTGAAAACATTTCTTCTCATTGGTGTCGTCACGACATTCAGCCATTTGGTGTCGGATATGCAGTTCTCATGATAGGAATTTGTGAAGAGATGCCTTATATGATTCTTGACTCCAGATGCAAGATACTGTATGAGTGAAACGGTGCTGCGCCTACAAAGCCTCATGCTGACTCTCATATTAATCCCCATGTAATGAACCCTCTTCCAGTATTCGTTGATAATATTATTTCTGTGCCTCGGCACATAGGACTGAAGGGAACTGCCTAGAAGTCGCTCATTTTCCACATATTATATGACGACGCTAGGCGTCCTGTTTTAAGCGATGTTAAAAGCGCGACGAATCGTCCTAACTGGAATGAGGTGATAAGCGAGCTATGAACTAAACCTGAGCGACTGTCCTCCTCCTTCTGCGCCAGCACCCGTGTGCATCGCGAACGAATAACCAATCCAAAGAGAATTCCATCCGTTGGGGCAGTTCGGGATCTGAATCGTCTGCGAATGGACGGCGATTACATTGGCTGGCGCTTCGCATACTGCGCATCTGAAATTCAGTCTTTCAATTCTTTTTGTCCTAAAATTGGGAGTGAGAACATCCTTAACACAAACATGTTTTATCGAACACGGAAAAACACACCACTGGAAGTAGATTTTTTTGAGAAGGATCCATTCACGGTATCTTCTTCACGGTTTCATGTCGCTGATAATAGGATAAAGCTTCAGGAGAATAACCTCGATTTTCGTTATATGGCAGAATGAAAAATGAAGCAAAATATATAAGCAGTGACCTTGAGATGTATGGTTCAATGCCACCCTCACTGACAGGCATCATTGGAATGGGCGCCGTTGTTGACAACCAATAGGATTTGTCGTTGCGAGATGCATAATTGCACACGTTGTTCACGTCACAGAATAGGAATGGCATTGTCGAGAATCGCGACAAGCACGAACCCGCGTGTCCTTCAATAGTAACTGCCGTCAGTCTTTCGAGTCATATGCGCCGAATAATGAACGCAATATCTTTGAGGGTTAGTTCGCTGCATAAAACGAATCACTTTCACGTTCGTGAATAATGAGTGAGAAAATGCGCCAAGAAAATTGATAGAGGTGCGCTTTTTATAGTTTTAGCTAGAGGCCGATTTATTGTATAAATGTTCAGAACAACGACAGATCCTTAATACTCGTTCACTTTTGAGGCGAACTGGTGCAAGGATGTTGCATCACGATCAACGTTCCAGCACATCCTCCTCAATTATATTTCCGAGAGAGGCGTGAGTGCGAATTCGAATTAATGCAAAATGGGATTGTCATGGCTTAGAAATTACTAAAAATACTAACAAAACTTCGACGCATATCAGACTAGAGTCCTAAACTGTGTCATACGCAAATTTTAAAGTCTATAACTGATCGCCGCAAGGCATCTCTATACCATTTAGACTGCTGAGCGGTATGACTGCTATTTTAGAGTCTTATGATCCCCTGATCCATTTGGTGGTTGGAATATTCCCCTCATATTTTATGGCGTAAAGTTATATACCAAAAAAAAGCAAGAAAATCGCATATACTTCGCAATCGATGAGACCATATTTCGCAAGATTCGCAAAAATACAAGCAAAAGCAATTTTTTTGAGCGAGCTTCATTTAAGCTATCGGTTTCGCTCGAATACAAGCATTGGAACGCATAGGAAAATTTAGTAATTTGTCAGAATTCGCTATGGACGAATGATATGCGCAAACCTTTTGACTCGTATCGCCTACTTTTAAGAGTTTCCTGTTGAAAAAAATCCCATCCCAAAAAATTGTTCGATAATTTCCTTAATTGTTATATAAATTATGTATTCAATTCGAATCAAAAATTTCATGCAGCGATAATGTGATGATTTTATTGTCCAACAGAGAAACGTTTTGAAGAATGCTAAACATTTTTCGATTTGGAAGTTCAGCGTTTATGGAACGCGAAGAGCTTCTCAAGACTTCGTCGAAATCATTACACATGGACAATCACTGCGTTCACTTATAAGCATATATTAAACCACTACTGTGAAGCAATAATTAGTAACGCAAACACGTCTAAAAAAATTCAGCGCCGTCGTTTCCTCACGTTCGAGCACCTCTATAAGACTTCACTTTATCGGCAAATGGGATGGGATGGTGAATTGCTTAATTAGCTAGTCTAACTTCTAGATTCAATTTCGCACCAATTTTTTAATGATAGTACGGAGCAGTTCGAAAACACCTAATTAAAGATGAAATGATAGGTTCATTAATTAAAGATGAAATGATAGGTTTACCATATTCATGGCATTCCTGCAGCCATAAATGCGCGGTGCTTTAAAGCAGTTAAAATTTGTTCATTGATCGCACAACCATAGTCGGAATCATGCATTACAATATGACGTACCGAGATCCTGGTTGTGAGATTTCTCGTTTCCTTCGATGTAAAGCAATGAGTAGCCATCCCAAAGTTTCACCATTCCCGGCGGACATTGTGGTACTTCTGAAGTCTGACTGTGCTTCACAAGCAGGAATCCATCCTTGTAAGATGGACCCGGTGGTCCTGGTGGTCCACTAGGTCCTGGGAGACCTGGTGGGCCAGGGATGCCTTCAATGCCCGGAAATCCAGGAAGCCCTGGCGCACCTTTCTCTCCTGGCATACCCGGCTGTCCAGGGAAGCCGTCCGCGCCTTTAGCGCCCGCAAATCCAGGTGGACCTGAAACGTATTTTGAGTGCATTTTCGCAGTCGAGCTTGGCGTCAAGTCGTATAGACATCGAGCAGTACACAGTGCTCAGATGTTTCCACGAAAGTTTGCCAGGTATTGAAGTGCGTTCTGAGATCTCTACAACATAACTGTTTATAGCACTACCGCAAAGCCTTTGTTGCATACCTTCAGCCTTCATTACCTTTGCTGTTTTATTACTTATAGTAGCGTAGTGCACACAACTACACTCTCCCTCCCCCTTTCCCCACTATTTTTCTGGTGAAAGACATCTCTGACCTTCCAGAAGACTGTTAGGCTAAATGACGTTCCAGGTTATATACTCATTAGATCAGATACGCGTGCAAGTGGCTCTTTTGTCACACTCTCGGATCTGGCTACCAGACATCGCATCTGTGAATTGTTCTCATCGCATCCTCACGATCTCCAATTTTCCTGCAGTTCTTCAGCATCCAATAATGCTTTTAGCTTGAAGTCTGTCGACGTATGAAACCACTATGTTTTCATGAACGGCCGGCCTCAGCTTGTAGCTCATCTTAGTGAAGTGTTTAAGCATTCGTTTGATTCCATATCGCTAATAAATCTCCGCTTGTGTTCAGTGTGTTTTTTTTTTTGCGGAAATAAAAAATTTTCTACGCATAAGCATTTATAGCACGTCTTATAAAATTACTATAACACAGCTTTTATTAGATGAGGTTTTCCTTGGTAGAAATTTCTTCAATGCAGTTTTTTTTTTTTGAGGAGTAAACGATGCTATCACTGCAAAAGTCCCGGAGAAGAATAAACGATTAATGAAACAACAAACCGCTTGGTCCTGGAAGGCCGTCAAGACCAGGCAATCCCTTCTCGCCTCGAATACCTGGCGCGCCCATCGGTCCCATCTCACCTTTCTCACCTCTCTGAACAATTGGCTGTGCACCTGGAGGTCCCATCGGTCCTGGTTCTCCTTGTTTGCCAGGTGCTCCATCTCTTCCTGGTGCTCCAGGGTAACCAGAGTCACCCTTCATGCCCGGGAGGCCAGGGATTCCAGGTTGTCCAGGGAATCCAGTTTCTCCTTTCTGTCCTGGGAAACCAGGTAAACCTGGTTCTCCTAAACACAGGCAACCTAGTCATCTGGAAATCAGCAAATGACTGAAATATTACACAAGAAATAAATTACGCAACGACCTCTGGCTCTTCTTCACCAAAAATACGGATGAACTAAATTTGGTTTTCGGGGTAAGATAAGATAAGGAATTTTTTATTTTTCATTAGAAGTCTTGTATAACACTCGAAATATTTGAAATATTTTAATGATTGTAGAAGGATTTAACTTGAATGATGCCTCACACCATGTAAAAACTCTTCACTGTTCCAATGGCGTGCTGGAGATGAGAAATGAGGAAGGAGATTGTGGTTTCAGAACTAGTGTGTTGCAGAGAAGATCCTGTTGGCCGTCTTTTTCCTTCGGAAGCGTGGTCTTCATCTCCCGATAAATTACTCCCAGATTTTTCCTCCCTCTCCCCTCTTCTTTCAAATTGCTCTACGAAGGTGACCCTCTCGAGCGAAATCTACTTCTGCGGCTAGCAACAGCACTTGCTATGTGCAAGAAAAATATGTTCAAACGGTAATAAGCAATATTGTTGTGGAAGGAGGGGGAGGGTGGGGAGGGGGCGCGAAAACCTCACATTTATGTCATCATCTCTTATACTCCTTAAAATACTGAAATCCTCCCAGTAACGTCTTTCTACTTGGGCCAATAACTGCTCCTTTCACTCCGAAAAACCAGACCGCGCTAGTGACTGTAATAGTCCGAAGTTCAGTCGATTCATACACGAATTTCTTTAATATGAGAAACCAAATCTGGTTGATATCAGTGCTCATTTGCATCATACTTCCAGTCGATGCAGAAAAATCTAAGTCATAGGATGGCTCCAATCTCGAAACATCGGCCAGACGCGAATATCGGTTTGGCGCTATTTAGCCTGCAATTCCTTCAACGAATCTCTGATCAGTTCATTCACGTTAGGTGAGGTTTGTCAAGATTATTCGACTGTCGCAGCTTCTGCTTTGCTCGTATCGACCTCTTTTTTGATAACTGCGCAACAAAACTTCTAATCGTTGAGCACAGCAAAGAGAACAAAGGTTGGAAAGATAAAACAAGCCTACCTTTGAGACCAGGCAAACCGGGCAGTCCAGCTGGCCCTTGCGGTCCTGGCAAGCCGCTTTCACCCTTCATTCCTGGGAGGCCTGGTAGTCCTGCGGGGCCTGGTTTTCCTGGTATTCCATCGTTTCCTCGCTTGCCTGGTATGCCTGATAAACCAGGTTCACCTTTCGCGCCTGGAATTCCAGGCAGTCCAGGTTCTCCTTTTATTCCAGCTGCGCCTGCATATCCTGGCTTTCCAGGTTCACCTTTAAGACCTGGTAAGCCAGGCAGGCCATCTTTTCCTGGCAGTCCGGGGAGCCCAGCGTTACCTTTCGGACCAGTGATCGATTTTCCTGAAAGTTGTGAGTACTTGGAAAACGAAAGGCAATGCCTCAATGACTTGAAAGGTAAATCGGGAAAGGAACATAGCGAAATGAAACATTTGACAGCTGTATTTGCCTCATTCCATAAATGAGTCAAATCAGAGCTTATAGAATCTTAAAGCTTTTCTTATTTCACTTATGCTTGCATTTCCATATGTTTGGATACAGCCTCGACGAAACACATAAGGTCAATGAATCTGAGAAAGGCTACCATTTTCAGCCTTTGCCTCTGGATACTGCTGGGATAGGTTAAAGCTAATAGCATCCTCAGACTGGCTACTTTCTTGTGTTCTTCGTTCCATTCATCCATTTTGAAATTTAGGCAATCGCTCAAAACGGTCGTGCCATTTCACCGACACCTATTCCGACCATCTGTGCTAATCTGTCCGTCATTTAGGTCGTTACTGAGAAAAAGAAGACAGTAGTCATTTATTGCATTATAGTCGGATTTAATGAGAGATGCAGAATGCCTGCTCATGAATGTCAACGTTGGAAAGTACGTCAGGGACAACTGGCTGCAAATCCTTCAATCTAAAATCTCCATTGCATCTCTTGATTTTGAAAGAAATGATACGAAATCAGACCTGGTTGCCCTGGCAGGCCAGGAAGTCCTGCTTCTCCCTTCATGCCAGGTAAGCCCGGCAGACCGTCTCTTCCAGGAGCACCGGGTAATCCAGCTTCTCCTTTCATTCCACGTGGTCCGGGTTGTCCTTCTAGACCTGGAAGGCCAGGTTCACCTTTCAAACCGGGGAAGCCAGGTGCACCAGCACTGCCCTTAGGCCCAACAGGCCCAGGGAGACCGGGAGCCCCAGGGAAGCCTGCTTCTCCTTTCTGGCCTGGGAGACCATCAAGACCACGTTCACCAGGAAGTCCAGGCAGTCCAGCGTCTCCTTTCTCTCCACGAATGCCGGGAGCGCCCATCTTACCTGGCAGACCTGGAGGCCCAACAAGGCCAGGTTGGCCAGGGAATCCACTTTCACCTTTCTGACCAGGCAGTCCCGGTAGTCCATCTTGCCCGGGTAATCCGGGTGCTCCAGGCAAACCCTGCAAAAGTATGCACATAAAGGTTGTTTCTTCGTTTTTGAATTGCTCGGTATCAAGAAAACATTCGAAGTCCAATGAAAAATATTATCTGTTTGCACTTTCTGGACACTTCGATTTAACGGCAATGTGAAACTTTTCTTTTTAATGCAGTTAGCGAGCGGTGGTGATGCATGAATAAACGAACTATTACCGCTTCACCCTTAAGGCCGGGAAAGCCTGGCGCACCATCGAGTCCTTTCGGTCCTGGAGCGCCTGGTCGCCCAGGTTTCCCAGGCAGACCCGGGAGACCCTTCTCACCCATCAAGCCTGGTGCTCCGTATCCGGGTTGTCCCTCATCTCCTTTCAATCCAGGCAAACCAGGGAGACCAGGAGGCCCTGAAATGCTCTTATTAGTGCTTTCTTTCTCGACCATGTACACGCGTATTCTCTACTCAGTTGCTTCCTATTTATAGGAGTGTCGCTGTGATTTTCGTCGCTGCAGTTTAGGTACTTGGAAAGAAAGGAGGCCACGTGATTCATCTGGCTTTCTAGCACGATATGCAGGCATACAACGACCCTTTCTCTTTTCACTTTATCCGTCTGCTGATTCATAAACAGGAACTCCTCGCAATTTCAAAATATACGCCTCTGCTTCAAATATTCCTTTTATTTTTGAGTCTATGGCATGGATGGATAGTAATTTTTGCGAGAACCACTAATAACCTGAAACTTGGAATTTTAAGCTAACCTTGTGGTCCGCGAAGACCCGGTTGGCCAGGCAAGCCTGGCTCTCCTTTTTCGCCATCTCGTGCTGCTGGACCCGGCTCTCCCTTCTCACCCGGCAGTCCGTTAAATCCTCGATCTCCTTTCACTCCCGGCAAACCAGGAAGACCATCTTGACCTGGCGCTCCTGGGATCCCAGGGGCTCCTTTCATTCCTGGTATGCCAGGAAGCCCTGCCAATCCTTGTTCTCCTTTTGACCAGGTGCGCCAGGTAATCCAGGCAAGCCAGCTTCACCTGCAAATTGGAATTTCGGCATTAACAAAGCACGTTTAGAGCCGGTTATTTCTTTTCAATATCTGATTCGTTTTATATTTTTGAAGAACTTTGCATGCTCCATTTCGAAAAAAAAAAGGACAGAAAAGTTTAGTCAACTCGCCTTTAGCTCCGGCAACTCCAGGGAACCCTGGCTGTCCTTTCTGTCCTGGAAATCCTGGTTGTCCGGGGGGTCCAGCAAGCCCAGGAACACCTGGGAGACCTGTATCGCCTTTCATTCCAGAAACTCCCGGCAGACCAGGGAGACCTTCATCACCTTTTTGACCAGGGAAACCTGGCGCTCCCGGTTGTCCTGGTGGTCCTTGCGGTCCCTCTTTGCCTGAAATAATTTGGTTCTTAGCGCATGAGCAGTGAATGTATTGGAAAGTCCTGCCTGGTCTTCATCTTGATCACTCATTAACGAATATTGGTGCTTCGAATGGTTGTAAAAATGTTGTCGCATTCTTGGCTTCTTCAAGACATGCTTCAGACCTAGAAATGACTTTTGAAGTCCTCAAATAGTCTACAAGTAGCTACCGAGGCCAAATGCTCGCTATTACAGTTTTCGAAACAGTCTAGTTGTGAGGATTGGAAGAAAAAACCCACAAACCTGGCAGGCCAGGTAATCCAGGCTCTCCTTTAGCTCCTGGGAAACCAGGTGCACCAGCAAGCCCTGGAAGGCCACTCTCTCCCTTTTGTCCTGGGACTCCTGGTAAACCGCGCTGTCCTTCGAGACCAGGCAATCCTGGGGCACCGGGAATTCCGTCCTTTCCTTTAAGTCCAGGGAATCCTGGAGGTCCGGGTGGTCCAGTTGTTGATGGCCCTGGTTCTCCCTTCGGACCAGGTAGACCCGGCTGTCCAGGATATCCAGCTTCTCCTTTAGCTCCAGTAAGCCCAGGAAGTCCAGGCTTTCCTGAAACCAATGTCATAAAGATAGAATGTGAAGTATGCATAGAGGCAGTAATAGTCTTGTCATATCAAGGTGAGCTTAGTCTTCAGCTAATCTCAGATTTTCTTGTCTCCGTGACAAGTGTGATTTTTCGATGATGTCACCTTTTAACCGCTTCTGCAAGACTGATAGCTAGAAGTTACGATCATGGTAGAAAGCATATTGCTGACACTCTATTTTTGAACGTCCGCAGAACAACTATTAAGATAAATGTTTGAAAATACTTCACGATGCACAAAATTGAGAATTATCGAAAGTATTGGTCAGGTTAGGTAAAGGATGAATAATTTCTTTGTTTACCTGCGATCCCTTTTTCTCCAGGTATTCCAGGAAGTCCAGCGAGACCCGGAGCTCCTGGTAGGCCTGGATTTCCTTTCATTCCAGGCAATCCAGGCAATCCGGCTGGGCCTTGCAAACCAGGTGCCCCAGGGAATCCAGCTTCGCCCTTGGGCCCTGGCAAGCCTGGCAATCCATCCTTTCCTGGCGGCCCTGGCCTTAGCTGACTCTCAGGGACTGGCGGCCCCATAGGTCCCACTGCACCAGGCAAACCGGGCAATCCAGGTAAGCCAGCGTCTCCTTTCATTCCAGGCAAACCAGGCATTCCCGGTTGCCCATATCCAGGTTCTCCTTTCAAGCCCGGCAGGCCGGGGATTCCGTCCTTTCCTGGTTTTCCGGGCAAACCAGTTAGTCCCGGCTCGCCCTGAAATCCGTGAACCAATTTGTACTGTAATATGCAAGCATACTTTGAATTCTTTAGTACTTCAATATCTGTGGTGATGTTAGTTTAAAGTGTGTGCCTTACTCAGCATTTGCTCTCGGTTTTTACTTGAAACTAATGGATAGCAGGAATGAGGTACTTTGCTCGTTATGTAGAATTGCACCAGCTAGTGGATATGAAACAACACTACGGACAAAGGTCCGGTAAAGGAAACGTACAGAGGGAAACAAGTCGGCGCGTAACATCGTACAGTTTGTTAGGCACTGCACGATGGCAATTCAGTCGAAGCACTGTGTTATATTATTTTCGCAGAACTTTGAAAAACTGAGCGAAACTCGGTGGCTTCTCTGGATTCTTTGTTAAGACCACAAACCTTTGGTCCCGGTGGCCCAGGCAATCCGGGCGCACCAACAATTCCAGGTTTTCCAGGCAATCCTTCTTGTCCGCGCGGTCCAGGGAAGCCGGTTTCACCCTTTTGTCCAGGGTACCCTGGAGGGCCAGGCCGAAGGGTGAGCTGTGTTGGTTCTCCTTTTTGCCCAGGAAGGCCTGGTAAGCCGTCTTGTCCAGGTGGGCCTGGGGGACCGGGACGTCCAGGCGCTCCAGGAAGTCCATCGTCACCTGGCGCACCAGTTGCTCCGGGAATACCTGGCAGGCCGCGCTCACCCTGAGGCCCGGGCAAACCAGCATATCCAGCGTCACCTGAAACTCATGTAAATTCTGCTGCAAGCTGTGACAATAATTTTTGCAGAGGTCATGGCTGCATAATCAGAACTAAAATCAGAACTTCATCTGGAATCAATCGAATTTGCGCGCGAGAAAAAAGACATACTTCTGCTGCCCTTTTCACTTGACTGAACTCAGCGCTTTAATGCAGACCTTCTCGCTTTGGAATTTAGCATTGAATTACAAGGAGTAGCACATTGGCTGGCCGAATACGCGACTTTCTGATTACTCACTGAGGTATTAAGTGAGAATGCTTCTTGCAGCAAAAGCGAACCTTTTTCTCCCTTTGCTCCATGGGCGCAAAACGCGCATGTTCCTCCACGATCGCCTTTAGGGCCTGGAATACCTGGTAGACCGGGAGCGCCGTCGCGTCCATCATAACCTTTGGGACCTTGAGGACCGCGTGGTCCTGGTGGTCCAGGAAGTCCATTCAAGGAGTCTCCGGGTGGGCCTGCAATCAAAAACGTTCATGGTGACCGATGAGTCACAGTTATCTGCACCATTTCATCGCAAAGTCATCAAAATGCGTCCGCAGATATATTTTTCATGGCATCAAACCTAAGATCTGTGTGATCAATTTCGTTTCAAAAAACATACCTCGTACGCCAGGCAGTCCCATTTCTCCTTTTCTTCCGGGGAGACCGTCCAGTCCGGGCCTTCCATCCTTTCCTGGCAGACCAGGAATACTTTGTCCATCTACACCTCGTGGTCCGGGTTCACCTTTTGCGCCAGGCGGTCCAGCTAGTCCAGGAGGTCCTTGAACACCAGGGGCACCGGGGATTCCAGAATCACCTGCAACGACATTTTTTATCTTGCTTGTGCTGGTTAGAAAGACGATCGTGCTGACAAGTGACGAAACTAGATTCGGCAGTTGTGTAGAATGGCGTGAAAGTGAAGTGAAAAAGAAGATGAGAAATCTTTGTGTCAGCAGCAATGTTTAAAACTAATTGACCTTATGTTGACATTTAACATTCACAAAGAATGTTTTTTGAAAAACAATTAACCTTTTTCTCCTTTCGGTCCCGGCAAACCTTCAAGACCAGGAAGTCCAGGAAGACCTGGTCCACCGGCAGACCTTGCGGTCCCTGCGGTCCAGGTGGGCCTGGATATCCATCTGCTCCTGGCGGACCGGGTTGTCCCTCACGTCCAGGCAGTCCAGGAGGTCCCGGTGGCCCATCAGAAAACTCTCCACCCTGAAAAGATGTACATATTTACCTTTGCCGTTTGAAACACCTGGATATTTCAGTACGTACGCAGATCATTAAGGACACCATGAAAAGATGTAAACATACTTCAGTAGATTAAGGACACACAGCAAAGCGAGAATTTGCGCGACTGATTTTTATAACACACCAGAAGCGGAAGTGCGCACAGTAGACATGCCATGTTGCTATATTTAGTGCGAATATACTCAGATGGTCAATAAGCAGAATGAGGCAGAATTTTCTGAGCATATCGGACAGGATGCTTCGCAGATCTCAAAACTGTGATGCACTAGCCTTGCGCGATCGCCGATCGTAGATATATGGCAACACATGAGGCAAATTCCGAATGGGAAACTTTCCGTGGTTTCAAGTGTTGAAGAAAATGAACAATCGCTCCCAACAATGGTAGTCTCATTCTTGCTGATTAATCTGGATTCAATAACGTAAATAATGAAACAGCAACTTACTCCCGGTGGTCCTGGCGGTCCTCTCGCTCCTTTTGCTCCATCTCTTCCTGGGAATCCAGCCTCACCTTTTTGACCAGGCAACCCAGGCACACCGGGTAGTCCATCGAGACCACGATCGCCTTTAAATCCTGGTGGACCCGGTAAACCAGGCCGTCCTTCTTTCCCCTAAAATAACGCCTCGCATATTTATCGCTAAGTTCTTAACCTCCCGCGAATTTTGTCTTCAAATATATTTTCTCATCAGATCAGAGCAAAAAGTCAGAACTTTGACGTTCCGCTTCACTGGACAAGGGCGATGCTATTCACGCTTCTGCACGTGAAGTTTTCTCTCTTAGATATGCCAAAAAAAAGTCTCTGAAGAGAAAAAATGCATATCTTTTTTGCGGAGTGAAAGACGAACCTCATATGACTAGAAACGAACTTACCCTTGGCCCGGCAGGTCCCGAAAGACCCTTTTCTCCTTTCATTCCAGGAAGTCCTGGCTGCCCAGCCACTCCTGGTGTCCCAGGGAATCCTCTTGGACCTGCTTCTCCCGGATCGCCCTGCAATTTCAGACGAAGCTTATTTGGAGGAAATGTAATATTTTGCGGACAGATAGCAAAATGGCAAACTGTCTAGCGGATGCCACAGCAGCAATACAACATGACAAAGCAGAAGCGAATATAAGCGGAAAATTGTTTTTTCCAAAGAGTCGCTTATCCGCCCATGCAGTCAACACTGGAAGTGGGAAATTATTTCGATGAATAAAATTTTTGCAAAAGTATCTCTTTTCGTTATGATTTACGAGGATCATCGAATATTCGATAGAAGAAAGCTTTGTTCTTTCCGATGATATTCTCTCAAAAATTTTGCAATCACCTCAAAGAGTTGTGCTCAAAGAGATATGGCTCTAAAGCATGAATTAGCTTCAAGCATTATGAGCAAAGTTAGAGAGTGCTTCAAGCGAATCGTTCATTACACTCTCACGTTATCGTATTTCCAATTCATGCACTTGCTAGATTAGACTAAGAAGCAAAGCTGTAATGGTTAGCCTCAATTTCAGTGTTACTTTTGTTAGAGTTTAGATATCGCTAAAAATAGACGCAGTTCATTTCTGATAGCGCAATCGTTGGGAGAAATTCAAAAGACGGAGAAAACGATAGAATGGAATATTTTTCCACATTGTTTCCATTCTTTTGTCCCTAAGAGGATTCTTTTGAGATGGGATACAAAGTTGGTGTGAGGTATACGATGGAGAGGCGACCGGCCGCGTTCAGTGATGACGAGAATGTTTGCGCAATGCTCAGCGAAAGAGAATTGAAGCGAATCAGCCAACGGTTGCAAGTTACAAGGGTAAAGCGATGCGTTCAACAAGGCAGCTTATTGGCTACTAGCTGCCCTATGATCAGCCAACCTTTTCTCCCTTCATTCCAGGGGCACCCTCTGGACCAATGATAGTGCCTTTGGCGCCAGTTGATGGAACTGGGCCAGGTGGACCTTGTGGACCGCGAGGTCCTTGCTCTCCCTAAAACAACACAAAACGTTCAAACTTGTTGCAACGCACCTTGACTCCCTTGTCGCCTGAACGCCCGCGGGGGCCTACGATAGAGCCTGAGCCGGTGAATTCCCGAGGTCCAGGAGGGCCTGGTGGTCCAGCCGGACCAATATCTCCCTGAACTTGTCCACTTCCTGCTTACGGCAACCAGTTCAGAGTACACAAGAACAGCGGTATAGTAAGTGTCAACGATTCGCAAATGCGACTTTCAAATGTGCATGTCAGTAATTGCCGTATTCTTTAGGCATGATCTTGTTTGTGCTCATACGTTATTCAATCAATCAATCGAGTTATGATAGCCTCCTCAGTGGCTAATTTATGTTTCAGCAGATCTTCTGGGCAAAGATGGGAATGCGTTTCACAGAGAGATGCTTTCTTGCATCGCTCGTACAATTTCTCAAAATAGCCATATAGGTGCATACCTATGTCAGACTACACAAAAACGAAATTTGCTTATAGTGCTAGAATTAGTTGTTTATCTACCACTTGCTAAGAATAATGTCAAAGAATGCTAGGAAGAGATGAAAACTTATTAAATTCCAAAAACTTTTTGCATGAACTTACGGGGTCTCCTTTCGGTCCAATACTTCCGATACCTGGATTTCCGGGTGGTCCAGCTTCACCTGGTGGTCCTCGAGGTCCCTGCATTACATATACGTTTGTTTGTGGCAATGCAATGTTACAGTACCTTTTATACAGTATTGAAAAGGTGCTATTCGAATGAGAAATGATTTAAGTTTTGATGCATTTTTGGGAAATGCAGAATTTTGAAGAGCAAAGTTCGAAATAAACGCACAACACTTTCGAGCTTGTATTTAAGAGGGCATCGACGATGAATATTATGTCCTTCCTGTTCAGAAATTAATTCAGCAAGCAATCCCATACATATGTGCGCTGATTTTTTACATACTTTCAATAGTGTGTAATTTACTGACAAGTCATTTAGAAGCTTAAAAGAGAAGAAGAAAAAATTACGGCTTGTCCAACGTCTCCTCGGTCGCCTTTCTCTCCGGGAAATCCATCTCTTCCGGGCGGGCCAGGCAAACCGGGCATACCAGGCATACCAGCGTCACCCTATTAACATCGCCGATTATTAAAAGCACACAATCAGAAATGCCACTTATCAATGAGCACTCAATGGCCATGCTTTAACTAGAATCTATTATTTGAAATGCCGACGAGGAAACATAATATTGCTAACACTTCTTTAATATCCAAAGATGACAGATAATATTATTAAAAAAAAGAGATGTTTCAAGTATGACTTTACATTTGTTCTGAGGGAAATTTCGAAGACAGTTTCGGTTTAATTAAATTAACAGGGTAGCTTTCAAATCCAAAGTTAACACTCAGCATCGATTGCTGTTTCTCATTATATTCCTTAACTCTTCACAAAGAATCATATCTAAACTCATGGCTAACGATGTGTTATGCCCGCTATTGAATTGATATTACTCTTCCAAAGATGGAGATCACAATTATCGTGTAGTAATAAATGCTTCTTAGGTACGACAGGTGCTGCTGTTCTTAGGTACGATAGGCGACTCATTCGATAATTCACGGAAATGTGCTTATAAGCGATTCGTAAAGCAGGAATTCGTACTCGAATATGGCAAGTGTTTACTGTAAAATAAGTTCAGCACGGGTGATGCTCTGTTTTTGTCCGTTCCTTCTATACAGCACGTTGTCGACAAAGCCTTAAATCAAGCAAAACAACCTTCTCTCCAGGAGCTCCTGCATATCCAATAGCCGGTTCTCCTTTCATTCCGGGAACACCTGGAGGACCGGGAAATCCTGGCATTCCAGGTGGTCCAGGCAAACCGGGTACACCGGGCGCACCATCCGTTCCGTTGCAACCATCCCATCCTGGGGCACCGGCGGCCCAGGCTCTCCGGGACGTCCATTCGCTCCATCATTACCAGGAAAACCAGGCACACCAATTATTCCCTTAAAGCAGGATCACAGCTCTAAAAGACAGCACAGATAACTGCATGGCTGTTTGTTTCAAACAGTTCAAGCGGTTGGATGCAATTTTTTTTCTGGAAATTTTACCAGGGAGAAGGGACCATTTTGATGAACTTTCTCGTTTGAAAAAAATTTTTTTCTTAGGAGATCTTACTATTCTGGTGAGTAACTGGTCTCTATATCGAGCAAAAAATGATCCAAAACACAGTAGTTCACAAAGATTTAGCTTCAAAAAAAGTGGGAAATCAGCGTCTTCCTGTTCGGCATTTAATCCTTACTCACTTACCCGGTCTCCTTTGATTCCTTGTGGTCCAGGTGGTCCCTGGGATCCTTTCTGGCCTTTAGGTCCTGGAAGGCCCTCGGGACCTGGGAATCCGCGGATGCCTTGTGCACCAGGAGGGCCTTGAGGACCGGGAATTCCCTGCAAAATGTCATTTTATTAACTATCTTATCGACTGTGAACAGCCTTCTTTCTCTTCGCATTCGCATAAATGCTATCTATGGCATTGCTCATCGACAGCTACGCGTAGCTCTTTGACGTTCTCCGGATCCCCTTCTCCTCTTTTTTTTTTTTTTTTGCTCTCATATGCACATAGCATAGCACTAGCATCTTGAATTTATGATTGTAAATGTTGCGTCAACTTATTGCAAAAATACAATGACAAATAATGATAAACGAATGTTAGAATTGTGTATTGCTAAATGCGGAAAGGATATAGCGATGATATCTAAACGCGTGTAAGGTGGAGTGTAATAAGGTAAGCGCACAGCTGTCCTCAAGATGTGCTCGACAGCGACGTTCAACATGCCTCGACGAAATGAAGCTTGAAAATCGGCTCAGTGATTCGAGCATCAACACACTTATAAGCAACAATAAGTATCCCTTATCGAGTCGATTTCTGCATTCAAATGATAGTTGCAATCTGTACTTTGACTGATGTGTTCAGCTGTCAATTGGGCTGTCAGATGAATCGAATGCAGTTTAGGTCTAGATCTCCTCGAGCAGTTGTTATATGCAGCGCAATCGATCGATAACTCGATGCTTCACAACGCAAAAACTGTTGATTTAGGCGGGCGTTCTGCACGTTCATATAGCCATATCATTGCTAGCAACCTATCCACAACTTATAATATACGATGATATGGTTCATTCCCTCAGAGGTTGAGAGCCTAAGTTGTGGAATGTGAAGTGACGGATATCGACCTTTATTTAATTAGATATAACCTATCCGACACAATAGGTTGGCGTCAATGTTCGCATCTTTTGGTCATAGCTGAACGAACCGTGTTGTCAACGCTAAGAATAGAACACCGTAACAAATTTACAAGATTTTATGAAATCACAGTAATCCTATTAAAGTAAAATGTTAACTTATTGTTTTTGAAACTTAATATGTGTATATCTCATAGAGATTATTTCTCATAGCGCTTTTATTTTATTTTTATTTCTATCAGTAATTAAATGCTAACATATTTCTCAATATATGAGCGGCTATACCTCCAAAAAATAAAATAAATGATAGATTCATGTTGACTAGCGTAAGCTTCCTCTTTTAATCGTTCTTAAGCAACAAACATCAAGAGGGTTTTTTCTTTGGAAACTCTCATTGCTTAACGAATGATTGAAAGTCGGATAGCGATTGCATTTAGGACACTATATTTATGAACGATCTTCTCTCATGTTGAAGTGGAAATTATTCGGTATTTTTCTTCTTAATTCTAATAATATTAATAAATGCAAAAATTTTTTCATTGATTAAGCTTTAAAATATTCAAATAATTTATAATAAATCGAAGAAATAAAATGAACTAAAGAATTTTTTTTTCCTAATATTGAGAGTAAAAGAAAAGAAATTCTTTCAACATACCATACTTCCTTTCTCGCCAACGCAGAAGCATCCTCTATTAGTGCAATCTCGACATGTTATTTGCTGAAAATTGAAAAAAAAAAAATCTCGATAGTTTTTGATTTATGTTTATTTTATTATCATTTGGGAATAATTCTTTAAAATTTGAACGGACGATTATCATTTGAATTTTATTATTTGTTGGGAAATTTTTCTCGTCAACTGAAAATGACCACAAAGCAATCAAATCTGAGATACGGAAAGAAATGATTGATCTAATTTTCTATTAGGTGACATTTATCCATACTTCATCAACTATGTTACAATTAAAATCTCTTCGAAAATATAAATGAAGCAGTATAAACACTTTTAAACGATGATATATCACAAATAGAACAACATATCATGGGGAACTGCAATAAAATGGTAGATTACAGTATAATTTCATATTGGAAAATCATTGCTCGTGAAAAAAATTCCACTATGATTGAGCGGTTTTTATTAAAAATTCAATGAATATTGATAGATTTTAAGGTTTTAATTAATTTATTTTTGTGAGGTTTCTAACGCATCCGATATGGCGAATAAGAGCCAAAGAAATTTGGCTTTAAGGCAATGAAGAAGTGAAATTGTATAAATGAGTAAGTTCGATGTAAATTTTTGTCGAATTCATCATTTGTAAACTTATTATACGTTGCAATATAGCTTATAGTTGCAAATCACAAACATTGCAAATATGTCGATTATTGACAGCTTGACGGCTTTTAATATGGTAGCTTATTGCAATCGGAGCCTTTTTTTGCGGTTTTCCGGAGATAATTGTAATTTTTTAAATCAGTATCCCATGTCCAAAGAGGTTGGAGGAAATACACTCATAGATTGTTTGCCGCTCGTATTTCTTTAACCCCCCTCTAGTATATATGAAGAAAAAAAACTTAGAGCGGTAGAGCTTACAAGAGCATCTTTAGTATTTGCAAGTTTCCCATCATTTTCTTGGTGCCATTATTCGATTTTTGTAAGTGAATAGCATCGAGAAATCACATACTATTTATTAGACGAATAATGCTGAACAATTGTCACCTAAGTTTTTTTTTTGAGATGAAAACTTGAACGGAAATCTTCTGCTCGTTGGAAATTTCTAATGTGGAAATTTTTATGCAGCAATGATAAGAGTACTATTATCTCTTTATCATTCGCATATGATAAGCGAAGGAAAGCGTTGGGATTAAGAAACGAAAATATCCCCCACCCCCCCCCCCCCCCACCCACAACATTTTCCCAGAAGGAAATCAATTTTTCTCCATATGTCTTAAAGTCTATTATAAATTTGCTTTAAATTTCATCGGTATGAGTGCGGTTATTTAGCCGATTTTTGTCGATATATAAATATATAAGGATAAATGTACCATAAGGATTTAATATATTCTCTTAGATTTAACGTTTCTTAATCAAAAGTTTGTTGGGGGTTTTTTTTCTTTTTTGCAAAATTCGTGTAAAAAGAATCAATGAAAAATTCAACGAAAAGAAATGAGAAAAATACATGAAATTGCATTTAAATAAGTGGAGGAAAACATTGAAAGAGGAGTTGTATAATTGTAATCTTCGAATTTTCTCCCACAAATCATTATTGTATCTCACTCATAAATAATGAACTATACACAATAATGCACTTAAGTTATAATTAGTTATAATTAATTAAAGTAAGTACTGTTACAATATATTTGCTATAACTAAAGTAAGTACTGTTACAATTATATTGCAAAAGATTATATTTGAATTGAAAAATTAAAGAATTCATATAAAATTAGGCATATTGAAGGGTTTATAATTGCATCAAAATTTAAACGCAACAACTAGATATTAGTTTAAGTGCCGATCTATAGTGTAAATCATATCCAGAGATATTTCATAAATTCGAGTTCCGTGATTTCCGTATTACAATTACGACGCAGAAAACATAACTCAGACATCGATTCCTCTTAATGCATCTTGCAATTGCGAACTTTCAGACGTGCAGCAAAATAAACATAAGAATTCGATTCATGTGATTGAGTAACATTTGTTGTCAAGTTAACACACAATTTAACCAAAGTTCCGTCAAGAAAGAGTAACAATTGAGCCTAATATCAAAGGAAGTTTGCATCATATTCCCTTCTATCACGAGCCAAATATGTTAAACGCCTCCTAATTATTGCTATGATGGATCATTCGAAGAATTGCATCATTGCCTGGGTAGAGGATAAAATATATCGTTTAATGAAGTACTAGTTGAATTCTCGAAACCGAGAATACTCTTCGGTGAGCTCTTATTTTTGTTACACTCTGAAGTCATTTCTTATGAGGCTAGGTAGTGTTCATACATCAGCACAACCAATCTTCAACTTAAAAAAATTACTTTCGAGAATTTTCGAATGAGTTTTTAGCTGCAACAGTTGTCTAATAACCAATGATCTCGTTTAAGTCGATGTATTTTATTCCTTAGCAAATGTAAATAGATCATTTATTGCAAAATTATTTCTCGAATAGCAATAAAATATCGGCTATTGGCTTAGCTTTACTAGAAGATGAAATAAGCCTGAAATTGTTTCGAAAGGTGGGAAGTTCATTTATGCCACCACCATCTTTTTTTGCCGGTTATTTCATTATCGAAAAGCTGAGCACTTTTTCGACGCCGTCAATATCCGATTAGAATTCCGCACAACTAAACGCTAATATTGTTTAACAAATGTTTGGCAGTAAGTAATAGATGAATTGGTTTTGAACGTTAAATAGGCATCTTTGAAGGTCGTTGAAGTTTCTCAAAATTTTCATACCGTTGAGGTTTTATTGAATTGTTTATAGATTGTTGACATGTTTTTTAAAAAATTAGTCAACCAATCCGTCGAAAGTTTATTTCAAATAGGGGTTTTCTTTTCTCAAAAACCTTTAATTACATCATAAAGAGGATCTAAGCGGCTCTCGGATCATTAAATCTATTCATTAAGCTGCGGAAATATATGGTTACAACTCAAAAGAGTATTTCTCAATTATACTATATAAATAGGCTCATATGTTTCATATTCCTCTCTCTCTCTCTCAAAAAAAAAGCAGCAACCTATGAAAAAAGGCAAAAATTGAAGCATAATGAATGTAATTTATTAAGGGGACAATTGTTCTAGCAAAGTTTTCATTGATTCACTTATGCATCACAACGATTATTTCGGAGACAGTAGATGAGAAAACAACTATCAATTAGCATTCGAAGAACAATATAACCTAACGAATGGATTTGAAATTTGAGATAAGTTTATTCGATATATTTACGAATATCATCTCATAGGCTAATTTATACTCAATTAAATAATTGTATATTTCTGGGGAGAAAATTTTGTTTTGATCACTTCATCGAATGAGAAAAAATGTTCAATTCCTGCTTTTTTTTGCGGCAATTTTTTGAATCTCGTAAATTCCCTTACGTCGAAGATTTTATTGAAATGCAATTGAATCGAAGGATAAAATTAACGAATTGATGTGAATCGTAAGCTAAAGTCTTTTCATATGCTCGGGATCATTTCTACGAAATTCTCATTTTCTTGCTTTCAAGAGCAGGGAAGATGAAGTTACGTAGTTTTAGAGGGTAATGATGAATGTCGCTAAGGGGGTAGAGTAGCTTTTGCGTCGAGTGCAAAGGACGGTGGAGAGAAAGAAAATGCATCGTATATTTCAGTCTTGATTTCGCGAGTGCTTCATTTGGAATCAATAGAAGCTAATGCTAAGTGAAGATTCGGTATGACTTGATCAATAAACGAAAAATGTGGAAATTCAATGATAAGGGGGGATATGATCGGCGTTTTCAATGGTGCATTTGTTTGGTGTTTTAGATTGCTATCGGGCGATGTTTGTAAACATCTTGTCACTAATAGCGGGCATTTCCTCCAACTTGCCTGCATAATGTCGCTGGTTGCCTTTGTGCAGTGCACAATTTTACAGCTTTCTGCCTCGATCGCATTAGCAAAATTTCGTGTGCTGTGTTGTGCGCCATTTCGCAGCCGAACAGCTATCTATTTCACACCATTTGATTAGACATATCTATCGCCGCATAAGCTAGAAGCAGTTCAATGTTGATGTCAACTATATTAAGTCAAATCAACGATTGTGTGAATTTTTTGCGATATTCATCGTTCTACAGATACCAAATGCATAAATATTGTTTGATTAGTAAAATTAGCCATCTGGGAAAGGTATATATAATGCGTTAAAGGTTTCCACCAAAGAGTGTAATTTCAAAGCAGTGATTAATAGCTATCAACCTAGTGATTCGATCATGAAATACAATGAGATAGAAAAATAGATTTTCTAAGAGTTAGAAAAATTGATGATAGCATTTCAAATACCGAAAAAAGCCGATCTTTAAATATTGCCGAAGAAACGTTTCAGTGCTAGGATCGGATTGCCAAAAAGGATCAACTCATAAGCGCTTTAACCATTACGAGAAGCAGATTTAATATGATAACCGTTCGTTTATGAGGTGCCAATTTGATTGAATTATTTCACCATAAAAGTATAGTAAAAATAGTATACAATAAGCGACGTGTTGTTTCCGCTATCCAAATTGATAAGTGAGTACGGTATTCATTACCGTATTTTTAATTCTTCGATTTTTTTCGTAATCTCTTATTTCGAAAATTCGTAACCGCTTAGAATGAGAGAATAGTCAGTCGTACGTCTACAGATATCTCGCTCCGGAATATCCTCATTTTGGCCAATAATTCGGCATCGTTTCAAGCTTTCAAGCTCTTTCACAAAAATAAGAAATGAAAGTACGAAACCCCAATGAATTTAGAGAAAATTTCTCTTAGATCATTGATAAAAGAACAAATCTCCTAGCGGTAAACGTTCAGGATTTCTCAATAGTTCAGGATATGCCCAAGATAGTGTAAGCAAATATTCGGGTAATTCTATCCTGAGCGGTTTTTCCATGCTTTTTGAGATTTCAATCATTCCAACCAGAACGCCTCTAACGAGTGAAAAATATGAAATGTGCAGAAGGTCAATTTCGCTATCGCATAGTTTGAATTGCTAATTCGCATGTACTGGTTGGCGTCTTCAGGATGCAACGCTCTTTCCGTAGCTTCATTTTTTCGATTCCGAGTTGCCAGAACAAAGGTGAAGGTATTAAAGATGATTCACGGTATTCTGAAAGTATTATATATATATATATATATATATATATATAATATATATATATATATATATATATATATATAATATATATTTATATATATATATATATATATATACACGGTTTATTCTAGCTGATGAGATAAAAATCGCCTATTATTACTATGGAATGGAACCAAAAAAACTCGTCGAAAGAGGTGAGAAAATTAGAATGTAAGGAATAAGCGCCACGTCAGTACTGCTTTCACTGTGCTCAAGTATTAACTAAAGAGACGATAGCCTTCAAGTAGATAGCTAGGTGAAAGTTGTTTTAAGTGGGATCGCTCACCTCCTTAGCGGGTTTAAAGAAGCACTCGGTTGGCGAGAAGAGTACAACTAAAGTCAGCTGTCACTAAAATCGAGACATATTTCGCGTTGAATCGCCTCTAAGGTACACGTCTCAATACTCACCTTAACAGCTTTCCTCTGCTTACTCATTGCAATGCCGAATATGTGCATTGTTTATCTTTAACACATATCAATTTTCGTTGATTTATCATTTAAGAATTTAATATTTATGAGAATTCAACAAAAAAATTTTTCACTTAATCCATCGTAAATATTTTCAATGAATTTACAAATTTTTCTTCGCTTTTTTTTGTTAATTCTAAATTCTATTATATTTTAAATTTCTTATTATGTTTATTTGCGGGTTTTTTTTTTTGCTAAATTGAATTAAAGAAATTCATTTTATTTCTTCATAGTTATCTTTGTATATTTATTCACCTTTCTATTAGTTTCATTCTCGTGAATTTACATAGGTTTTTGCCGAATATTTATTAATCCCCTTCAAATTTCTTTCTAAGAATTTTCGCTCTCATTAAGAGCATTTTGGAATTAAATGATTCTTTTTTTCTAAAGGTAAAAAATGATGAATGACGCGCTAATATGAAATCGATTTATGCAAAATTATTTCGTTCAATCGATAATTTGATTATTTTTCAAAGAACTTCACAATTATGAATTAATTTATTCGTATTAGAAAGGCATTATCATTTATCATTTATACTCTTAAAGTGAGAATTTCTACTCGAAGTTAATTTCATCATGAGATCAAACTGAGAGGTATTACTCATTCCATATGGAAACATTCGACTAAATAAGTGCAAAGATAATCTTTTTTTTAAAGGTGGTTTTATAATAGAAATCACGAATTGGTATCGATTCTTTTATTTGTCTCAAATTCGATTGATATAACGCCAAATTTTGAGCATTTCGCTGAATTTTTGCAAACTCCTCAAAATTTATTCTAATATCGGCATTTTTCTTTTCGATGAATTTGCATTGCGCAGAGCATCTATACTTTGATACGAATCGCCTTAATCATGCTATTGCAGAATAAAGAAAACATTTTGAGCATCAGAAGTTCCTATATGAGGTGAGGAGCTTGAAGTAAACTCTTAAATCATTATTCCAGTTCTACTAACGAAATATGCGCGAAATTCTGCTTCCGTCTTTCTTTTCTCTAACATAAAAGTTGAAATGAATCGAATGAGGCTAATTTGAATTTGAATTTAATTCTAGTATAGCTGATTTGATCTATGCTTCCCTGCAAAATTTATAGCACGATCGGCTTGTCCCATATGGTGAAATCATTTCCAATCAATAGTATAGGATTTTCTCCGTAAAATGTTGCTTGTTGCTTATCGAGGCGATTGCGTACCGCTCGTAAACAAATGCGAGTGACCCGATGAGTTAGCAATGCTGCGCAAGAATTATCTGTACCCGTCCGATTCGCAAGTCTCTCAACTCATTTGAAGCTTTTCAAGGCATTCCCCACTTGTCCCAATCTACCCTATGAAGCACTCATAATAGAAGCCGATATTATCAAATAAGACAACGCATTAGAAATTTTTTCACAACATATAGCAATTGTAGAAAATATTGATAGAAAAATAGAAATTTATATTGCTGTATTCAATGCGTCATTCAAAAAAAATAAATTAATAAATAAATAAATAAATATAAGGCAGAACATTTTCGAAAAATCTTAATTAAAGTACTATCTAAGCATAAATAGATATTTAAAGCAAATTTATTTTATTTTATTTTTTTATTTATTTATAGCTTAAGCATTCAGAAGTATTATAAGTATATCTAAGCATTTATAGCAGTTATAGGTAGAATAAAAGGGGATTTTTTAAAAAATATATATAGTAATCACATTACTAATATAATAAACAATTCATGAAATAATTTAAATATTCAATACAGTTGCGAATGAAAATCAAATGAAAATTTCCATTAAAAAACAAATGAATATTTTAAAAGTTTTAAAAGTTATTAAAAGTTATTAAAAGTTATTAAAAGTTATTAAAAGTTATTAAAAGTAGATTAATTAACGCCTATATATTATTATCGTAAAGATTTCATTTGATTGAAATATAGGAATGAAAAACTCTTTCGCTAATAGGATATTCTGGATGCAAACAAAATATTCATTTTATGCTTATCGGAAATCATCTGCAAAATTTGCATTTGAATTCAAGCTTGAAATTGCTATTGTCTATGAATAAATTACATGCATTTAAATTTAATATGGGCTAAATTACAATATTATATGCATTTACACATCTTGATGGACTATTTAGTAACGATGAGATTACAATATAGTTGTAGGTTTTGCTTCATTAGGAAATATGCATGATCGCTGATTAGTTATCGACTGAAAAGGCTTAAAAGCACCTTTAAGAAGCAGGATCGACTAACGGCCTTTGGGGGGGGGGTAGGGGAGAAGGGAGAAGAGTGGGGAGACATTTTTAAACGAGGGAGATCTGGAATAACAGAGGAATATCAATGGTATAACAATTAGACACTTTTATTATATGATATGAATGTGCTGGAATTGGTGCTAATTAAATGAACTCAAAAAATGACTCACCGTACTAACTGTCGTAACAAAATAAACGAGGGCAGTTGTGGGTAATAATAGCCTGAAAATATTTACCCAAACAATTACGTGAAAAAAATATGGCAAAATTTAAGGATTTAAAATTTCAAATATTCAATTTGAAATTATTTTACTTCAAATCTTATAAAATAGACATAATTTAGAGCTTTCAAAGGTCAAAGGTCACAGTTTTATAGCTAAATGAGAGGATAATTTCGAAATATAAAGCGGATATGGTCATTTTATATCGCATAGAAAAACTATGAAATAAATATTCTATCATATTCACTTACTATTTTTATTTTAGTTTAGATAAGGTAAGTGGGAATGAAATTTGTAGCGGAAACTGACCATAACGGTATTCTGAGCCGCGAACTCATGCTGACGAGGCGGCTCAGAGCAGCACACGGTCAGCCTGAAGTGCAGTCAGTCGAGGAGCTAACTGCGCTGTGGGCGTGCCGCACAAACTTCTGCTCTCTGAGTGGTCGATGCTTCTCGCCTTTAAACGAAGCGGTGCTTGCCGCCGATCTAGAAGCAAGCAGCACCAATAGCGAAGCAAGCTTGCGCCTATCCCAATAATATGAAGCTTGTTGGGCGTGGCTAAGCCACAAAAAGATACACATTTTCAAGTCGACAATCTATTCAGACATCGAACACGCCTCAAATAGAGAAGCAGACGAATTATCGAATTACGAAAGTCTATTGAAAATGAGAGTTACTATGAGAAACCGTTTATTCTATAAGAATATATTAATTGAGGTGATATTGTTGAGAGAGGATACAAATAGACCGCGTAAAAAACGTGAAAATGAGGAGAAAATTACGACGAAAAAGGAATATCGTTGAGATGAATAGAACATCAAACGATGTGTTCATTTTATCGCGAAATAGAAACTTCGAATTTATTTTTTCTCGTGTGTTATATTCGAGAAATGTAAGACTATGCGTCGTTGATCGTAACATTCAATTAGCAACGGCAATGCGATTATTCGCATCGTCTGCGCGCTTTTTTTTTATTCGCTTTTTTTGCGTTATATATATATATATATATAGATATATATATATATATATATATATTATATATATATATATAGATATATATATATATATATATATATATATATATATATATATATATATATATATATATTATATATATATATATATATATATATATATATATATATATATATTTTTATATTTATGTATTATTATTTTTGGATAGCAAAAATGATTAAAAGTAAAAAATTGAATTAATAATTTTTATACTTTTATATTGATAAGAATTTATATTACACTCATTAATGTAATATTTACAATATTACAATGCATAGAGTAGCAAATTGCAATTGCAATTGCACAAATTTGCACTTTATACATTCGTTAGCGAAACTCATTTAGCGTATTGCAATTGATACGGCTTTATGTTGCATTTATCAGTTTTGTTGCAGAAAAAAAAAAATATTTGAAGCCGATTTAAGAGATTAATTTCTAATTTTCTCACTTATTACTCGCTATTTAATTTTTTTTCGATTCAGTAATATCGTAAAAATGGGCAATTTTATTTGAGATGAATCTAAAATGCTTGATATTTCACTTAGAATATTTTAAAAAAAAGGAAGAATCAAATTCGATACTATCTAATTGGATTCCGCTTCTCCCTCCTAAAAACAAAAAAAAAAAAACAATTACAAGACATAGTTATCAAATCTATCAGATTTATTGAATGATAATCTAAATATTTCAAATCTTATCAATGAATTTTATTAGCGTTGATGAAATATAATAAATCCAAATGGAATTTAATTATATTATTTTCAAGTTTTATTTCATTATTAAAATACTTTTCATCGATATGTTTCTAAGGAAAACTTGAAATGTTGAAGTCCTTTTTTTTTTCTTTTTGGACTGAGAATCGCATTATGAATCACTTTTGTTATCATTGCAGCTTGAGTTGAAAACGTTCTACGCTATCGAAATCGAATTTAACGTTGTCGAAAGAAAAAAAAAATTAATTCATACTGAAATCAGTGAAGTGATTCTTGATTTTGAAAAAAAAAAAAAAGAAAAGAAAATCCTCTGCATGATAGAAATTTTAGCCCAAAATTTTAAAAAAAAATTAGAAGAAATGAATGAAAAATATTCAACGAAATGCAAATGCAATGAAATCGAAATTTATATGAAGTTATATTGTTGGTTTTATTATCGGAAGTACTAATATATTCATAAAGTAATGGCAATGAATATTTTCCCCTTCAAAAATAATCACTTTTTGATCGTTTTAATGAATAATTGCGTTGTGATTTTCCATCGGGAAACCTGGAATGGCTACTTGAATTGATGAAAAAAAGTTTCTATAGTTTCAATAAATCGAGCCTATATTTTCGTTATTTGATTGAAACGCTCTTTTAAATTTGCATTTCCTAATAAATTTCATTTAAATATTTTGAATAAACAAAACTTCGTTTGTAATTTTACGAGGCCTATTGTACTTCTAATATTCTTTTTATATGCTTTTATAAGTTTTCTACTTGAAAATTTATTTTTCAACCATTATATATAAATATAAATATATATCAATATAAATTATAATATTATAAATATAAATATAAATATATATAATAAATAAATATATAAATATAATAAATCAAATATATATATATATATATATATTATATATATATATATAATATATATTTTGAATCTGTTTGTCTGTTTGTCTGCGACTATTAACTCTAGAATCATCATTGAAAATAAAATAATAAATTTAAAAGGTGCAATTTACAACGTAGTTTTATCAACTTCATCAACCTTTACTTTGATCTACCAACTTCAAATAGGCTTCATACTATTTAACGAACTGAATACTGACAGCCGCTTTTGGTTGATCGGTTCATATTTCCGGTGAATTCAATTTGCAAAACATTTTGAGGAATTTAAATTGATGCGATCGATTCTTTCGAAATATTGATCAATCATTACGAATGCTTCATTAGTTATTAGCAAATTATGCATATCGCTAATTTATTGAATGGAATTTTAAAAAGCACAATATGTGCTATTAGAAAAAAAAAAGCACATATTGTGCTATTTCTTTTTAAAAAATTTCATTGAATAAAATATATTTTGGAATATTCATAAATGAGAGAAATTTTCCAGCAAATTATTTAATGATTATTTGTTGTTTATAATTAAGAGTATTATTTTCGATTCATATTAGATGCATGATCGATGCTCGTGGTGAAACTATTGTCCTTTTGGATTGTTTGTAAGACGCAGATGTTGAAGTATTCGCGTACACAAGACTATCAGCTGCTCTCGCCTATAAGTTGTGGGTTGCTAATGGCTAAGCGATGCTGTTCATTGATCTTTTAGGATGCCTTGCAAGGGATTTTCTTATGAATATTTCATGCTGAAATTTGCAAATTATGCAAATAAAAAAGATAAACAATCAATTAAATATATGCGTTTATTTGAAAGTATGAATAAAATTGAATGTTATCCCTATTATAAAATTAGAAAATATGGAAGTTTTAAAAAAATTAATTCGTGCGCATATTTAAATGTTGAGAATATAATTCACAATTAATATGCAAATTAGTGGTCGAAAATATACTTCATAACGATATTAGAATTCATATATAGATTCGATATTGCAAGGCAACAGCAAGTTGAGGGGCGCTGTGTAGCTGTAAAATGTGGATAGCCTGCTTTACGCCATTAGTTTGCACGAGCAATATGTTTCTTTGCGGAGTGGTACACACACGCTAAGCGATACCACAATATGGCTTTGCTGTATTGCTTGGCCTCAATTTCTACAAACGATCGAAAAATCTGCTTAAATTCTGTGGAAATTTTTAGTTCGACCATTTTTGTGCATTTATTATTTTTGTGGTGTTATTGCCATATTTTCGTTGTTCGTCCTATTGAAACGACGAAGAGATTTATTCAAGCTTGAAGCCGTAGCGCAATTGGAAGAGATGCTTTGAAAAAAAAAAAAAAGAAAATTTCTTTTCTTTTTTTTTTTTGAAACGTTCATTTCAACTAAATGGGAAGTGTAAAATTTTCGAATTTTTTAAAAATTGATATTTTCTATGAAATAAATGAATAAATTAGACGCTTATAGAAGGCAATTTTTTCGAATTTTTTGAGTACTTTCAAATGAATAGAAGAATTTAAGTGGATGAAAAAATAGATATAGATGCAAATAATATTTACACTTAAATTAATATGCAAAATATCGTTGGAGGATTAAAATTCGACTTCAACAATTCTCAAATAGCGCTCTTGGGAGTTCATCTGCAAATCGTTAGTGCAAAACGACTAGTGCGATCCATCATATTTCATTATGGCAAAGAAAATTTATTTCGAGTCTACGCTAATAAAGTATCTCAATTTCTGCTTATTTCAGTTCGAACTTTCTAAATTCAATATGTTTGATTTTGAAAAGAAGAATTATGAAATTCGTTTTTTTTAATGATCATCATCGGTTACTTTTATGGCCCGAATCTTGCGCAATAGTATTGTTGCTCAGAAAAAATTTGTAATTACGATCATGCTCTATAGTTTACCTTGATTTACCTGAAGGAGGCATATATATTTCTTTTTTCGATAGTATATTTTCATTCGAATGCCGTTGCTCTATATGAGCATCTAGAAAACAAGGTAAATCGTTCATATTATTTTCGGACATCGAATGTGGTATAAGGTTGATATTAGATGCCGAGACGATTCGCCTAACCGATATGCATCACCAAATCGCATTCCGCAGCACAACAATTAATCCCCACTCTGCAATGCACTTCTCTTTTTTTTTCTGCATTCGCAGACGTTTTCGCAGCAACTCAGCAACTCTGCACTAGCTTTAATCCATTTATCTTGTTTTTTTTTTTTTTTTTTTTTTTTTTTAATGGATAAGCGGAATTACGACATGCGTTATATCCGTTATCGCTGTTATGTTCGATGATCATATCAACTATCGATGAGAGAGTTGCTAAAAATGATAGAAATTTGAGCGCATTATCTTTTAAATATTATTCGAAATTTTAGTGATCTATGAATTAATTAACAGAATAAATAAATAAATAAATAAATAAATTCATTTATTCTATTTTTTATTTTCTATTTTATCATTATATTAATATAGGTTTATTATTTAAAATGTTTTTTTTTTTTAAATATTGCAAAATTTCAAAAATATTTGTTGATTATTGAATTTAGAATAGTCTTAGCAATATAGCAACTGTTATTGTGATCGTCTGACGCATCACCATCACAGAAAGACGTATCTATGCATCGGAACGCTGCCTCTTAGCAAAAAAAAAAGGTTTTCACTTGAACTCCCCCTTTTTGTAATTTCCTATTATATAGCAATAGCACAATATCGAAAAGAATGTGATAGAATTTTATATTCACATCTAATGTAATTCATAGAGAATTGAATAATTCATTAGTGAATTTCCCATTTCATAATTTTCTCATATTATATTTATATATATATTATATACTATATATATTTTTATATATATTATATATATTATATATCTATATATATATATTATAATATATATATTTATACATATATATATATATATATATTTATCTATATATATTATATATATATATATATATATATTTAATATATATTTATATATATATATATTATATATTATATATATATATATATATATATAATATTATGGAGAAAAAAAATTATGAATAACATTGCAAAGAGAAATTTTTGAATTAATCCTCTAAAAATTTCGAAACGTTGTCGACGAAAAATCAAAAAAAAAACGCTTTAATAATGAGTCAGTTGAGATCACATTTCATCGTTTCAACAGCCAACACATTCGGTTGATCTCTTTCATATGATTGGTCTATTGGAAGTAAATGATTTGAGATTTCAATGATTATTTCCGCCTAAGTTGGCGGCTTATAATTTCAAGTCGATATTACTAATGCGAGACAATATTATACATTAAACACGAGTAAAATAAGTTTTATTTTATGCTTGAAATTTATTACAACGTATTAAGGTTTCATTAAAATTTGATCTTTATGCTTGCATATTAAATTAGTTATTTCGATCGTACATCGTACAAATACTCAACGCGGATTCTCTTTTATCTCAGCGAAAAAAAAAAAAATTGTAAAAACACAAATCAACAACACATATGATACAATGATGAAAGATAATATCAATATCTATATAAATCAAATATTCTCAAAGAAAATCGTTCGAGATGAGCAAATGGAAAGGAAAATTCGGAAAGCGGAAATTTGCAAACGAAACTTCGCAATACCTAACTATTTGATCATTGCTGAATGTATGTCTTTTTTTTTAATTCTTCATTTCAAAGGTAATGATTTTATTTATTATAATTACTTCATAAGACCATTTTTGAGTGACACTTAAATTACTAGGTAAATAAATGCGATCTTATTGAATTATGCTCATTGGTAATCCATTGTTTTTGCATATCCAGGATATGCAAATTGAGAGAAGGGGAGGGGGGGGGGGAATGGAAGAGGTATTATGATTGATAACAAGGAATTTGTACACGAAAGAATTGAATACTTCGAACTAGGCGAGATTTATCGATCGATGTGAAAATTTCCTACCAAATTTTATTCTTTTTTCCCCATTGGTAAGGGAAAATGCTTTCTTTTTTTGGGTGGGGGGGGGGGGGGGGGGGGAGGATGGGAACCAACACAATCTTGAAATATTTCCTCATTTTTCAAGCATCATTTGATAAGAACTTCGACCATCCGAAATTTTTAAATCGAAGTTTGCATCACCTAACGGGTTTGATGGGGGTTACTTTATAATCTTCATTGTAAAGTTGTATTCTTTTATGAGGACATCAACGATGAATGCAACTCTCAATAATCTATATCTCGCTGATGGCTTCTCTTTACTGCTAAGAATACCTGTAATATATGTTGGCATTTATGTAATTGCATCGATAGCTATTGTCCGGATCGATAGCTATTGTCCGGATCGATAGTTGTTATCCGGAAACGGATTCGTAAATCTCTAAATGCTTCGATCTAGAATGTGGAACCACTCAAAGAGATATCAATTATAAAAAGCAATAAATATACCAATAAATTGATGATTGATGCTATAAATGTAGATATATTATACACAAATTTCTTCAACGATATTTGGTGGGAAAATTGTCTGGCTGTGTATGATGCTCATCGATGATTATTTTCCTTCATATGAGATCTATTCATTTCATTTCTTCGCATTTTCCAAATAAGTTAAGCGGATGGAATTTGTCTGAGCAAAAAAAAAAATGCAAATTATAATTTCAAATATTTTGCAAATTGAACGTTAATAATAGAGGGATAAAACTCGTTGACGTTTCAATCATCATCTCATATCTTTAAGTATAATCTAAACTCTTCAACTAATCATTCGAACTCGAAAAGCGAATATTTATATAGCTCAAAAACGGATGAAAATATTAATTTTTTTTTTTCCACATAAGAATCTATATTTTATTGTCGTAAAAATTGATTTAATTTTTATTTACGAACGCAATAAACAATATTATGATATAATTAATTAAAAAAATGATGAATAAATTATTAAAATTCGTTGAAAAATAGACCTTTTTAAATGTAATTGCGGAAATGAAAAGATGTAATGTGTAGATATTCGTTTTTGAAGGATTACTCAGCCGAATCGACGAATAGAGACACATAAATAACTGTTGCTGACGTTGAAAAAAATCCCCACAGATTCGTACCACATGAGGTGTTCTTGTGCGCTTGGAATCTGACATTTTCCGAGCCGATTATTGCACATGATGCTTAAAACTTGATAAAAAAAATATGCTGCCAAACTTCCACATATAGTAATAAATTTATATAATATTTTTTTCGCATAGTATATATATATATATTTATATATATATATATATATATATATATATATATATATATATATATATATATATTATATATATATATATATATATATATATAAATATATATATATATATATATATATTATATATATATGGAGTTGGTTTGTTGGAAAAAAACCAGCAGTTGCCGTACTGAACTTTTGATAGGTTATAAGAATGTCAAATTTAGAGAAGAAGAAATTAAAAAGCCTAGTTGAAGAGTGCTAGATGGTGCACTCTAACACTCCCCTTATCACTGCAGAAAAAAAAAACAATAAGAAATATTTATTTATTATTTATGCACCAATCTATATTTTCCATTCTAAAATTCTACACAAACGTTCGTTTGGTTTCAATTCGCTGATATTAAAGGCTCGAGTGATAATATTGGGTGAGTGGCGACTTCCGATGAGAAGCAAGCGTACATTAGAGTAATTATTTGCAGCCAATTTCAACGGAAATCAACGTGAATCATCGACTGCCATCCACGGAAACTTTCAAGTTGCACGCATTTCAACGGAAATAAGCAATAAAAAAAGTCGAACATATTTGCATGTATTTTTTTTTTCATTGGGTGATTTAAATTTTATATTGGTTGGATCATTAAAAAAAAAAAAAAACAATATTTTGTGCTGGAAGATTTGTATAAGATCTCTCAGTGAGAAATATGAACTCATTATTTCATATATTTTATTATTTTTCAATAGCTTGTCAAAATTAGCTCAAATAGTGAGTGGAACGCAAGAAACCCCCCCCCCCCCCATTTCCTTTGGGTACCGCTTCTCTGATTTCTGATCTAAATATAATCTTAGATCTAAACCTAACTAAATATTCAGGTCTAAATTATATGGCTTAGGACGAGCTATATCAGATTCGTTAGTTGAATCTATCATGAACGGAAATCAAACTAAAGTGCTAATAACGTAGACATTTTGCATGAAATTTTATACCGTTGACTTCAATGGTTTTGCCGATTAGACACACTAATTTAGGTATATATGAGCAGACGTTAACTTCCATAGTGGTTAATATTCAAAAAAAAAAAAAGATTTTTTTAACAGCGTAAATTTATCCACCTACAGTTGTCTGATTAATTACACTTAGGTCGATAAAAATGAACGTTTCCCCTTCCCCCCCCCCCCACCTCCCCTCCCTCCCATCAAATGTTAATTGAGACTTTTATAAAGCTTTTAAAGCATCGATTTCAAAATTGCAAAACTCTTCCACTATTAGGTTTTTTCGAAATTCTTGCAAAAAAAAAGAGATTTTTTTCCATGCGAAATTCGATTGAATATTATCTCTAGGT
This sequence comes from Ascaris suum, assembly GCA_013433145.1. Taxonomy (NCBI): domain Eukaryota; kingdom Metazoa; phylum Nematoda; class Chromadorea; order Rhabditida; family Ascarididae; genus Ascaris; species Ascaris suum. The sequence goes on from CM024177.1 coordinate 1,165,575, forward strand.
GAAAAATTTTTCTCGCTCAAAGGTTTTCCCTCTCTCTTCTTCTCTTCTCTCCTTCCGCTCTCATTACTTTTTCCTTTTTTTTTTTGTGTGCGTGAAATTCATTAAATTATCATTGAGTGATTTTAACACGACTGAATTATAGTTTATCGATAGCAATTCTCAGCTTAGATGAAAAGAATTTGAGTGCATTCTGCTTCTTTTGATTCGATATATTTCGTTTTTTTTTTTTTTCATCAACACACTCTTTTTAGTGGATTGTTCAATTTCACAACAAATTAAATGCATAGCAAATTTCTATTAGAAATTCAGCAAAATTTTATTTTCGATTAGAAGTTTATGCAAATTGAGAAATTCAATGTGAATTGTTGGAAGTGCTTTCTCTATATGTAGATCACTGAAATCCGGATAAAGCATTTCAATCCGGGAAATTCCGGACGTATAATTCATCTCGACAAAATAAGCATGATGCAGAAGTCCGTTTTTCTTATCGGAAATTTTGAGGTGTTCAATTTTCTGCACTAAAAATCATCAATTAAAAAAAAAGAAAAAAAAAATTGCACCATTTTCTTAATGAATATACCAGAAAATTTGCCAAAATTTCTCCGCCAAAAAATTTCAGGAAAGCCTGTCGTCCCATGTCTGTGCGATATTTGATCTGTCTGTCTGTTTGTCTGATAAGAAATTAAATAAAGCTGTAATGAGCAAAAGTAAGAAAGAGCGTGCTGAATGGAAAATAAAAACGTACAGCTGAAGGCTCTATGGCATATAGATGATAGGTAATAAAGGGTAAAGTGCGTAAAATGATTGGATGAGAAAGCGTTTTATGCCATAAACGTGTCACATATAATGTCTAAGATAGTCTATACCCCAATAAAGCAGTCTATAGGGAAAAGAGAAAAGGGGGGAGAGTTAATGCGCGGGGATGGGAGATGGGGACCACCTGGTGCAGGAGGAGGTCTAACAAAGGAGGAAGGCTTTGCGAAGAGAAATGGGAGGTGGCGGTGGGGGAGGAGGGAGGAGGGAGGGAGGGACTCATGTGGGAGACCTAATGCTAGGTGGAAGACCTAATAGAGGAGGGTGGTCTTAATTTTTAAATCGGAGCGACTATAGTGAGTGACTCACCAGAAACTGTCCGGAAATTCGATAACTCATTATAAGCAAAACCTCGATTACTCGAATTTCTCGTGCATTGTTCAGTTCGTATTTTCAGTCTGTTTCCTGTGCTAATAAGATATCAATTCATCGTTCTTTTCTTATTGGCTACTGCGCGGTCGATTCTAAGAGGACTCCGAGGAGACTCTTTGGCTCCGTTCTACGGAGCCTCTTCGATGAGCACCTTCACAAGGATGAAGGCGATGGAGCAAGTCCGGATCATCGTCAGTATCCAATGGGTAGAGGACGAGCCTTAGGCTTCTAATCTTCACGTGATCTTACAACTTCACCTAACAGAGGTAGAAGTGATATAAAGCGCTGTAAACGATAATTTGCTTTTTGATTGAAGTAAATAAATGAAGTAAATTTCAGTAAGTAAGACGGCTCAGTTGTATTGATATCGCAGTAATTAATAAACATTATTATGGCATTCATATATAACAAATAAACGTTCCTACTTCGCTTTACTTTATTTCAACATATCAAAGTTGCACAGGTAAGATACGAGTTAGTTCTTCAATCAGCCATCAACCATTACCAGTTATTACCCATCTATGCAATTGCACTGTTTTAACAGGTATATACTATGAGGAATTCTCAAGGAACCTTGCAATGGGTTTACAAACTGACATCTAAGCTGGATTAGAGGGGCTTTATCATAAACGTTGCTCACATATAACAGGTCCTTTGAAATCTGTTGGTCTTGATGTTGATCTCTCCGCATGTTTGCCATAAGGTCCATAGCCAAGGACCTAAATAGACTGTGGTCTTGTCGAGTGTGTTTGTGTGTGTTTTTCTTATCGTTCGTTGATGTTATTGCTCATAATAAATGAATTTCGTTATTTTGATAACGTTCTCATACTTTTGAAAATCGAAGATAAACGGAAAAACTGCCGAAAGAAAAAACAACAATTATAAAGTAATTTGCATTAAATGCAATACAAACATTGCTCAGGGAGGGAGAGAGAGAGTTTTTATAAATTATGAGGCTGTTAGATGGGATTAATCCCGCAACGATTATTTCTAATTTAAGATGAGAACAATGCAATGGTTCGCATTCTTTATTTATCATTCATTTATAACTTAACATGGATTTGAAAATATTTTCCTCTAACGCTCAAAGGTGTTTTCGTTTTGCTTTATGTATTCATATTCTTATGAAATAATATTTTCAGTTATTTGCAGTAATAATTTCTATTCGATGATGTAATATATTCCAATGAATGTAATTAACGTTTATTTTATCGTCTTAATTGTACTCAATAAATCAAAATTTTATTACATTTAAAGATATGGGCATTAAGTCGAGATTATAATAGAGGCCGAAAAAAACAACAACAACTTAATTAGAAAATTCGTCGATTCTATTTCGACGATTATTTTTTTTTATAAGTTTTGATGAATTTAACGATTTACATTTATCAATTTTATATTCTTTTTGAATCGTTTAATTTAAAGAATTCAACCAGTAGAATTAATGGATCCCTCTGGATTATCATGTGGCAATCTTTAACCTCCCATTCGTATACACACCTTGTTTTCTTCGTTAAGCGACATGATATCGAGCGGTTAATTAAAACTAATATAGCAAAGGTGTACAGAGGAATTTCCTATGGGTGTGAAAAGATTTATGAGGCCGCAAAAAGTTTCTCGTTTAAAGGGTGCTAAATTTCGAAATATGGGAAGTGCTAAGGCACTGTAGCTTGAAATTTGAACATTTACAAGCCAGCCAAGTCTAACCGACAATACTGCTAAAACCACTTTTTACCTGTTTACTCGTTTACTCGTTACCTGTTTTATCTATTTATCGAAAAAATGAGAGTTTCATTAATTACTGCGTATTAATTATTCGCTTAAAGTTTTATTATGGACGATAAAATTGCTATCCTATTGAATTGAAAAGAATAACAAAGGTAAATTTCTATTGAAGAAACTGCAAGAACCAGAAGTTTCTACTTATCGGTTGATATCTGATTAATAAAATGGGGCAACTTCAATTATAGCTTAGAATTTCCAACAGAAGTCTTTAAAAAATCGGGAGGCTATTAGCACGGATTCTATCAATAATTTTCGAATACATAGGAGTAAAATTGCACGATTACAATACCTGATATTCAATTATGAGTCTAAATGTAAATAATTCTAGTGATACATTTCGTTTAAATAAGTTTAATAATTAATGCGATGATTCTAAATGAAGTTTTTTTTTTCTTTTCTCGAATAGCGATGAATCCGATCACAAATATTCGCAATCAAAATAAGATCACCACACGTGAACTAGAACTTGGCGTTATTGGTGGCAGTGGTAAATCATGGCATGATAAATATGCAAATTCGGCGTGGATTTATATTGGTGGTCTACCCTATGATCTCAACGAAGGCGATTTTAACACCGTCTTTTCACAGTTAGCATTATTTCCTTCTTCTTTTTTTTTTCTCTCTTTCGATTAGCCTCTCATTTCGTTTTATCGTGTCGTGACCGTTTATCAGATCTTAACTCTCTTATCAGCTATAATCAGTTCTTTAGTCGACCACCAACTTGATCTAGTTTAATTATGCTAATTTATTGCTTTCGAATTTCTAATATAACTTTATTATCTTATGAGTTTTTTTTTTTTCAGTTTTGAATTATTTTTCATTCATTTTGAACATGCAATTTATTCTACGTATTCAGCATCTTTTAATCTTTTCGCAGCCTAACGTTTCTTTATCTTCCTTTCTGTTATCACGAGCCCAAATTTTAAAGGCTCACGTTTCATCTTGAGGACGATCTTCTTATGAATTATATTTCGTTGCTATAGGTTTACTAACAGTGATTACCTCGAAAAATGCAACATAATCAGATTTTTATGTCTCTAGTGACTGATATGAATATAGAACAAGAGGCGATTGAGTAGGGTATAGTGCATGACCAAGAGAAGACGATCCGTCGATGATAGTAACAAGACCAGATAGTTTACATATGCACGTTGAAAATATATGCAAATTTTTGGAATCTGCCGATAATCAAAAAGTTAGTAAGTATCATTTGCATTGTTTGATGATGAGAACGTCTCTTTGTGATGAAAGCTGACAAAAATTGATCTTTTTTTTTTTTTGCTGAAATTGGGATAATAAGCTCGAAGATGGGAAAGAATTGAAGTTTATTTTATGCATTATGCGACCATCAGAAATCATATAAAATCGAGCAACATTCATCCGTGATTGAAAGTTTTCTGTGATGTTTTTCAATTTAATTAAAATCTTTTTAAGTGATACTAGAAATAATCTATGATAGTGTTCGAATTTTTTATTCTCTTCGTGAGCTTTTTTTTTCTATAAGAGATTGATAGCTAAGAAATAATAGCATTCAATAAGGGGTGCAATTTAGAGGATAAGAAGTAAAATTTTCCCCGAATCTATAAGTGGGCAGAGGAATTATTCATATATGAGTCATGTCTCATTCAAAACGGTCATTTTTAATGCCAAATGTCGGAAATCATTTTTAATTGACGGGGTTTTCCAAGTTGCAATTGTTTTAGCAAGGTGAACGCTATTTTTGTTGAGTTTGTTTGAGCTGTTTCTTGAATCTCAATAGTCGTCCATTTTTGTAATTTTCGAGGAATTTAGTCACCAATAATTTTGAGTGACAGAAATAAATTCAGGATCGTAAGTAATCGTAGATCCATTTGAGGTCACTAGCTGATTGGTGTATACTACGTTGAAAGGGGGCAAATGAAGCCTTAGTAATAGCCTCTTTAAATCAGCTTCTCTTCTTTTTCTCATTAGAACGAAAGCGAAGGTAAATGGTTTTACCTGTAGGGAATTAGAAGGTTTGTTTCGTAAGAGTGATATAAGTAACATGGGCTGAGGATTTGTGTGTCTGAAAATAGCTTCGGTTTTATTTAGGTATGGAGAAATAGTGAACATCAATTTGATACGAGATCACAAGACAGGCAAATCACGAGGCTTTGCTTTTCCTATGCTATCAGGATCAACGCTCAACAGTGCTTGCTGTGGACAATTTTAATGGAATCAAGGTTAGTTGAGCAGCATCTGACTTACTCTGGCAATATTGGATCCACATCGATGCTAATATGCATGATAGAATCTTTGTTTAATTATTTTTTTTATTTCCTTTTAATTTTTTGCTATTTTTGAATAGGCGTAGGCAACATTTTAAATGCGCATTAAGCTGTAATAAGAAGAAAAGTCAACGATTGGCAGTCGGGCATTAGGGCTTCATATGCTGCTTCAATCTATTGCGATTCCGTTGAACGTTACTTGTTCACTTTGTGTTGTTATTTTTTTTTTTTTTTTTTGATTTCTTGTTATAAGACCAATGAAAGATAAACTCAGTTGTATTGCCAATTTTTTTCAAAGTGCATTTTGCGATGGGATTGCTTTCTGCTTATAACGCGCCAATCTACATTCCTTGTGGTAAATTTAAATAAAGAGACGACCCCAAACGGCGCATTGAATTATTGTAGACCGAGGCGGTCAGTGATGGTTGTTGTAAGCAGGTAATTAATGTGGCTGAAATTTCAGGATATCTTTATGGGATTTTAAAGTGTTTGTACGGTCGAGGTGACTAAAGTTGCTTTCCTTCCATATTCGTGTCCGCTTCCAATGAAGGAGAGATCATTTTCCCGTTCTTTGATAATTCACATCTTCCATTCTTAACACCTCAGAAGGACTGAATATCCGCTCTTCTGTAGTTACCTTTTTAAAGCATTGCGTAAAACTTCAAGCATGAAATTACAAGATGTAAGTTCTTTGTTATCGGTGTTGTGGGGTGTAATAAGGTGTGAAGCAAGCGACATGGCAATTCCTTCTGTTTCCCGTTCAGCCACATTCTCGTATTACTCTCCCTCACCAATGCGTTACTTCTGTCACCTCACAGCAGTGCTAGGGTGCTACTTGAAGTCGGTGCGAACGATCAGACGTTTTACCTTCTTACTCTCAAGCAGTTTTGAAAAATTTCCTAGAGAAAATTCCACTCAAGCGTTTCTGCTATGAGCGTAAAACTTCGTCGTTGCTCCTCTCCTCATTTTATTGCACTTATTATTCTTCGATACCTACTCAATTATCTTTACTCATCTCTTTATACAATAATCCAAACTTCTATAAATCTTGCTGTGCAATAGCGAACAGTAATTAATTAATTAGTTTGACTTATGATTGATATGAGAGCTGTTTGATGGATTTTAAAAACATCAAATCAGAAGCTTCTATGTTGGTGATTGAAAAAACCTCCTATCAGAACATTTTTTTTTTTTTTTTTTTTTTTTTGAAAAATCCGCTCAACTCCCCATTGACCAACCTTGCTGGCATCCAAGTTTTGCATGTTGAGCAGGAATTTATGGCTAAAAATTTTGTTTTTTTTAGAAATATTGAAGAGTTTTGGGAAGTAATGAGCGGACTGACGCATTTTCTTCACTTACCTTTTGGGGAGTTTAGTGAATTATGATTACAGTTGTTGAAACGGATGATACGTGTGGATCACGTCGAGGTAGTATAAAGTGCCCAAATATCGAGAAGATGTTGATGAGGAGATACGACGTTTATGGGAGGAAGGGTGTGCTCCTAAACCGATCACTATCACGCAAGGTTTGCTTGAGTCTATTTGACTAGCGAACATCTAGAAGAAGCCATAGAGCTTCAGCATCCTCTTCTATTAAATTGACCTTCGGCGATTCTTTTCATAGAACAGTCTTCTACAACCCAAGAGTTTGTTGATGCTGTAGAACGTTTTGCTTAACTAAGCGTTTTCCATTGTCGTCGTGCATTTTTTGAAGGGTGGATTGGTGCTGGGACCTGGTGAGTACCTGCACATTTTGTTTGCAAAGAAGCATGTTGGAAACGAAACATTGTTCGTGCACATTACTGTGGCCATGTGGGGATGTTGGACGTTTTAGATTGCAGAGTCTCTTTTCTAGCGAATTTGCTCTCTTCGGTCATCAATGTTGGCTTGTATCATTTCAGTGAGCAACCCTTTTAATTGCGGAGTGATGTGTACGAGAGTGTCGCACATTAATTGATACAAACGTTTGTTGAAAATTCACTCAGTTTTATTTTTGCAGCGAATGATGGAGACGATGAAAGCTCGATGGAGCGTTTCAGGGAAACGACTGCAAGGTGGACGAGGTAATTCATCGTCTTTCTTTATGATCATGCGCTGCGCATTGCGCAACAAAGGACGGCTTTTTTCTTATCCTGCTATCCGCCTTAGAAAAGCCTGATAATGAAAAGGTTTTTCGTTTCTGTTGGACATTAGCAACGTTTCAAAGAAGCGGCTGTAATTTTCAGGCAATCCTCTCTCAGTTGATCGGTGTTTCATGTGAAGGCTTATTTTAATGGGGGAGAGGGTTGTAATAGGGAATTGGTTAATTCTTTTGTTTAGTATAGAGAGGAGTTCGGAAATTGGCGAAATGAACAAAGTAACAACTCACTGCTTAAGGATGGGGTAATTGACTCAGCGATGAAGTTCGCAAACAAATAAAGAGGGAGGAAGAAGAGGGCGAAGAAAGAGGCGAAGCGAGCTAAAGAAGGAAAGAAAGCGTGAGAAGAGGCGAGCGTGAGCGCCTCGCTGCCGAGGGGGCTTCCGCTTTTGCGTCGAAGGAAGAAGGGAGGGCGATGAAGGGCGTGGAAAGAGCAACGAAAACTTGTCGACACAATCATAATGTATGTAATTTTACTCATAATGTTTGTTCGTGTTAGTGTTTATGTGTGCTGGTTCGTTATGAACGTTATGTCTATAGCTGGTTATTTCGTTCTGCGTTTGTAGACGGATTACTTCTCCTATAAATCTATATGTTATTACAGTAACTCAGGTGTTCAAAGTTTATCTCGAAATTAGCGAACCAAAGCTAACTGCTTGTTTCATTTCCGAAGCGTCTCATTGTCGTACTTTGCATGTTGTTAGCTCTGTTGCGCATAACATTTTTGGTTCTGTAGAATAAATCACGAAAATATATAACGCATTAGTTTTCATAGCCAGGAGACTGTCCTTAAAAATCATAGAAAAGAAAACGATTGCACGGTGCTTGTGCCGGCGACTTACCTCAGTATCTCGGGTATCGGAGAAAGGTAGCTTTCGCCGGATTTGTTACACTTGATTGATTCTTTGTCGCCCGAGGTAATAGACACTGGAGTCGGAACTGTGACACCTACGCCCTCTTCTAGCGCCTTCTTCCTATCCTTACCTGTCTACATATTCATGTACCACTCGTAAGTAAAGCACGATAAGATTCCGGTGACTTTGGTAGCATCTTTAGATAATATAGCCAGAGGGAGAATTTGAATTTACTGTGGAGAATTTTTTACTTTATTGTATTTTCTTGATGAATTCCGACGTTTCGTTTAGAATATTTCGCAAAAATTTGGCAATTTGCTGAGAGTCGCGAGAACTAATTTTTGAATAATTGTTGTGCTTTTGTATTTTTTAATTGCAGAAATTAATAATTTATATTTGATTTTATGTACTAGAACTCGACAGTTTCATCCAAGTGCACTCCATATTTCGTTTAGGATGAAGATCTCTATGATCGAATGAGCACTTCAACTTTGGTTAGCCGAAGAAGAGCTTCCAGCTTTACCGACGCTCTACCCGAGACCCGATTTCGAGAAGGCTGATTGGCGAGATATTGAGATGTGGAAAGCAATCAGAGAGAAGGCAATCAAAAGACAATAAACAACAAGCAAGAGAAGGGTGATGCACAAAGCACATGGACGGAGGAGGAACACTATTTGCCGAGCAGGTTTCGCAGGGATTGAACGATCCTGTTCAGCGAGGTAAATGATTGTGGAAGGTGTGTTTGCGAAATGCGTTTTCTTACTTATTACCTGAGGTCAGGACAGCGCCTGCTGAGCTAAGTGGTTGATCATTGTGTTCAGCTGAAGAGGGCCGTTATTTCATTCATGGTAAGTGCAATCGCATACCATAACGACTTTTCAACGGAACGTTGCCCCATAATAGTTGTAGTTGAGATGTTAAGTAATAAATTAGCCAAAACCTACTATAAATATACACGGATTTTTGCTTAATTGAGTTATCTCGCACAAGTGTTGGCTGTATTGATGTATGTAAATATTGTCTATTTCTTGATCATTTGCGTAATTTAGTGACGCCAGCGTACTGCGCAGTGTGCACGAAGTTATTGAATTCGCATCAGGTAGATGCTACGGGATTCCGAATATGCGAATTAATCGTGATAATGTTGGTTGTTTCTTCACTGGCGAATATGGATGTCTTTGATGGAAATGTGGAGGAAAGGCAATGCACAAAAAAAAGCATTTCTATCGTTTTGAGGTATCATTGCTGAATTTGCCGAATTGAACTGTACTAGTTTGCTGCATTGTAAAGACTTCGCTTTTGTGGCCTAGTTTTATTGGGCTGAATAGATATTCGGCGAGTTATCTTCCGTTTAAATGAGAAGCAACAAGAATTACTTTCGAGGTTTGCACTTCAAGCGCGGGAATCATCGCTCTTTTATTCGATATTGTAGATGCAAAACGTTCAAGCTATGAGGTGTATTTATTGGAAGTGGCAATAAAATGGTTAGCAGGGAAGATTCTAATTTAGTTGTTGTATGGATTCGCTGACTGAAAGATTATATTTGGTGGGAACGCACTTTAAGGGGAATCGGCATACAATTTTCTGGTGCCGTTGATGTATTTTTATTATTTTGCTATTTATAGGTGAATTAAGATATGCTTTGCACTGTTTTGCATGTATGTGCTAAGCCGTTGTCCCCACGATACGAACACTATTTTGAAGGCGGAGTGGCATTGATGCACTAATGATAAACGAAATCGAGGAATTTTTTGTAATAATGCGATGTGCAGGAGGAAATTAGGTCAGTATGAGCTGCTGGAGCCGGAGTTGAACATTTTATAAGAGTGACAACAAGTTGGGAGCTGTGCATACGACGATTCCATATATTTATCTATCTTGAAGTACAGATCATGATATTGATGTGATATGAATTTCAACGCTATAAAAATTTACTGTAATTGGCGCAAATGGTACAACGTCTACAGTCCGCTTATAATGAAGTTCTCTTAGAATTGCTTGAGATTTTTGTATTATAGATGGGGTTCAGTCTCATTCAGGAAGTCATATACGATACAAGGATATGACGCTGCAGATCTGCGAAACACAAATCGTTCGTACGGATTTTGTCTCAAAAGAGACAATTTTTAAGGTTGGAGGGGGGGGGGGGGAGGCTATTGCAAGCAAATTGTTTTCTTTTGTAGAGTTTTGCATGGATATATTTGTGGAATATTTATCGACGAGATGTGGAATTTTATATGATGTAAATTCTTTTCTTGTGAAGACGCGTTCATCTGAGACTTTACATTAATTCAATAGATTATTGATGCTTAGCGAACAGTGATTAGTGCACGGTTAAGCGGTATTACCGCCTAAGCGGTAATAAAATCAACTTTGTGCACTCATTCCATTTCCTTTTTTTTAGTTATTTCAGCATTCCAAAATTAATGAAATATATTTATAAAAATATACGAAACGAGTTGAAAAAAAAAAAAGATACAGCGAAGTAAACACGCTTAAGACGTAGATGGACACTTGAACTATGTGGATTGGAAGCAGATTTAGGTTCTTGAGGCCGAGAACTGATTGAAACTGTGCCGAGAGCAATGTTTTTTGAGGGGTGAAAATTGATACACACTGAACTACGGAGTTGGGGGGGAGGGGAGGGGAGGGGAGGAGGAGGGAGGGGACAAACTGAAACATTCTGAACATAAACATCACGAGATAGCCATGTATGAATTTGTTACAAAGAGACAATTAAACTTCAGCTTGTGATCTACGAACACTTTATCTTCAACGTTCTTAGCGCAGTTTGTATATTTAGCGACAAATTCTACACAAATTAATACGGATGGAATATTTGTGAATATTTCCATAAGGTGATAATCAGCGAATAATTAACGCTCCATATAGAAGTACAGTAACTCTTAAATATCTGCACTGAGTAATGCAAAACCTTTTGTCGGGGTTACGGGGGGATTACTGATCAACAACTTTGGTCAGTTTTTCAAGGACAATGGAAAACTAGAACCTGCAGTGGAGATCAGCACCGATTATGATTCCTAGGTCATGAATACTATCTACAGAAGAAAGAACCTTACCGCTTTACCTGAGGAAACACTCAATGGAGAGTAAATTTTGAAGCACATGACCGTTTTTCATTGCAAAGGTTGAACTGCTTCAATCTTGATCAATTGGCAAATGCATCAAGGTCGTTTGGATAAATACGGAGCGCCTACAAATGACCATTCGGTGCGGTAGTATATAATAATGAGTACGCAGTATACGTACGATAATTATAATATATAATATTACATTTATACTATCCATATATACGTACTGTGTATACTCGTACGTGTGAATACTCGTTCTCACACGTCCATAAAAGGAACTATAATATATATATTATATATAAATCTATATTATATATATATATTATTATATATATATATATATATATATATATATATATATATAATATATATATATATTTATAGATATATATATTTATATATAGGAGTGATTGAATGAAGTGACAAACTCAACCAAGAACAGACCAAGTTATGGGCTCGGATCGCAGTAATCGATCGATATAAGATACATGTACAATTTTTACATTGAGGTGCTTGAATATGCAAATCGATGCGTCTACCAGTAGTGTTATGAGTCAGTATGAGAAGGATGAACTAAGCATTCAGGGAAAGAATTTAAATTAACAGGATAGATTTGTGATGATATGTGATCGAAAACTCTAGGATACACTTAAAGGGGGGGGGGGAGGAGGGAATTTTGTGTTTCATTAATCGCAGCAAGGAGTTTTTTGAAAGTAGACCACGGTTCTTAGCGCAAAACTGGTGAGTAGGATGTTCCGATGAACAGCCGTGAGCTAAGTACATGTCAATTACTGGCCATGATAGGTTCAAAACATACTGTTGAATGGAATATCAGAGGCATGTCATGACCTCGAGATAAAGGATGAGATCTAATTTCAGGCAACGATATTTTGTAGCTCGAGGTCGGAAATCAGCAATGCGGATTTCGTCATCAGGTGAGTGATATGTTCTTCGTAAATGTTGCGAAAATATCAGAAAAAAGGTATGGTAAGGTAATCAAGCGGATCAGTTGTACTGAAGGATGGACAGAAATACACATGCGATTGACGGTGACGTCGAAGTGGTTATGCTCCACTGCTCTTAGAAAAGAGCTTGCTCGTTTCTCCGCCACTCACCCACCTCCCTCTCCCTTTCGCCGCTTACAATCTGCGAGTTCCTCCCTCTTTCAAACTTCAGGTTGGCCCTCGTTTCATGTTTTCATTTTAAGCTCTGCAAATTTTGGTTCCTGAGGATCACGAATGATGTTTATATAACACGATCCGATGGGTACCCATCAAATATGGTTGATTTCGCCGTGCTTCAGAAATGATGCCTGTTCAGGTGAGGAGGTGCAGGTATACCTATTCCTTGAGAGTGTTGCCCTTATACAGTCTGGGACCTCTGCAGTGGAACACTTCACCGACCCTCCCCCAGCTCATTGTTCTGGCAAGCCTAACGAGGACCCATCCATGCGCTATCGTGGAATTTTCTTCTCGGCGCGTTTAAGCTGCAGAGTTTTTTGGGTTCAGAATTGATTTCCTTTGAAACGGTTCATATTTCTGTGCTCCTCTTCGCCAAGCGGAAGTACTTATCGCGCTATTTGGTTTTGTTCTCGCTTGAATAATTCAGGCTACGAATTTTATCAGTTTTGATATTTTAATAGTGGTGTAATTTTTATATTGCGATGTTGCTCTTTCTCAACCTTGTATTTTCGTTTTCTTATTCATTCTCTGTTTTTCCTATAGTAGAAATGAGTGTGAAAATGTACCGAATCGATATAGACGTGGATTTACCCATTCGCGCCAATACGTCCAAGAGCGCGAATTTTTTAAAGGGGTGGTAAACACGGAAGGGGGGGGGGAGTGGTTTTTGATTACGTTATAGAGGTTAGCGTCATGAAAGTTGACGGCCAGGTAAATGCCTCAGCGTGATAAGCAAACCGTTTAGGTGGGGCACTCATATTGATTGTTGTTATTATTATGAGCGTGGTAAATTGCCATTTCCTATGGATCTCTTCTAGCGATTAAGATTTTCATTCGTTTGTTTATTTTTTTGCAATATTTTCCCTAGTTTAGCGCCTTTGAGGTGACTATTTCAAGAGGTGCATTTCGTGCATAAAATCCTTCCTCGATGCTATAGATCCTTTTTTGCTCATTTAGAGGTAGTGTTTGCATCTAGCACGTCATTACCGATCATCACATTTCCCGATTTCAACTTAATGATCTCTGTCTAAAGATATTTCAAAGAAACATATCGAATTTTTCAGCAAACATATTGCCAGATGAATTTCCGCTAAATCCTGTTTGAATTCTAGGTAATCTTATGTAAATTAACCTGTTATTAGTCATTATCGTTTTCCTTGCATACTTGCCGATTTGTTGGCTAATTTCCGATATGCAAATATTTGCAAAAACATTTTTAATCGTTTTTCTATAATTTGCTTTGTTTCTATTATAATCACATATTTCTCATAGTGCTTTCAGTTCTGTATTGCTTTACATTGTTCGTTTCTGATTATTTGATCCTCGCTTCGGTCAGTTTTTTTTTTTTTTTGTTAATGATGAGTTTTTCTCATGAAATTGATGAGTTTATCTCATCGAACCATTCAGTTGGGGATTCATTGTCTTTTGTAGTTTTCAACAATCTAAAGATCTTTCCGTTGAGTTAAGTTAGCTCAGCCTAAACCATTGCTTTAGCCTAGTTGACTTAATGCAGGGAATGGGCGCATCGGGTGCTGAAAATCTATGCCATTGTTTTATTATCAATGATCGATTGTTTCAAAATGATTACTAGCGACTGGGGGGAGTTTCCTTCAAATAGAATCTTTCCTTTGCATTACGTGTGTTCTCTAATAGTTGATTAGAATCGTTCCTACGGAAATATTGCACTATCCATCCAAAACCTATAACCGTTTCTATGAATGGTCGGGAATTATTGCGATAGTCGAAGCTTTCAAGTGATGCGCATCATTTTACTCTATTTGCTTCAAGATTACTTATATTTCTTCTCAATGATTTTATTTGAATGTCTTCGATCGTCATCCGTTTTTTTTTGTTGTCACAAAAAAGCGGAGTTACTTCAATGAGCTATGGCGACTCTCTGGAGTCTGCGTTAAGCTCTCGGTTCCGATCGGATGACGGACTTGCAAACGATAGTGACTGCCCGACCGTGCTCAAAGCACTGTTAAGGACGTCTGCTCTGTAACGAGGTGTGAGCAGGTTGGGGAACTTCTGCGACGCGAGTGTTTGGAAAGCAGATGGAGGCTTGGAGCTTGCACGATTTTTAAGCGCGTTGATATCGCTCAAACTGTGGGCGTCGCCATCCCTCAGGCAGTTTTCGTGATTTCCCCCGCGAGCTTATTATATCACACGGATTCAGCGGCATTTTTGCTAGCACCAGGAAGGTTGATGGAGGGTGGGAATGGAGGTGAAGTCATCGGGATGGAGTACTATACTAGTGAAGCGGCACATCCATCATAATTGAGGTTCCTTAGCGAGCATTTTTTCCATGTGGCGCGGTTTTTTTGTGCCTAGGCATGATAAGCGCACGACGATAGGCCACATCAAACTGAGAGAAAAGTTTGGTTTATACGATGGAGAGAAATTTGCGGTCGCTATATGCCTAACTATTTGATGCACAGGTCGTTTCTTTGCGTGATAAGAATGGTACATTGGTGTTCTTGTAACACAAGGGATTGTTGAGTTTTGGAAGGCAAATTTTGTGATCCTCTAAGTGCGATAGGGTTCATGAAATGATAGAAAGGATCGGGCCTTAGGATGTGGCATGACTGTCTGAGAGGAAAATGATCCTGTTTAGATGTTAACGGTTTTATGGGACTGGCTGATAGGACATTAATCAACAAAACTAGCTGAATCTTCTTCAAGTTCCATTTTTTATCTACCTACCATTGACGTACTTTTTTACTATATAGCAAGGCTTACGAGCTGAGCGCCAACCTAGACTTTGATCCATCCGTTTAAAGGATCCTGCTATGATTTACATTGCGAATAAATCTTTATTATTTTGGGAACTTAGTCAATTTATGTGATCTTAATATTATTTGGAACTGCCAAATTTATGGCACTCCCGCATTTCCCATGATTAAGGCTAGGCAAGATACGCTAACATCCCCCCCCAACACGGTATTTCCTCAAATTTGTTATTCACGTTGTAACCACTTTACCATTTGCATTGTATGTGCGAAATTATCATGTTTGATGCTTTGAGTTTCATTGGTGTGCTATATTTTCGGCTGTCAAGATTTCATCGCGCGCTTTGCGAATGATACATATGTTTATATATATATTATATATATTTATATATATTATATATATATATATTTATATATATATTTATTTATTGTTATATATATATATAAATATATATATTTAAAAACAAATATACTATTTTTCTTTATGAAGGACCTTAGACGAATAATAAATAAATAGACGGATTACACTTTTTGTTGGTGAGTGACGATTCCTCGAACGTGCTCAGTTTTATTCTAACGGTGAGGATGGGAGATCTGTCTCATGCTCTTATGTTTGCTTATATGCATGAATTCTTTTTTTAAGAATAATAAAATGAATACAAATTGCGCCATATAGATCCGCTAAGGCGTTTTTTTGCCTAATTTTACGATGTGCTTAAGGGTACATGATATGTGATTTTGCAGGTCATATACAGCAGGTTACATGAAGTGTATTTCCTGAAGATTGTGCTCTGCTCTCCCTCATTCTGTGTATACTCGCGCGAATAATGGCCAAAAAGGCGAGGAGAACAGCAAAGAAGAATAAACGAGACGTACGTCAAATGTCATTTCGACTGCTGGCATTAGTGGTAGGGTCGATTCGAAAGGACAGTCGTTAGGCTTGTGAGGCATTGGTTCAACAAATCTCTCGTCATCAAGCCAGGTGTCATTGATGGAAGTGGCCGATGGTGATGTGAGTCGATTCTCTACGTCAATCCTGTCAGAAGCTTACCGAGTTATCGCTGTTAAGCTAAACAGTGTGCGTTCTTTGTTTCTAAGTAGCTTCGCCTTAATTTTTAAGGAATTTGTTTGTTCGGAATATTTTTCGTCTTGCGCTTAATCCCTTGTTTGACGAAACAAACAAACATTGCTTATATTTAACAATATGGTAAAGTTTTAATTTAAATATAATTATTTTCTTACAGGTGGGATTTTCTCTATGTTAGGTGTGTGATAAATGAAATTTCTCACTTTATCATTGGAGCAGTGAGTAGTATGATTGAGTTATGAAAGTATTAGTGTAAATAGCTAGTTGTGGTATTCGTCAATGTGGGTGCAAAGTCGTGGATCATTAGTCAACTCACGCGTGAAACGAAGAGATAAGAGTTTTTGCAATTTGAATATGTGATATTGATATAGGTTTGCTATTGCAGTGATGAATGCTAATTTCCTTCAATCGTTGTCGAAAAGGTAGTTTCCGTTGGTTTATAGTATGAGCTTAGAAAATGTTTATTTCTTTATTTGCATTAGGTTGCTTTTCTCTTTATTATATATCTTTTCATACGTGTTGCATGTATATTTATACTGTATACTTCAATTTATACCTTTATCTTTATGTTTTTAGTTTGCTTTTTATTAGTACATAAATGTTTATATATATCGAAAAAATTACATCTATGAGTTGTTTTATATCTTTTTTTTTATTGCATAAATATGGAATTTAATTGTTCGAACAGGGATGACAGATGTGATATATGCTGTACGTGATGGATGGAGTTGGTTGTGTCTTACGGATTTTGTATGAGGACCGCTTTGTGGTTCGAGAGTAAGCTCATAGTGATCTTCATTTTAAGGTTATTTGAGTGGTTGTATTTCTTATTGTAAAATAACGATTGCCATTTTCATGGAGTAGATGGATTGAGTGGGACTTGATTTATTGCAGTTACATTTCGTTTTGTTCCACTGGAACCTCTTCCCTTTCCCTCTCCATGAGGTTGTTGGTTGTTCATTCGAGGTGAAATATTGCCTTGATCCATTGAATGTGGCAAATAACAACTCCATATTTTCTTTTCTCATTTTCCCGTCACGCTGCATCATTTATCTAGGTTCGAAATCTTATATCTGTATGTGTTCTATGCCTGAAAGGGTGGCTCAAGAATGGTGATGAGGAAAACTTTATGCAACTATGCGCGGAATTGCACAATTCATTTACTGTAATTACCGTAATATAGTGTAGATAAACTTGTAGATGGGATCCTTTACTTGTTACAGTATAGGGACAACATCTAGGTGGATAATATCGGAAGCTAAGCCATTATTGTCATACCTTCCAGGTTGAGGATAGCTCTTTATCTCACAAATAGCAAGAGTACCTAATGACACAGATGGCGCAACTTATATTGCTTTTTTTGCAGAAACATGAAAGCCATTGCACTTAATGAATTTGAACGGGACGCATATGGTGTCATAGTTGCATCTGTGAGGTGTCTACGCTGGATGAAGCAATCTACCACGTTCGCACGCCTGTAAGTCTTTTTAGCTCTTGAGGAGGGGCTAACATTGTGGGCTTTCTTAGAAGATTGTTTTCAATGTTATTTCAAATGTCCTTCATTGCTCTGGTGATAAAAACCTGCTTTTTTAGTTTCTTACGATAATAGTGCTCTAGATTCGACGTTATATCCTTAGCACGAAAATCGTATTGTATTGCCGCGAGGCGTATGCCACATTGAAGTGCCACTATACATCAAAAAGTCCATTTGGCTCATATGCTTCTCAGGAGACGTCATCTCGCAGATGCCATATGCGTGGTGGACATCCTAGCACCTTATAAGATTGCTTTATTTTCCATGAATTTTTCGTTGATTGGTTGAAGGCATCGGCTACTATCTCGTGGTTCCGGTGATGATTCATGAATAAATAAATCATTCCAGGTTCAAGGGTAATTATGCAACAAGAGTATTTCTCAGGCAAGTTAGTGGACCACTTGCTGCTGCGGCTTGGATCAATTCGGATTCGTCTACCCTTTTCGGAGCCAAGAGGTATCCAGTGTGATGACGGTTGTGAAGCAAATGTCGTGAATAGGGTACGCCGCACGCTCGATGGTAATGTGCTGTATGTTTTGATTTATTCTTTCGTGGAAGAGAATGAGGAGTCACTTTTTTTCCATTGCATTTAGTGTAGGAAAGTTTCTTTGGTCGTAATGGCGAAAGAGAGTTGTTTACTAAGTTTGGAAACGCAAATGGATACACTTCTGCTTTCGTTGTGGATGAAGATCCTGTGTTGAGTTTTGGTAGTATTTCATAAACGAAATTGATTAGAATGAATTTTTTTAAAATTTATGTATGCAGCAAGAAAATAGCGAAGTTTGCAATTTTTATTTTATTTTATTTTTAAGAAAATGTAAAATTATCGGAATTGACATGCGGCTGCAGGGATAGGATTGTCCACTGAGGGTCTTAATCAGCAATAAATCTTTGGTTTCTAAATGAGGATTTCTTTTTCAAGGCAATACTTATCGCTACTAAAAGGTGAAAGGAAGAAATGAAATGAAAGTATGTTAATGAAGGGTTTTGTGGAAAAAATCTTATGGTATTACTAAAATGAGAAGTTTTTTTATCATTAAGAGTCTAACGGGCAAAAGGATTTTAACGTCAATTGGCTTCTCTCATATACATCAGTACTTTTGATTGCCATCAATAGGAAATTTTACACATTTGGGAAATTCTTTTTGAAGAAATAATGCATTATTGCAGATTTGATGTGTAAAATTGTTTATCAGTGAATTTGCATTTTTTGCTTCAAACTCGAACTTTGCTTCTGAGTACAAGTTACCCGGCTCGAAAGTCGAGTCCAATATTTAGGGGACTCGCTAGCTATTCATGCTTTCTATTTTCGTGGGTATTTTTATTTCAAAACTATGAAAATTCCTTTTTTTTGCAAGTGATAAATTTCACCAATTATTAACCCCTTTCCCCCCCTCCCCCCTCTCTCCCAATTCTTCCTATCCGACGGTTCAGATCTATTCAAATTCTTGCACTGTTTTTTTTTTTTTTCTTAACACAAATTGATGTTGCGATTTGCTGAGACATCCGTAATAGGTAGTCTTACAAGGGGAATACAATCTCTCTCTTGATGTTGAAGTAAAGGGTTCACGAAGGTTTTAAGAGGAAGATATTAAATAACTTCCGTTGAAATCACTTGACATATGTTTATGTAAGTGGAATTGTCGCGTTGTAAACTCGCAAAAGGGAAATAAATTTGAGGATGATAAGGGAAGGAAAGATGCATCAATGAGTTTTTCATTCCGTTGCTGACTTGCTAAATGCACTCGCATCTTCCATTTCTTGTAGTTTCCTGGAGCATTCTAATGCAAACGCTCGCCGTACACTCTACGAACCTAGAATTCGCAGTTTTCCAAAATTAGTTTATACATGAAATGGCTTGGGGGGGGAGGAGGGGGGGGGGAGAGATTGTGGAGGGGGTTAACGTATACGCGAGGGATATGGCTGATGCGGCTCGTTTTTGAGGTAATGACATAGTTGGTAGTACACAACGGAAAGACGTGGATAACTCGTTTATGGATAGTCTAAACCGAAGAGAGTTTGTCAGTGAAGGTGGACTTGAAAAGTTTTTTTTTGTCGTTTTGGCAACGTTTTGCAACTGCACGATGGATTGCACAGGTGAAGCGGAAGGGACGCAGCGTATGCAGTAAAAGGGTTTGTTTGAGGTGTATTGGGTTTTAGGTGCGTTATTTGAAGTGATAATGATTACAGCGAGCTCAGCCAATACAAGGACGTCTCTACAACGAACATGGTGATTGGAGACGAGTTGTTGTGATGAGCGAAATTGAAGACGATAGCGAACACCACATTCCCACGCGGTAACGTTTTTGTCACTACGTTACCATATCAGAAGTCTCTGTACTTAGGTGAATCGTTTGTTTCCACATTGATTTTATTTCGAGAAGTAGTGGATGGAATATGTCATTTAACCGTAGGTCCTTATTGAAAATGTCTCAGGTGGTTTACGTGTTGTTTCGAACGTATTGTAGGCGCGTCAGCACTTTCACGATAATTGCAGTGGGAAATTTTCATGGTGGGCAAAGACAACGAGAAAGTTGTTTTATAATCCGCTTAGTTGGTACTTCGCACTTTGATATTTTCGGGTCTGGAGTACTGAAAGTAAAGTTGGGGTTATATTGAAGACAAATTGAAAAGTAATAGGGTGCGGCTGTACTGAAGGTTTAGCGTTGTGAAATTGCTTTTGCACTCGGTTCATTTCCCTCAATAGCACAGAAATTTCGCCATTAATCGGATCGCATTCTCCCAGCATTGTGTTAGGTAGTAAATATACATTGCTTGGCAATATTTGTTTGCATTTTAATGTCCAAACTGTAAGTGGTGGAAGCCTTAAAAATTGGTTTAGGTAATCACTCTCGAGAGTTTCACGAATTCCATCGCGAGTATTCAGTGAACTTGAAACACTCTGTAGGGGGTGGTTGCTTCGGTTCTGCATCAGTGGATGATCCTTGAGATTGATAATCTCCTCGGTGCCCTCAAAATACTCCGTTACTTACAACGCAGTTTTTTGTAGCCGATTCGAGTGCGACCCGAAAGTTGGTCGATACATTTGGAGGGGAGATAAAGATTTCATTACTTGCTGCTCGTTTAGTAGTTGACGTTTGAGAGAAGAAGGGTCGATCATGTGTTTATGAATGCGTCGATAGGTATCACTGGTGGCTGGAAATCGACTGTCACTGGAGCTGGTAGCTTTGTAAGCGAGATTGCAAGAAAATGCGTGTCCTACCACCTCACCACACCTGGGCAGATATGCCTTCTGTTTGAATTGCTTTCAACTGTGTACCAAGCAAAGTCATCGATTCCCAGCGACACATAGTTGAGCCTGCATGAATAGCGCATGTAGGCCTTGCGAAGAGTTAGATATGATTTGAAAGGATGTTCTCACATTTGAGGGGCGGCTTATTTTTATATTCTAAATGAGCTCGAATGTGGGTTCCTTTAGACGGTCTGAAAGAGGGGAATTGTGTTCAGGATTGACGGGTTTGTGCAATCTGGGCAACACATGCTATCTGAACGCTGCAGTGCAAGCGCTGTCGAATTGCGCACCGCTCGCCGACTTGTTTCGTTCGTCGGCGACGATGGCGCCATTTTCTTCGCAGTTGGCGTTCTCTCGTGGCTCAGAACCACCCTCTCCCTTCGTTTGACTCCTCTTACAATCCATCTGGTCACCAGCTCGCAGCGGTTGCACTAGCCCTCATCTCTTGCTTACGGTATGGTAATTTCGGTTTTCTTCACTTTTGAAGTGGTAGGTACTGCAGCGAACGCTGCTGAAAATATTTGGTTATTGAGTATGGGAAAGATGAGGTCGGTTCTCAGATAGCTACCTTAGAGGGTGGTTGCATCCTTATATATACATGCATATATCTATATATATAATATATATATTTATAATATAAATATATATATATATATATATATGCTTATGCGTATCAAGGCACATATATGACGAATATCATACTTGTGTGCATGTGTAGGCGTGTAGTGCGGTGCGAGAAAATGTTTCGACAGGGAGGGGTGACGGGGAGACCCCGCTGGAGAACTGATTTGTCGAGATTGCTGTTGGAAGGGGATACCGTGCCGAACTTTGTATATGCCAGTGTGTCTCTCAATTTCAACTCGGGAACCACTTAGACCCGATCCAAGATTAAATTTGGTGAATGTGATGGTACCACTGGGTGGCCACGTATACCACCCTTCAAATTGAACAGCCGACTTTGAGGGAAATTAAAATCATATAAGAATGGTTGAAAGTGCGCATTCATTTTGCCTGTTGGGCAACACTAGTCTGTTAGGCTTTCGTCGCACACAGACCGACACGTAAAACACTACTCTTTTGTAAAAAAAAGTTCGCAAGAATAGTCGGATCGCTTAAATATAAAGCGTACATTTGATTATTTGTAAGCGATTTGGGAAGGTGGGTGGATCGAGGAATCCGATTGCCAGAGCCCATATTGTATCAGCTAATCTAACTGTTTGCTCTCCTTTCATCTAAAGAGCAAGGGCCGGTTTTTTACTTTTTTTTAAAGCATTATTCGTGGTTTTGTTTCCCATTTCATCGGCTTATTAATATCTTGGGGTTCATTGTACCAAATCGAAAAGAAGCAACAAGCAGGAGTAACCAGATTGATTCTGGGCCGGGTTTCTTGCTTTCCCCATTCGCCTCGCCTCGAGAGGAATTTCGACTTCTCGTAGTTTTTTTTTATAGTCTCAGCAGTGACAACCAAATCGAGAAGATAAAGAGAAAGTAGAAAGGTAACGTACATTAAATGCTGTTCTAGACTTTCCATTTGGGTGCCTCAAAGAAGCAACTATGACGATGTGAAGAGAGATGCAGGTAGAGGACGCTGAGAAGAGCGGAGCGAACAGTTTATTGCTATTATGGGAATAGTCTTATGAATTTTGGTTTGATCATCTGCTCGCATGATTTTTGCATTAACTTCTTTTTTTTAACTGGTTTTTCGTTGATACAGTGCATTTATTTCATAGTTTTGAAGCTTTGATTAGCAGATATAATAGAGGGAGATATTGTGCGTATTTTAAACCGATTTTTTTTTGGGGTGGGGGGAATATAAGCACCTATATGTCTATTTTAGCAAGTTCGCACTCATTGCCCACAGTTTCGGGTTGGGCGCAGCAGGATTCACAGGAATTCATAAGGTGCTTCCTGGATTTGTTGCATTCGTGAACTTCGACAGCCTGTTTTCTCGGTTAGTATTTTCTTTTCCTTTTTTTGAGGATATAAACATTCGTGTGCAGGAGATATCATGTTCAAGTTATGTTATGCTAGTTGCATCTTTGACGGTGTATGGATCGTGCGTTCAAAGTATAAATAATTGCTTTACTAATTCTGTGTTAAATTTGTTCGCTTATTAGTTTTAGTCGAAAGATCGCGACCCGTAATTTTTAATACGGCTTGCAGCGGAATTTTCTAATTGAAAATGGATTCCAATTTTGGCACTCTGCTCGCAAAGATTTTCCAATTTAAAGTGCTTATTTTCTTGAATATCTTGCGAGTTTTATCTTTCCGAGCGTTGATTTCTATTTGTATTTTGAATTTCACCTGCAATCTGTGAAATAATTCAAAAGTATTTCATCTTTGACAATTTTTATTTACTTCGAATTTGCGGATGTTTTATATTGTTTATACCGTTTTCGAAATTTTGGTAGAGAATCACTTTGTTGGTCAATTTGAAATCACCTCATTTGTGAGGATTATCGCTGGATGTGATGAAATTCCAGGTGCAGGTTTCCACACTTCACCGTATCTATGAACTTTTGCTCGTTGGTCATAGCTGCGAAATAATGCTTGATCATGACGCAATTATTTCCTCCTATTCTCACCTTCTTCAAATTTTTTCGGATCCGTGCACCGCCTAATTTGCATAAATGGCCTTTAAAAAAAACATTCGTGATTGGTGTTCTTGAGATTAGATTGGCAAAAATAAGCCACTTTTGGAACTTAAGTTCGGCCTAATAAAACGGGCATGCTCCGTGCAAGTTTGTGAAGTTTTTCTCTCATCATACCCGGTTGGCGTTTAAGGGGATCTACGTAACACATGCATGCAAAATAAATGTCTTCTGACAAATGAATTTTATTTTCGACATGCATTGTGCATCGACCGTCGCCGCGGTTACTTTTGGGCGCTCATGGAGTATAGGATATATATAATATATATATAGTACTTTGGACATGCTTTAGTTTGGCTGGGATGATAAAATGATGTTTTTAATGTGTGGTTTATGCACGACGATTTACTTTGATCCTTATTACACTGCGTTCTTTTTTTTGCGGGAGTAGCGCAGGGGTGAAATATAGGGTTGATGACCGTCCTCGCGAAAGGAATTCTTTATGCTAGGCGACTGCGATATGGGAGCTGTTTTGAGGTGGTTGAAGGTTATTGCTGTTTTAAAGCGCAAGCTTGGAAGGTTGTTGCATTGACCTGCCTATTAATTCGTACGGCAAAAGTGTTACTAGTGGGTGCATAATAATCATACTTGAAAAAGAGACGTTCTGAAATTTCGAGAACACATCCGAACTTTCGAAGATATCTCCAATGTTAGAATAAATCGATATCAGGTGATATTCTGATACGGACTTTTTGTTGATGGATTCTTAGAAGGAGAGCTCTGCAAATCATTGCTGTCCTCGTTTGCGTGTTAGCTTGCAGTGATGCTCTCATTATGCAAACCAATCGACAATCCGTACATATATGACCGATTTCAGTGGGAATGGGCGTGCATCAAGCGGTTTCTTTACGCTCACCAGTACGGGTATGCGGTTGTCAATGTGCTCATCGAGTTTCATCGCTTTCATTGAGGCCATCCTCTGCTCTTAGCTCAACACAGCCAATATTGGATGAAATGGAACAAGTATCTCGTCGCAATAGTTTTTTCATCAACATCCAGCGGCGTAGCTCGAACGCAGCTGAACACTACGAAACTGCCGATAGTGGTTGGAGCTCAGATGGGGTTCGTTGTACAGAGTAGGCTCGCGTATTATAGTATTAGAGTCGTTGTAAACGAGTCGCCAAGCGGAAGTACTATTCGCAATCTTGATGTTCTGTTTAGATCTGTGCAGAGGAATTCTTAACCGGAGATGAGCGTTATTACTCAGCGATCATTTGCTAAGAGGAAGTAGGCATGAGGCACGATAAAGGAGGGAAAGATCAAGATGAACATTTCTTCCATATATTTCTTTTTATTACTCTTTTTTTAAAAATAATTCAGCTCAAGTTTTAAATGAAGATAGTTGTTGTATTGGTAGATTAATCTATGAGTGATTAATCGTGAGGATGCGTTACTGTTTCAGCTTTCTTTCCAAGTGATTTTGCGGACGCCGATTTCGATTTGCTTGCCTTCATCCTATCTCTTCTCTAAACACAAAAGAAAAGATTCATGATTGGACGAGTTTGATATTAATTTTCGATATTTATTATAGTAACGGTGCCTAACGGAATAACAAAAATATGACAATGGAAGATATATGAAGCGATGGTGATCGTAAATGTTTAAAAAACATTTAATAAACAAATCTTTATAGGATACTAATGGTGTGGATGGTGCGAGCTCGCAGATGAGAAGGATAGTGCATAGTGATTCTTCGGGTACTCGTGAGGGTGTTTCACTTGGCGACTCCAATTCACCGGCTTATGCTTCTCATTCATCGTCTCCTTTCGAGAAACGCGGCCAACCTGCTGTCGATTTCAATGAGAATGTTCGTTTTTCTGTTGGGAATTTCGTTGTGAATCAGATAGATATAGATGAGACGATGAATTTACGCTTTTATGTTTATCTGTATATAAATTTTGGTGTGGGAAAGAATCTGAGGTATCCAGGTATCGCAGGAGCAGGTAATATACCCGCTTGTTTGAAACGTCTGAGCGTTTTTCTGTGTAGCTGGCATTTACGCGCGGTGTCCTGCATTTTTATACGTTTACTGAAGAAAGGAAAAAGCATCTTATTGGCATGCGCAATTTGCACATTTGAAGCATCTTTGCGAGTGTAATTCCTTACTCTGCTGGCTGTTCACTTATTATTCGCAAGAACATAGCTACGCCTACAGATTTGGGTTGATTTTGGAGGTACAGGTCTATCTACTAGCGTCAGTTTGTCGTAGAATAGGGTATAAGTCTATCTGCTAGCGTTCAATTTGCATAGAATGGAAGTCGTCAAGTTCGGCGGGTGAAATCGTTTGATCTAACAACGAGGGATCGAATTTGAATAAATAGCAGTTAATCTGTTGAACGTTTAGTTTTCAGTAAGCTAACATATGTGATTGATGTAATTTCGCTAGGCCAATCTTCGCAACACTGTGTAGTCAGTATTGACGTTCTACACATGATGTTTGAACGATAAACCGATATGACGCCAGATATCTAATATGCTTCTCTTTATTTGAAAATAGTGGTTGATTATGAAGTTAATCTTGGTCGGTGGGTAGGAGCTGGGCATTTTGCATTAATAGGAGCATTATGGGTTTTTATGGTTGTTTTCTGCATGGTTCTTTCATATGAGATGAATTTAGTGCTGTGTATTTGCTTCTAAAGTGGCTAACTTCGAAATTAGAGATGTGGCCAGGCAGTACTAGTGCCAACTAATATGAGCTGACGATTAATCATTCTTCTGTTGCTTTGTGAACTGTCTCTGAATGGGAAGCAGGCAACTTGAAATGGTAAGGCTGGAAGGAAAATTTTGCTTAACATGGAATGAAATTACAGCTGAGAAGGCTCGCGATGGGGTCGTACGTTATAGAAGTATCGTCAGCGAGGTGTTTGACGGCGAATTACGCACGCTGTCAAGTGTTTAACCTGCCAGCATGTATCCGAAACACACGAAACTTTTCAGGTTGTTTCGTTTATTTGCTTTTGTTTATTTTCTTAATGGATTCATATTAGTGCCCGTTATGTGCGAGTGGGAAAGGACGGGAGTCATTGTTCATTGTATCGGAATCTTCTTTCCCTAAGTCTGCTTGGGAATTTGTCATACTATGCATTTGGAGGCAATCTTTTCCTCCTGGGAATCTGTGGTGAGTCACACTATGGTTAGGATTAGGAATACAAGTGCGGATTCGGACGGCACAGATATCCATAGAAAGAGCAGTTATGCGTCATCACTTGAAAATGGCAAATTGGTAGATCGTAAGATATTTTGAACGCGTTTTTTTTTTCTTATATGCACTATGCAGCTGTTGTTCAAGGCATTG
The DNA here is from genome assembly GCA_013433145.1 of Ascaris suum. Taxonomy (NCBI): domain Eukaryota; kingdom Metazoa; phylum Nematoda; class Chromadorea; order Rhabditida; family Ascarididae; genus Ascaris; species Ascaris suum. The sequence continues at coordinate 1,192,603 of CM024177.1, forward strand.
TTTTTTTTTTTTTTTCGTTTAAATGGGCAGATTTTTTTCTATATTGTGAGTGGAGGTAGTTCTGCAGTGTTCATATGTTGTATGTTTCTTTTGTCGGTCAGCTAGCCAGTTTCTCGCCACCTGGGTTGAAGTTCATGACTCATAGTTAGCGCCAGCTCGTTGTGCTTCTACAACTTCTTTCGGTGGCTGCTATGCTACTGCTCGGTCACTTCTTTGCGTTTTCGGCAAACGATCGATCTCGTCTCCACCTTCATCGAAAGCTTGCCCACAGACGATTCGTTCTAGCAGGTGTCAGTGCATGATGTGATGCCCACCTGTGCTGTTCACGGCATACAAGATGTCTTATGCATCACAGCATTCGCATTCTATCTTCAGTTATGATATCTCGTGCCATTGTGCAACAGCTGATTTCTTCGCTGCAGACAGAATCCCTCGAAGAGATACGCAGCATTCGGCGTTCCATTGCGCGCGCACTAACAGCTGGATTTTTTGCTATGCTTTGGTTACGACAACTGACGCTTCTGACGCCATGCGAGAAGGATCTTACTTTGTGTTTTTACATGACATTTAATGCGCTTTAGAGTGAGTAATCTTGAGCCTTTAGAAGGTTTTAAATATAGTTGTGAGCTTTGCCATTTAGTAGATGTGAGAGGGGGTAATGCTTTGCCCAAAATTTATAGACGTAAGGGGGGGGTAATGCTTTGCCCAAAATTTATGAGGGGGGGGTAATGTGTAGGGGGAGGGTAATGCTTTGCCAAAATGATGTGATATGCTTTGCCCAAAATTTTATAGATGCGTAAAATTATAGAGGGAGGGGGGTAATGCTTGCCCAAATATAGATGAGAGATAATGCTTGAAAATTTGAGGGAGGGCGGTTGAGAGTAAGGGTAAGCTTTGCCCAGAATATTATAGACGTGAGGGTAATGCGCCCAAAATAAGGGGGGGGGGTAATGCTTTGCCCAAAATTTATAGACGTGAGGTGGGGGGGCAATGCGTTTGCTTTGCCAAAAATTATAGACTGTTCGTCCCAGACGTGAGGGGGGGGGGTAATGCGTATGCCCAAAATTCTTTGCCCAAAATTATAGATGTGCTTGAATGTTGGGGCTTTGCCAAAATTTATAGACGTGTAAGTGATTTGACTGGGGTAATGCTTTGCCCAAAATTTATAGAGGTGAGGTGGGGGGGTAAATCTTTTGCTTCAAAATTATTGTATAGCTATTTATAGATGAGAGGGGAAATGCTTTGCCAAAATTATAGACAGAGCGTTTAGAGGGGAGGGGGTAATGCGTTGCCCAAAATTTATGTGAGACTTGCCCAAAATTTATATGAGGAGGGGGGTAATGCTTTGCCCAAAGTTAATGCCCCATATTTATAGAATGTGGAAAATGCGTAGGTAATGCTTTGCCCAAAATTTATAGATGTGAGAGGGGGTTGCTATGCCCAAATTTATAGTAAAATGCTTTGCCCCAAAATTTATCTTGATGTGCAGACGTGGGTAATAGCTTTGCCCAAAAATATGTTAAGATGCTTTGCCAAAATTTATAGACGTAAGATAATCGCCCAAAATTGGTGAGGGGGGGGTAATGCTGCCAAATTTATAGATGTTGATGGAATGCTTTGCCAAAATTTACTGAAGGGGGTAATGCTTTGCCCAAAATTTATAGACGTGAGGGGGGGGGCGTAATGCTTTGCCAGCCCTGCAAATTTTAACGTGAGAGGGGATCGGGGAAATATGCTTTTTTGCACCCAAAATTCTTCACAACACTGCGTACCCACTGTTTCATCGCGTGACTTCGTTAACATCGCCCGCTATTTGGTGAGGGCGTAAAGTGCATTTCTTTAGCAGATAATATCTTTTTTATTGCATTTATCCATTTTAACAGTGCATTTTTAGCAAGTTCGTTAAGGGAAATTCAATTCCTATAACTTGTATGCTAGAACCACCTGAGCGTCGAGAGTGATGAAAATTGCCGGAGGCTCGATTAGATTGCAAATAATTGCTGCAGCTGACAGTAAGATTCAAGCCGGCTTCTTTGTCTTGTGCACCCAATTCACTAAGCCTGTCAGATGCAACCGTCGCCACGCTCAATGAAATCAAGAGTTATTGCTTGCAGATGTTGATTGGCTTGAATCCTCGTCTCATCTGATGCTGTTTCGTAAATTTGCCTATGAGAATACCTGTCTCGGTGTAAAGATTGAATAAGTTTAAGGAGATTGTATGGTCGCCTATTTTCTCGTTTCCTATCTCTCTGTTGTTTTTGCAGCGTAGTTTAATAATATTCTCGTGGATAATTATTTAAAGTGCGAGAGGAGAAGAGAAATTGGTAATTTTCTCAGGTCTTCATTTTGCATTTTTTTTTTTTTGCATAGCAAAATCGCATTCAATTCTTCCCAGTTGCTCTGGAATTCTGTCTGATATCTGGAAAGGTTTGTAAATCGGTGCATTATCGCCTTCTATAAACTTAGCTTGTGGCTTTGAGGATATACATTTTAATTTCATCTTTCATCGTCACTCCATCCAGTAGCTTCACAACGAAGTTTCGGCCGGTGCTAGGGAATGAGAAAGGCGAACGTCCTTTCATCGAGATGAGATTGAGTCCATTTGTTTGTATTTGCTTAGCGAATCGGAGGCAGGATCCCTCTACTAGCTATTTCTTCCAAATGGCGACATATCACTATCTGTACTGATTAGCGAAGACCATCGTGTGCTCCACAAGACGAAAATGTTATTCTCGTACTTCACAAAATTTACCGAGAACGTTAGGCTCTTCGTTGTTGTATGTGGATTCTATCATTGTTTTATCTACCTTGGATCGAAAGTCATTCTTGAATTTTCCTTCGTCGAACGACACAGTATTTCAATAATTTCATTTACTGCGTTATATGGCATGCGTTTCATATATCTCTTTGAAAACATGCAGTACAAATTTAAAAATATATATATCTGCAAATGCGCTTTGATGCCATTAATTGTTGAGGTACGTTTCATTATTCGAATTTTTTTTCATCACATATTCCCAAACGCCATTTGCTGCTTCTACAGAAATTTGATTTAAAAGGACTGTCGAATGAACACTGAAAGGAAATGAAAATCGCTTTTCATTTTCGGAACTGCATTTGTCGTAATATGGCAGCTCGCTGAATGTTTAGAGTAAAATAGATATATCGGTGATAAATTTTTCGAACGTATTAAAGCGTATCGGAGTGTACCATCGGGGATGTTGACTCTTCAGAACTGCTGTGGTTTTTAGATCTTTCGTTGAGTATTCCGACGAGAGGAGCAGCTGGAGCGGATTGCAGCTGCAAAGGATGACGACGACCAGGTATGTCTTTTTTAACGTCCTATCCATGTGCTTGAATAATAGGCGGTAGTTTTGCCCTTGTTGTTATTGAACTGTGATGAGTTTTCAAAGGTTATGCTATGATGTCCTTGGGCAATTAAATTGCACTGTATATTATCAATGGACGTAGTAACAATCCTATTTGATTAATTCTTTCTTTCTTTTATCTATTAGATTGCAGACTGTACCAGGTATGGTCAGTCGTAATGAATTTCCGGTGAAATTTTGCCTTAATCTGCGGCAGTGATATAGTGCGCAATCATTTAGGGATTAAGATTGCGAGCTTAATGAAATATAATGTCATTGCAAACACGCAGTTAATGGTGCTGTTAAAGGCAAAAATCGAGGTGGCTATCATTGTACTAGTATGCATTTCCTCATTGTTGGAGGAGTGCTGGGTGCCCGCCATTAGAATATTAGTCTCTTTATCAGCTTTCCTTTGAAATATTTGTCCTTTGTTAAGGATATGTCGGTTGCTAATGGTGGCTATTCGAGTGTTTGGCAATGGCCATGGTGGTTCGGACTAGGCTGGCTGCGTTCCGTGTACGCGTATCTTTTCGGTGGCTCCGTCTCGCTGATGGATGCTCTTAGTGCATTCTTCTCTCCCGATGATTTGCGCGGCGAGAATATGTACTCTTGCGAGAAATGTTCCAAGTAAGATATTTTGTTACACAGTATGCTGTGTTGTAATTCGGAAAGATGCTGTCATATGAGGAAACCTGTTACTGGTTGATCCGATCTGAAGGAAGAAAAGTGCCTTCTTAAGTAATGCTTTTTTAATGAATTCTAAATAGAGGTTTGTTGGTTCTGCAGACGATTCGATTTCCCGACCCTGTATAATTATTGGTCCCCGTGAAAGAGGATGGTATCTCCCATATCAAAGAATAGAGCCTCCTGACAGAAGTCAAAAACGTTCTGTTGTGCAATTTTCACTAGCTAAAAAGCCACCCTTATTCTACTCCCACTTATGAAGTAGGCACTCTCACGCATGCGGTGAGCGCTTCCAAGAAGCGATCTTTTTTAAGAAGTAGTTCTAAATCAGTTTCATCCAGTTTCAAGGAAGCGGTGAGTGGTCGGGGGGAGGTGGAAGGGGAAAACGTTTTCCATGATGATGCTGAAAGTTGAGGAAGGAGTTTTCCTCGTAACGCGCTATCTTCACTCTTCTTCAGCCGTCCTCTAATCGCGATCAAGGATTCTAGCCAAATCGTTAGCATGTCGATACTTTGAAAGTGCGGAAGTCTCATACTGAAGCATCTTCGCTCGCCATATAATGTTTTAGGAGGAAATTTGTGTGTTGCGAAAGCGTTCGATACAAGCAAACATCAAAAAACGCTGATTCCACATCTATTCAATCAAATCTTAGAAGCTTATCTTCTTTTTTAAATTGCCCCATCTCCAGCTGCCCTCTTCATACTGTGTAACCCGCGATTTTCCTTTCATCATTTATTATTTCTTGGTGAATCGTTTTCTTTCTTGTTTGTTGAGGGGATAGACCCACTCGTTCCAAAGTAAGATGTGTTGAGATGTTGAATAAATAAGCAGTCTTGTATTTGCAGCAAGCCTCACCATAGCCCAAGGTGGAAAGGTGGGACGAAATAAGTGGCCAAGGTTGAGCGAATGAGTCGCTTTCTTTTGCTGTTAAGGAGATTTATTTGTTTGGTTTTTTTACTGGCAAATGCACGTAAGGGAATGAAATGTGGTGGGTGATCTTTGGTCTCAATTGAGTTTGAAGTTGTTATAAAACGTAAATGTATACTTGCGAGCATCACATTGCTTCTTGGTCCTACCACTTAAGTGACTCTCTGTAGTAATCTTTTTTTATGTCTTGAAGTATGTGGAAAGACCTGCGAAATTGGCCGCATAGATGGTGAATGGAGCATGCGCCCCGATCATATAAATAGCTAATTCGCATTTGCCATTCTGTCTCATCCCACCACACCGTATTAGGTCGTCGTTTATCTGTATGTATGCATCCATCTTAGAACGCTTTAATCTTTCATATAATAAGATTCAGTAATTAGTTATTGGGACGAGCGAAACTATGGATGAACGCGGAAAGACGTTTCTTTTTTATCCTCTTTTTGCGTTGCGATATCGATAGAGTGAAATGAAAATTGCAGGTTGAGGAATGGTGTGAAGATGTGTAAAATAACACAATTGCCCAAATATTGTGTATCCATCTGAAACGATTTAGACATGACGCATCATACTCGAGCAAGGTAATTGTTTCGTTAACCTCGATTGCTAAGAGCAAGGTAATTGCTTCGTTTAACCTTGATTGCTGAGAGCAAGTTAATTATTTCATAAACCTTGATTGTTAAAAACAAGCACTTGTTTCGTAAACCTTGATTGTTAAGATCTTGTTTGCCATGGAATCTGCCTTCGCGGGTAGTGCATATTCCCGAAACTCATATAAGCTCATGAAGTTTCTCTTTATTTGTCTAAGGAAATATAAGGAAGACCCATATGGTAGTAAAATGAGCGGAATGAACGAAGAATCGATTTTGATGAGGTGACACTATGCGTGACACTTTCGTTTTCTAACTATCAAAAGCCATCATAGAGAGTCGTTTTATCTTTTATGAATACATCAACGCCCGCTTCCGCTATTTATGGCTTTAGGTTGTTTAATTTACAGAACGGATATTATAAAGGATAGAATAGATTGCAGTTTAGAGAGCAATTCGATTAGAGGAGTAGTTAAAGCCTCCAGGAAAAATCATACGCGTGTTATCGGTTTCTGATTGTTTTTTTCAAATGTTTTTTAGAATTTTATGGCGAAGTCACAATTTTGCTCTGTGATACGGAGTTCTATTAATGAAGGTAAACTTCCCATATTTTCCGATAAAGGTTTTTTTAAAGCAGATCACGAGGCATAGATCCAGGTCTTGTGGCACAAACGCATATTCTCGCATCAGGTGGATATCAGACAAGCGATATCTTACGTTGTCATAAATACCTACTACATTCTTATTCAGTTGACAGCCCTTAAGTTGTTATTTGTGCATATTTCATCTTAGTGGCCCCTGGCGATTTCGGTCGACACGAGAGAGAATGCTGGTCGATAAATAGCTAATATGATGAATAAGTTGCAGGTGAGCACAAGTGTGACTTTTCCGGTATGTGATTTGGACCTTTCGCCGTTTGTGACTCAATCGGTGAGAACCCAAGAGAAGAAGACGCTTTACGACCTGTGTGCGTTCGTCGTCAGTCATCAGGGAAGCACGGCTGACAGTAATATTTTTCTTTTACTTTTTTTTGTCACTCGTCAGTTTGTTGAAAGAAACAGTGCATTAGGCATCTCTACTTGTTTCCGCTTGCAAATTGCAATATCGTGCAGGTAAATGCAGGTAAAATTTGGAGTTGTTGAATTAGTTTGTGCGTAATTACTGATGGACAGGTAGTATGGATAGTGCAAATATCTCACTTACATGGTGTATCGGACAGGTGTTTTTCTGGAACATTGGAAGAAAAGGAGTATTGTCAGTTATATTGGAAGGGTTATTCTAAGGATTTGATGTATATTAACGGTGAAGCGACAAATGTCTAGACGCTTTTTCCCTTCTCTCCCTTCCCCCCTCTCCCCTTCCTTTCCGTTCCTTCCTCTCCCCCTTCTCTCCCATTACCCTCCCCCCCCCCCCCCCAAAAAAAAATAGTTGAGCACAAAGTGCACAGAACATTTGCCAGTCCGTCGTACGTGTTGTTGTTGCTGATATCTTAGCAGTTCAGTGGTAAGCAGATGTCCTTTTTTGGCGTTTTATTGTAACATAAATATAGATGGAATTCGTCACAGGTGGGCATTATTTGGCATATTGCCGCAATGAAGTGGACAATAATTGGTATGAATTCGACGATACGATAGTGACGCGGCTGGAAGTGGCCGATGTCATGGGAAAGAGGCTTATGTTCTATTCTATCAGAGACGAGGCAGTGATGACATGGAGAGGGTACGCGAGAGAGTGAGACAATTGCTTGAAAGGGAAGAAGCCATCGCAACAAGGTACAAACATTCTTTCTTTTTTTTTTTTGCGTAGTTATCTTCTCTTGCATTTTTATGAAACTCTTTAGGTGCGATGTTTATGTTTTGCTGGAGAATGATGGACTTTATGAAAGGGGAGGAATTTCTTGATTGCGTAAAGCAGCCATATGAATCGGTGCGCCAGGCAGAGTGTCAGATCCCGCACGTGTTCAGCATGCTCAAATAAGCCTGGAAGTAGGTGGCGATGAATTTTGCACAACTATATATTACCATGATTTCTAAAGAAACGGAAGTGGCGCACAACTATTTCTTCATATTCGCAATCGTTTTGCATATATTCTCCTTCTGCACCATTGTGGAGGGGGAGAGGGGTGAATTTGCTGTTATTTCTATTGTTGGATCGGACGTAGAAGCAGATTTCCTTCTCAAAGGTTCCGATGTTATTTATGATATGTGCAAGAGAAATAGAGAAAAATGGGGAGGGGGGGGGGGAGGGTATGTTCTCCGCAGACAAACGATATCATGAGTTTTTGGAGCAAATATTTCTTATTTTCCTTTTCTTGTCGATCCTTGCAAAAGATGCATCGGATTCATGGGAACTAAAGATATCGATTAGATAGGAGATTGTTACCTAATTTGAAGTTGCAGCTGAAGTTTACGTCGCATTATTATATCTCGAGAGAGTGGCTTCTTCGATTGTCTACATTCTCACATCCGGGCTCCATCACTAACCACGACTTCCTCTGTCGACACGCACAGATCCTGCCCAGCGTGCAGCTGATCTTGCCGATTACTATGCTACCGTTGATGCTCAGCTATGGGAGTTTCTACACAAGAAGTATGCATTTATGTTTTCTAACGTTACTGTTTCGATATAATCATTGGCTAGCTGACCGAAGTTTGCTCAAGCTCACTGATTTGAGTCGATTTTTTTTCTATTTTGCGTCACATGCTGCTTGCTTAAGGTCTCATTAGCAGTATAAATTGCTAGCATACTACTGCTGAAGAACCTTAACTGGCGATCAAAAAGTCTGCGCTCAGTATTGCTTCATTGTTGTCAGCCGTTACATACGATGTCTTAAGAGCAAAACCAACGTAGCGCTCCTCTAGCATTGGTCGGACCTAGATGAAAACGAAGACCATGTATGCCATACTAGAATTTCGAAATTTCGTTTATCCATACCGATGCATGATCGTCTCAATGTATGATACGTGTTGGAACCGCTAGTGAGGAGGTTTGTTAGAATGCTAGTTGCATATTACAGATATCACCAAATCTGTCGTGCCTGAGTGTTGAGGAAAGTAAGCATTGGCAATTTCTTAAGGCCTTTACAATGACCTGTGCAAGCTGTTGTTGTATAGACTCTTATTTGCCCTGATGGTCAAAGAGAAGTACTGCAGGTTTGGAGGGGGTCCTGCGTGCACGGAACTGCATTATTGTCCAAAATGTCAAGCGGAATATCAGTGGCTACGATGTAAGAGGGATGCCGAGTTTACGGCATTCAAGGCACTGGATGCACGCGTTAAAACTGCTTCTCGGTACTATCCGGCAATCACATATGCCTATTATCTTCCACCAAATGCAATCTCCAAATGTTGGATCTCGAAGTGGGGTGCATTCGTTGATGGTGATGAACTCGGTTCGTTTTCTCCTCTTGCCTATTATCTAGTGGTCACTGTGTTTGGTTGTCGAACTTGGTGCGTCGGCATGTAGCCGGTCGTTTTGTCGTGAACGTTTTCTGCTGTTCGGGTTGATTCTGTAATTGACCCATCAGTAGATGTACTCAGATCATAATGCTAGTTTAGAATTATATAATAGTGCTACTGCGCTAGGCATGAACCAGCAATACTGCTGTATTCAGATCATCTGAATCAACGATCTATATGGTAATTATGTGAGTGACTTCACATCTTGCAAAAATGAGGCCCGAATTTTGAGAATTTCTGTATTATATTGGTCGAGAGAAATCGAGGAGTTCAGCTAACATTCCTTTCCTATTTTTATTGCTGAGATAAGCAGTATCTACTGGAGTTTTGATAGAGGTCTGTTTATGGGTTTTGTTTATGATTTTAATGATTGAATGTTCCTAATAGCCCAGAGTGGATTTTGAATTAGAGGAGGAGCAAATTGTTGGCGAACAACGGTTTATTTTTTTGGATGAGGGAGACCAAAGTCATTTTAAGCGCCTTTGTGATGAGGAAAGAATTGTGGGGAAGTTCATAGCTTTCGCAGATACTTGAAATTTTTCTTCTACACCAGATTGGAGGTGACATAGGGAAGGATATCGAGATATTGGAGCGGAGCTTCTTAATTCTCCATATATCTCAGAATTATTCAGCTTTAAGCACTTTGCATCATATCTCGAATTCAGCCTTAAGCATAAAGTTGGTATTAGAGAAGCGCTCAAATTGATGGGTCTTCTTTCGGAGTGAAGTTGGTCATTTTTCCAGCTGGAGGGAACGTGCATGACGTGCATGTTTCTGAGATGTTCGCGTTCTTTTGTTTCCGCCTCCTTCCTCATGTGCTTTCCATCTCGCATTTTCTATTTTGCTCTTCTATCGCTGCCTTTTTTTTTCTGCTCCATTCTTGTTTACATCGGTGATAGGGGGAAATTTCGGTATAATAAATGGCATTTTTTTTGTATCCGCATAGACTCTCCGATTGGCTGCCAGTTTGAGAATTGCAGCGTGCGTCCATGCCAAAAATTGGCTAACAATCAAACTCGTAAGTTGTCGTCCTTATATATGCATTGTGTCGTAAATGAGCTGAACACAAAAGTAGTGAAATTTGCAGAGCCGCCCGACCAATCGACAACAGCGCTCTTTTAGTGAGATCCCCGATGAGAGCACTCTACATTTCCGTGCTTCTTCTCATCATGTGCAGATCTCACGCGAGCTTTGGCTATTCTTTCGTTCTGTTTTATGGTGGTGGACCTGAGGTTTATATTACATTCTTCATTAGTAGCGCTGTATCACTTATGCTGATTCGAGAGCTTGCTTCGGCTTATTGTGGGTCGTGAGGAGCGTTGTTGAACTGCGTCTAAGGAAAATTTTGTCATATTTCTGCTAAGTAATCTTCCCTGAATTCTCTGTTTCGAAATGGCAGAGGGAAATGTGATTCGATTGCTAAATTGCTCATAGCAAGGCGGTATGCTCAGCATGCTTTTTGTTAATTTAATTTTGGCACCGTTGCTGTTGCTGCGCAATCCTATAAAATAGCCTAGAGAGTATTTGTTTTCTTATCGATTATATAACGCGTTGAGGAGAGCAGATTCTTTTATTGTTATGGATAGTCTCGAGTTTAAATGGATTTGAGTAAGTTCTTTTCAGGTGTTCTGCATGAATGGGATTCATCCAACGGAAGAGGAAGTGGCGGAAATGGTTGCAAAGGTGGAACCAAGTATTGCGGAGGCATTACAAGCAATGCGTAATTCACAAGAGAGAAAAGTGCCATCAACGCTTCTATCAGCAATGTTGCCACAAGAATGTGCAACTTGAGAGCCCTATCGTGGATGAATGGATTTTTTGGAAATATTCCAGCATCACCGCACGATGAATTCTGTGTATCGTTCTACGAGTGCCTCTTGCACGCTCAATTCGGGCAGTCGAGTATGTGCGGCATCGACGATGTCTTGCGAGCAATATATAGCAACTCTTCGAGTGGTGATATGATGCCTTTTCTTTTGTTACTGTTTTTTCGTACCACTCGTTGCATTTTGAAGGCAAATGAATATGTATATGCCTTATTTAGGGGGCCGTTCGATTCAATTTTCATCAAAGTGGATGGCAAATAAGGGCAGAATCTAATAAGAGCAGGTCATTTGAATGATAGAAGGGGAATTGCCTGGATTGTTGGATTGGATTTTCTTTGCATTATTGAAAGGAGTTCGGTGTGCTGAGCATAATAAAATGTAACCGATTTTGTGATGTTTTTAAGGTTTTTGCAACGAAGATACTAGCAAATTTGAAATTTTGTGCTCGGAGTCGGTGCGTTGTATGAAAATTATCCGACACCTCTTAGTTGTGCTGACATCTATATATAGCTATCATCAATAACAGTTTGTTACGGACTCGAATATTGTACTTCTTGTTTCGCTATCTTTAGCTACTCATTATTCGACATTGCTATAGGCTGTTATAGTTTGATGATTTGCCTGAAAATCACAAGTCATAGCGGAAGTATTTTCCGATACTTTGTCTTATCTGATTGTCCTCCTTTACAGAGAATGTTTTAATTCAGTTATTTTAATTTATTTTTCCACCGAATTAAGATGTATTTACTTTCGATGGCGTTCGTAGAGCAAGCTGCTCGATTGGCTTATGAACTACTCTTCGTTTAGTTGCGTGAACTGTGGCATATCAATATAAACCATCATGGATAAAAAATATCGAATGTGTATATGGTGGGTAGCTTGTCGTATATGTCGTATACCGGCGTTTGCACCTATCGTTTCGACATTCTGCGTTGGTGAGCCGAATGATTAGCGTGATAGCGCACGAGACAACATTTTTTAGTGATTTTATTCAGTTTGTTGCCGCAAGATATGTGCACCTGCGAGTTTCACATACAGCGGTATCTTGCCATTTGTTCTATTTCTATCTCTGATTCAAATCATTGCTAGCACACTAAAAGTGTTGTATAGCCGTTTTTTTTAAATTATGCTGATATTTAGCTGAAGGGATCTGTTTCATTACTAAGCCTTAGTATACGTCAGGAGATGAGCCAACATGCGCCACCTTATTCGGTTCCAGGAGACTTTTTTTTTTTGATGCTCGATATCTGCTTTGTTTCGATCCATTGAAGTTCAGCGCAACAGTACAATGTGTGCATTTCTTTGTCATTCCTGAAAACTCTGGAGGATGGCCTTAGCTTTGCCCGGTAAATGGCATAGAGAAGGCAAAAGAAGACGCTTAACCGAAAAGGTACCCGGTGCAGTGAAAAATGTGGCGCAAAGCTTGGAATATGGCTTTTTTAGGCACCAATGAAGGAGTTGTTGATTAAGGAGAAGTTCGTACCTCCAAACTGAGATCACCAGTCCACATTCGGTAGATAGCGCAAAAGAACTGGGTATTTCCTCATGCATTCATTAAATGCATATTTTTCTGATTTTGTTCTTTCGAAATATTTTTGATGTTTGCAAATAGCCTTTAGGAGAATGTGGCTGCTTTCATGGAATCCGTTGCGAGAGCGAAAGGTTGGATTTATATGGGAGGGGATGAAAATTACTCGTAAAACTTTTCTAACGTTATGGCTTTATGGTTCTAAAGCAATTGGGTAGGCATTACATCATTCACGCGCAAGTTCTGCAATAAGCCTTCTAGCGGTAAATCCATTGTTCCAAAAAAGTGCAGTTTTCATCCAGATAATCCTCTGATATTTTGTATAGATTCATCTCTGTTGAATTCGATTGGAGATTATGAGAATGGGATCAGGCATTTTACGAAACCTTAGCAATCAGAAATGCAAGAGATTTCATGCAAGCAAACGCAATTTTCGATGAAATAAATATTAGAAATACTTTTTTCTCTTTCACTAATTATTGATAAATATGAGAATAAAGTAATTATCGATTGGTGTTATTTATTTACCTATCGTCATGAATTGTGGGTTTTATTTGATCAATCGCAATTTCGCATATATATATATATTTAATTAGCATTCGTAATTTTCGTTATGCAAATTTTCTCCTCACTATTACTTACTATTGAAATTGTACTGTTGTCCACTACAATTACATAGAAATTATTCATTTATTGAAAGAATGAAATCGCTTTTTTTTTTCTTTCATTTTTATTTTTCGTTATGAATTTTCTAATTTTATTTCATTTGTGAAATATTTTGAATTTTTTTTCGAGTTTGAAAATTATTGGAACGTTTTAGAAATTTGGAATTATTATTGGAATATTTGTGGAAATTTAAAAAATTATCAACTATGGAAATATTGAAGCTCGAATTATTGCGAAATTCTTTAGTATATGTTGTTGTTGTTGTTGTTGTTGTTTTTTCCCCTCACAAATAAACCTTCAAAAAAAAAAGAAAAGAAAAAATCCGACATTTCTAAACGAAGAGAAAAGATTACATAAATTTTAGAATTGTTGATTCTATGACGAAATGATTGCTTTATAGAAGATATCGATGATATATGCAATTAGATGAGTGCGAAATTGATGAGCGAAATTTTTGATATTGATGAGAAATGAGCGAAAAATATTCATTTGTTTATTGTGGATGCATGATTGCGCGAACTCGTTTCTTTGAGCTCACTAAAGAATTTTATGGAAGAGTGTTGTTATTCGCATTCGTTTGATTTCCAAGATTATTGTTTTTGTTTTTTTCTCTCATTCGATCCTTTCCTTATGCGCCCTGAATCAGTGCAAATTTTCCGTCTTTCGTTGAATACTCAAATCTATGCCCTGTGAGATGTCGAAGATGAGAGTGATATGTTTTTGACTTTCTCATAGATACTTACCTAGACAGGCACCTCATTTGGTTTTAGGATATGTGGGAAATAGTGATGTGCAACTTGAAATTCTTCAAAAGTTTGAGGAATTTTGCCGCATTATCCATCAAATAGTTGTCTACCTTTGCAGTTGTCGCAGGTCGATAACAGTAACAGGTACAGGTAGAATAGAACACTAAAATGCAAGGATTTTCGACACGAATCTTGTCGAAGAAAATGCATAAGATTTCTATGAACGCATACAACTTTATAAATAGTGCCGGATAGCCTCCACCGGGATGTACATCTCCATCTTTTTTTTTTCGTGTCTGCCACCACCTTGGCTTTTACTCTTTTACTAGGCATGCTTAAAAAAACACAAGAGGGGTATTCGTTGTCTCACGTTCTAGGAAATATCGCACCCATTTCTATCGAAATGCGGAAAACGTCATCTAGACTTGGTGCCGTCCATTTTTGCCAAACGATTGATCTCGATCTCTTCTTTGTTTCCATCCATTTTGCCAGGAACAAGTATGTCTCAACTCTCATTACCCATAGCGGAAATGATATTCATATTTACATAATATACTATTTCGGTGCAAATTTGCAAAAATCGGTCACTCATATGCATTGCGAGTAGGTTTTCTCAAATTCAAGAGGGTTATTGTTGATTCTAGAATTGGACGGGCGGCTGTCATGCAAGTCTTTGATAGGTTCGTGCTGTTCATTAATAAAGAAGGCTTTCAATGAAATTATCCTCCGATTTCTTGAAATTTCGAGGCCGGCTGTTGTCTGAGTCTTTTCCTTGTGCAGGGGTGCGTTCATATCGTTTTCCTGATTTGAAGGATGTGAGGAATCTCACTTCTTCCTTCTTTTGTCTCCGGATTCAGTTTCCACCTGCTAAGTCAGCAGCAACGGTTGCAACCTTTCCGCCATTTCCAGCGTCATTCTGTGTCGCTTCTTGGATTCATGGAGGAAGAGATCGTTGTCTGCGGCTATAGCCTACAATCCACGAGTTGCGCACAAAAGTAAACCTCTTTTGTGACTGTTGTTTCAAACCTGATCGAATGAGTTGACTCCAACTTCGAAATTATTGTCGCTGTTAATATTAGCTGGAGATTGAACTCAGCTAATATGGTGTAACCCTGTAGTTTAATTTTGGGCACTTACCTGCATGTGTTGAAAAATTCTTAACGTTAGCCGCATGCGAGCAATTTGATGTCACCTGTAAAGGCAGGGTGGACGAAGACAGCAAAAACATTCAAAGATAAGGCTTTCAGTTCCTTGTGCTCCATTATGGTGTTACTGGGCATTGTACGGTGACGCGTGCAACACCTCGAAATGCACGACATACGCATTGACATAGATCAGAGAGCTGTGAAATTTTTTTGACATTAGAGGACGAAGAGTGGGAGGTGGGGAGGGGGGGGGGAGTGTGTTGGAGCTCATTTGATGATTGAGCGCTTTAGAGTCTGTCGCCGCTGCTGCTAGGGCTAAAGTTTTTTTCTCCTCCTCTCCTGTGAGGTTGGCTGTGGGTACCGTGCGGAAGTCGGCAGCAAAAAACATCCCCAATGGAGCTTAACATATGTTCGCCCCGCCTCGTCTCAACCATTAAGAACCATTACTATCATGTCACATGCCTCTCTTGAATATGCCGGAGCCAATGTTATTCCATCTAAAAGTTCAACGAACATTGCGTCTTCAGGAGGAGTATATATATTCCTTTCTAAGTGCGAAAATATACTGCATTTCTTTTCGACGAGGAGGTTTCATTTTCTTTTTTAATTCTAATAAACTATCGCAGTCTAGTTGAGAAGTATTTCATATGTTTATGAGCTGATCTGAGGTAAAAGTACTACATTATTCTTCTTCTATTTCCTCTTCAATCGCTGTTCTCCGATGGTCTATGTGTTCATTTTCAAATTCACACTGCTTACCTTTTATATAATCTTTTTAATTTTTTTTTTGGAGGGGATAACATATTTGCATCGGTTATTTCGTGAGATAAATTTTCTAGTTGCTGTTTGGAGTGATCAGCTGCAGTTCACATCCATTTTTCTGTACGTTGCGACAAAAAAAATGTTGAACTTTGCGTTAATCATGAAATTCATCGATCAGTGTTTGCTTGCATTTGCCGCTTTGAGTCGCCTTCGGTGCACAGTAATTTGGCAACACCTTCGGTACACAGGCAGTTTGACAATACCTTAGTGCACAGGTAATACCTTAAGTGCAATACTGGCAGTACTTCGGTGCACAGGTAATTTGGCAATACCTTAAGTGCACAGGTAATCTGGCAGTACTTCGGTGCACAGGTAATTTGGCAATAGCTTCAGTGCATAGGTAATTTGGCAGTACATTCAATGCACAGGTAATTTGGCAATAACAACGACACACGTTTTGAAGAACAACTCAGAACTCAGCAATAAGTTGGCACATAGAACACAGTGGCTTTCAAAAAGAAGCTAAGGCAGATAAATGGTGGATGATGCGTTTCGACACATTAATCCAAAACTAAACACGGAGTTGAACTGTGCCTCAAATGTCACTGATCTAGAAATCGCTTCTGGACGTTGTGATTCGAGCACAGCCCTAGTATCAATCCGGCCGCATAGGACGCTGTCTGTTGTTGTTTTCGATTGTGGTATGGGATCTATCCTTAGACCCATTTTATTCTAAACACTCTTATTGCTGAATTCAATAAAGAAACGTCCCTTCTCGTTCTTTTTTTTCCAAAGACCAGCTTTACGGGGTAGAGCATTCTATCCGTATGATGTGCACGTTTATATGTACGCCATTTTTGCACTATAAATCAGCATATGCTCTCTAGTGCAGTGAGAAGGAGAATGAAATTTGAGATGGACTGGGAAAAAGTTTCACGCTAAGCTTAATCCCGAACTCTTAGTCGTCTTTGACTATCGTTTTTAGAAGCGAATGATGAGATAAGCTGCAGAAATATAACTTCAACTTCAACATAGCAACTTATCCTCTTCAATCATATGGCCATACTTGCTAACAAACTACAATTTGCGTCGTTTTTATCGGATTGCAATTGTGGTGGGATTACGTTTGAGAGTCTACGGATTCCGAGTCGCATATATATATATATATATTATATATATATATATATATATATATAGATATATATATATATATATATATAATATATATATATATATATATATATTATATATATATATATATATATATATATATATATAATATATATATATATAAATATATATATATATATATATATTATCATATATATATATATATATATAATCCTTAAGCATAAGTTATCGAACGACCGCTTATATATAAGTTGGTTTGCAATCTATTCTTTAAAACTCAATGATTTTTTTTCTTTTTTTTGCAGTGGCAGACCTAAAAGCACTTTAGAAGAAGCGAAAATATGTGAATCGGAAGAGCGAATTGCAAACAATTTCACTAACCTACTTCAACATATCGAGAAAATTACACTCGAATCGCAAAAAAATCTTCACTTCAATTGCGATGTTAGTGGTTTTGTTTCTATTTCTAAGGAGGATAAGGGGGCAAATAGACAAGGAAAGAATGCATAGGTGCATAGGAAGTAATTGATGTTCACGCCGTTTATTCTAGCGTTGTTTTTGAAATTCAATTGAGCATTTTTAATAAGCGGTCGAAAATATGAATGATTGTCGAACTATTTCTAATAGATGACCGAATATTTATAACTAAATGACCTAACCGGAAGTTTAAAGGTCGCCTTCTGATTAGTTTAATAGAGAAAAGTAGCCGTTTAAAGAACATTGAATTAATAATAAACATTCAACGTTACATATAAACATTAAACGTATGATGCATAAATGTGAGAATACAGAAGGATTTGTGAGGGCTTTATATGGAGTGACCACTACCACACTAGCGTGGAGATGGACTTCTCTATATCTATATTTAGTTTCTATGTTGTGAAGTTTCTGACCAATCGTGGTTCCGTTTTTTTTTTTTTTTTTTTTTTGCTTTTTGCAGAATTCAACTTATTTGTTGTGCACAATTCTTTGTTATATTTAAGATTTTATGTGTAATTATTTCATCTCTCTTCAATTATTCATTATGAAGGTCTTTATTTCTTAGGAAAATTGCTATTTAAGGAAATCAGAATCTTCAATCTACAACAGCAAAATTGCCGCTCACCAGCAACAAAAGACCTCTTCGGTGCTTCTTCGTTCCTCTATGTGTAGGTTGAGGGTTCAACCAAAGAATATTTGATGTCTCCATCGATCTTTTGATTCGTCATCTGCGGGAGCAGAAACAATTCGATACGGATCCACGCTTATCCTAAAAACGGGAAAGTGGTCATATCGCGTTGACATATTCTCCGCAAGGAAATTGTCGTGGTCATTATCGTGGAGGCTGTTTTTTCTCTACAAAGATCGCAGTTATTTCGCTTCCTGACCCTGTGAGGAAAGAGCAAGCGGGATGATCGGGGGTTTGAACCGCCAAATCCTGCCTGTCCATAGACAGCAGTGGTCTTTCTTCTGATTTTCGTCTCTTAAACTGCTTCTTTAATATGGATAAAGAGGATTTTTTTTTTCTTATTTGTTTCGGGTGCTGTGTTGATTCTTTGAATAAATCGAGGTTAATGAAATTCCAAAAAAATGCTCCATTTGGAAGATTCGTTCACTTATGATGACGTTATGAAGGCTTGAAACGAAAAGTCAGTGGGAAATATATGCAGCAATATTCTTTACGAATTGCTGCACCTCGCTGAATGATATAACACCTCTTCAAACTGCAATCTGACAATTTCCTTCCATATGCGTTACCGGCATGTTATAATTATAAGATTGATTTTTTTTTAAAAAATTCTCCATACTCTTATATAAATGCCGATATGTTGGAGTAAGCGAATAGAATTGTTTACAGGATGGCATACAAACGAATCAACGAGGAAATCCGCATAGATATGAACTCGTCCCACCCCAGTATCTTTTAAAGCGTCGAGGATATGCAGTATGTAGACATTGCGCTATTAATGCTCATGGTACCAATGAAACGAAAAGTGTGAATTTATTCGAACATCACAACGAGGAATCGACGAAAACGAAATATGTAAGGCAGCAAATCAATGAGGATAAACAAATGAAGAGGTTGGCTTTCTGATGCTCTAGAAACATCCATTTTTATAGGATTTTGATTTTCATCGTTTCTTAGGAGGAGAAATTTCTTCTAGCGTTTCATCGAATTTATCTTGAAGGTGTAGAATATTTATCTGCCTCGAGATGGAGAAGACATATGTTCCTTTAGTGGAATCTAAATATCTTTGCTTCATATGTGGGAATTAGCGTAGAATTTGAGAAATGCCATACTCATGCAGTTAGCAATTATGCAAATTTAGGCATTTTAAGGTAACGCAATTTCCATGAACGGCTTCACAGTTTGTTGGTGGTACATTTGTGGTGATCAACTACTCTGCCATTATAATCAGCTTATCATCAAATATGGCTTATAGGTTGTGTCACTAGCAAGTGATATATGTCTTCTTTAGCTGTTCTAATGTAAAGAAGGTGGCTTATTACATGGCTTTCTAATCGTTTTAATCACTATTACTAGTTATGAGCGATGATATTACCTTTTAATCTAGCCTAGTGTACATTGAACAAGGTTACAGAGTTGTGGATACGGATGAGAAAAAGGATGTAAAAACCATAGCAGGTGGAATGGATCAACGACAAATATATTTGACGATTGAGCTAAGCGGCTGTCTAATAAAAGCAATTAACGCTATAATTGAGGCAATTAAAGCCACAAAGGCATTGCAATTTGTTTCCGGTGATCTATATCCAACTCTTATGCATGATCTTGTAAGTCTTCGATCGATTTGTATCACGTTTCACTTCAGCGCTGCGTTCAGATTTTTAGCGCCAGCCGGATTAGTATGCCGATATTTTTTCAGGTATTTGTGAGGATAAATGCTGAACATTTGCTTCCAGACATTTGCGCCTTGACCGTATTATAGGTCCTAATATTTCCTCATTTCGCACACAAGATGGGGTGACGTTGTTTCCAGTGGGGTTATTTTAGCAGGGAATGAGAAATTTCCAAACCTAACATTCCACTTCATTTCTTGTTGTTTGAAAGTTATTCGGAGAAATTGATAGACAAATTTTTTTTCTCGACAAGAAAACACTTTTCAGCAGAGTGCTTTGCATCGAAATAATCTAGCAAATGCTTGCGAAGTTGGAAATGTGCCAATTTTTTTTTCTACCCTCAATCTTTTCAATAAAATGATGATAATTTTTCGTATTCGTTTATGATTATCTTTAATGCGATTTAATTTTAAAATACAAACGACGAGTAATTTGAAAGATTATTTCATATTGGAAGAATTCGATGAGTATCGCATCTAAAATGCAATATTGCAATTATATATTGCAGGAATTATTGCATGAATTTTATAAGCGATTACGAAATTATAATAGTGAAATACGTCGAATGAAAAATTTACGTGAACATCATCATGCTAACAATCAACGAATACTCAATATTGGCGCAATCAAATTCGCAAATCGTTAGTTTTTATTTTCATTTACGTAGACTTATGTTGGTATTCATTTCTCAATTTTTGGATAATTTCTTATGTGTCCTCCTAACGGGTACCATCCTCATCTTTTATTCTACTCTCTCCCCTCCCCCCCCCCCTTCGTTCTATCATATACGCAGTTAATTAATATGATTTCTTTGTCATTGCAAAAAAATACCCGCATAAATTTTCCAATCATTGTTCTATCTTATCTCGCATTTGGAAGTCGTAGGAGAAGATTTTTCGAGACTTTAGCAGAAATTGGGAATCTAATTCATTCTTCACTTCCCGAGTTTGCCAATCGGCCGTTTCATTTATCAAAGTGTTGAGAACGAATAGTTTGTAAATTCATCGATTTTCGCTGGACAATGACCATGATTCAAGTTCATTTCGAATTTTTGGATAGGGAGCCAACCTGGTGACAATGGTCTTATTTTTAAGCCGCGTGCTTAATTCGCTCTTCAATCTTGAATGGTTGGCTCAACAACCCAATTTCGATCAAGCTGCGCAAACTTCCGTCCAACATAATGATCTTTTGTTTGGAACAAATAAGAGGCAACGGGTTCTACTTATTCCAAAGTAGCCGCCTTGCATTCAAAAATGCGTGGACTTTTTAATCGGTAAAACCTTCATGTTTTTGGTTAGAAATAATTGCTGCGTATTTCATTTCCAAGATTTTCTGCTTTGCAGATCGCACTTTGTCGGGACTGCGCTCTTTTTCGGTTTTTTTTTCTCCCTTTCTTTTTTTGCACTATTTGCTCGGTGTTTGTTTCTTCTCAAATTCGGATCATATAGGTGGAGTGTTTTGATTTATGATAGTGAGTGACAGCTTGAATCACTTCAATACAGATAAGAGTCTCTAAAGTGTCGGCAATGCAATGATTAGGTCTTCGTAAT
This sequence comes from Ascaris suum, assembly GCA_013433145.1. Classification (NCBI taxonomy): domain Eukaryota; kingdom Metazoa; phylum Nematoda; class Chromadorea; order Rhabditida; family Ascarididae; genus Ascaris; species Ascaris suum. The sequence goes on from CM024177.1 coordinate 1,213,825, forward strand.
ATTAGCTGCGACAGATCAGTCAATGAGGAGGGCTTCTGAGCGATGGTTCGAAAACATATTTGCTACTAGGCATCTTTATGACAATAGCAGTGATAACATTTATGTTATCACTATCACCTAGGCTACTGATATAACATTATCTAATCGTATTCCATATAAACGATTTTTTTCGACTATCCTCTTGCTGGATCACTTGAGGATTGATTTTTGTATGGTTCAGATATTTTTTTAAACGATAGAAACAACGGATTTTCAGTTAGCTATCTTGGATATCCATATCTCATATATAATATCGTTGCAGCGTTAATTGCAAATGAGGCAAATACGAACGAAATGAACGTAACAGTCTCAAAACAGGCAAATATTCCATCTAGGACCATACAAAACAAGGTAAAAGGATCCTCCCAGGAAAAAGAGAATCTTTCAGTAGAACGCAATCAACCCATGGAGCATTTTGTCATTCGACCAACCGAGCAAAACAATGCAGCAGTTGAGGTATTTATGAATTTATTCTCATCACCAATGATGCCAGTATTTTATTATTAGACCCGAAGTCTTTATTCAGCTAAATGGCGCCAATTTATAGAGGCAAATTGGGTGTTTTTTGAATGAGGTCCGATATTAAATAAAGAACAAGAGAGATTGCTAATGTTTATATTTTCATTAAAAAAATAATTCCACCTATTTTATTAGTCTTGTCTTAAAGATTAGGGAATGGAATTTTATTTATGCAAATTTTTCAATTATGCAAATATCTAGTCGGGAAAATTTCCAAATCATTTCGCATAAATCGTTTAACCTTCGTAACCTTCATTAGCGATTTTTCTTTGAAAATTTTCAGCTAAATAATATTAAAATTTTATTTTGCGATAGGAAATACGATCGTATTGTCTCTTATTCATTATTCTGATGTGAAAAATCGCATATTTTCGAAGATCTATTGAAATCGCATAAAAGATTCAACGGGAACGTATCTTCGTCGAGGAGTTTTCTATGAGATTAGGATACAAGAAAAACTCTTAAAGTTTGCGTCTTGAAGTTGTTTTTTTTTTCTTCGAGAGGGAGAGAGAAAAATACAAATCATTGAAAGAAAAATAGTTTTTTTTTTTCACCGAAAATTGAGATCCATAAAAAATTTTCGATTTTTAATGCAAAGATAAGCTTATTAAATAGATATAAAAAAAAAGTCTGAAATATTCAAATAGACTTTTAAATTTTCTCTGCATTTTCAATAAGTATTAATTTAGGCAATTGATTGATTGAATTTCGAATTCAAAAAAAAAACTCTTTGCATTAAATTTCGCGAATTTCAATCTAATTTCGCAGTAAAAATTAAGTATTTGATTTAAAATACTTAAAGTCTAATGATTAGTGATCCATTATATAAATATTCCACCTAATCGTTGGAAACGTTTATGTTGTTGTACAGTCGTATTTCATTTTTTTTTTTTAACAGGTGAAACGAACAATGTCAACGCAATGCAGCTATGAAATTAAGCAAAAAAAACGCCGAACATCTTTCACGATCACGCTTGGGACCATTATGGACAAGGCAAGATTACCTGGATTACCTGGAAGCGTAAATGGAGAACGCTAATTTTCTGGAAGAAAATCGGATATGCACTAATACGATAAAATTCTCTTTCGAAATATTGTAATTAATACATTTGCATCAATATGAAATAAATAATATATTCATAGATTTATGCAATCAGTTAAGAATGGATTCGCTTAATTTCGAAATAGTATACTCTCTTTAGTAGGTTTAATTTAGGCAATTGATGACACTATTATTGAGGTACCACGAAACCGATGAAGCGCTTTACAAATGTGTGCTTCCTCAGAATGACTCAGATGTTATTGAAGTTGTATCCCCTTCTCCCTCCCCCCCCCCCTTCCTCCACCACTTCCACAACCTCTTTCTGCTCCTTTCCTGTCCAAGCATCTGCCACTCACCCTTCAAATAATTTTTCCTTAACCGCTTTATCCTTCCCGCAATGCAGTTGCCCCTACGACTATACAGTGGTGTTACCGGAAAGCTTGCAATCGACTCATATGAAAAGAAGATTTTATTAATACCACAAAAAAGAGTTCAAATAAATTGGCCTTTGTGGATGTTGTGTTTTATATGCGGATAAGCATCTGAGAGCATTATGAGGATTTATTGATAGTTAGTGGTCATTGAAGGTTTAAAGCAGTAGCATCCGGCGTCTTTTGTATGAGGTATTTCTTCGAGATATGGCAGTTATAATCGTATTGATCACATATTGATCTTTGATCTAGGCTATTGCAATCGATAAAATAAAATCATTGCTGTGATTTTAACAATTTTCATATTAGTTGACTTCGATTTTACTCATATTCTTTCCATTTTTTTTTTTTGTAATTTTCAAAATCGTTTCATTTTTAACTCCAAATATTACTAATTATATTCTTCGATATAATTTTAAAAATTGAAATTAAGCTGTTAAAATATTTTTGAACTTTGTTTCTTATTCTTCTCACAACTAGAGATGGAATGCAATCAGAAAATGCGGATCCTGAAACGCCAATCCTGAAACCGGATATCCGGATCAATGAAAATTAAAATGCGTTGTCGCCGTTTTTTTGTTCCGTTGTTTTGCATTTCCGATGAACCCCCGCTTTAGGTATGCTTCTCACCAGTTACGACTGAAATACTGTGAATGTCGGAGAAATCCGCAAATGAAAGCATCAAATTTCAACGTAATAACGACAATCAGATTTATATAAAGACACTTCGAAAAGTATCAAACCTGAAAGCTTACTTAAAAATTTGCATGAAATATGACGTTAAATCTGTTTTTTTTTAAATTTTTGGTAATCTAGGTTCATCAAAACTTGTTCATAAATTTCCCACCTGGGAAAAAATTAGTGTCGAAATGCATATTTTGCGGGAATATCGATAAGTTCAGTTTCCCGGGCAATTCGTACCTCAAAATTATTCGATTTTTCGTTCTTATTATGTGTCGCACATGTGCTCTACACTCATAACATTTTACGACGATCAGATTTTGCTTGGATTTAGTTTATCAACCTCCTGCTTTTGATATCTTTAAGCAACGATGTTTCGTGAAAACATGGATCGTAAGTTCGGACTTTCAAAAGAACAGGGGAGAAGAGATGAATTCCTCACCCGCTGTGAACCCTGGTTTTGGGGAAATATCGAGACTCTGATGCTACGAAACCCCTCACCTCTCCCTCTTGTCTTCCCCCCCCCCCTCCCCTCCCTCCCCTTCCCCCTCCTTCCCTCTCACCTTGGCTGGGAATTTTTTGCTGAAGAGACGTTTTAAAGTCAAGGCGTTTCATTAGATGGAAGCTTTAATTTCGAAGCGATATATCGCATACTGTAGCCGAACTTGGCAGAATTCCAAATGTTTTGGTGAGAAACCATCGATAGATGGGGATCGAAATTGCCATAGAATGTTAAATAGAAGCATAAGTTCAGATTTGTTCCAAATGGAACGTTGCTGCATTCTCCTCCTTCTTTTCCTCCGGAGCTAACCCGGAGCTATTCGCTATCGAGTTATAACTCATTTTTTCCCATGCTCGTCGTATTGTTAATGCTGTTGTTTATGTATGATGTCTTTGTGCGTAATTGAAATGCTTATCCCTGTAAACTTACCGGAATTGAGTATTCCCAGGGATTTCAGGAAATTTCAGGGAACCTTTGTAATTGCAGTTGAAAGAAACATGGCTAGGACTATCACTAAACGAGTTGATCCGTCGACTTCGAAATGGAATATTGATGCTTTTGGATGCTTATAGGTGCATTAAAATCATTTTGCGTTTACTATAGATAAGAATTGTGTTTAATATATCCGAGTCATTAAAAAAAAGATTCCATTTGGAAGAGATAGCAAGAAATGCGAGATTAGATAAAATTTTCAGGTGTGATCTAATACCTGCAATATCATATGAAGGCGAATTGGTCTATTGATGCGAATGCAATATGCAATAAAATTCCAGTACAACTGACATATTTCTTTTATTTTCTAATTTTTTATTGAGCTTCCATCTATTCTCCATGTTATGTGCTCGTATAGTTCAATTCTCATGTTGTATCAACGATTTTCTCGGTAATATAGATGCAAAATAGAGCTGTGTTTAATTACATTTTATTTAAATTAATCCCCCAATGAAGTGCACTCATTGTGCCATCTGGCACTTGATCGGTTCTAATGATCGATTTCACCGCCATATTAGTCGACCTATGTGGAACTGCTCACAAAAGTCGTCGATTTGTTTCGTTTGCAATGAGCTATTCTATTTACCACTAGGTTATCTACAGTGATCAATGGCTTTTCGTGATCGTGAAGGAGCAGCATCGAAGACGTCGACCTCATCGGCAGATCGTTCGGCGAGATCTGTTTTCGGTATGTTGATCGATATTTTCCATGCCCGTCATAAGGGTAGTGAATTCCTGTTCCTTCAAATCTTATCATGCGTGAAATTATCATTTTGCTCTGGTTTCCTTTTGGATCATCCCATTTATAGCCTACAACTGGAAGTGAGCATGCATTCACCAATTAAAAAACGCCTATCGTTAAGTTGTAACGGTATGTTTATGCAATAATTTGTTGGCCGATATTAGATATTGAATTGAGATGCGAATCGCGCTTGGCGCTTCAACGTTTTTTTTTTCATTAAACTTAGAAGATATGCAAAGGATGGCTGTAATGTAAAGATAAGACGACAAAAGAGTGATGATAATTTCATATAACACATTATTGCCTCAGGCTACAATTGCGAACTTCCTGGTTCTCGCTTCAGACGGGGTGTGTTCGAGCGTTATGGAGGGGTATACCGTTGTACTCTTTATGGGGACAGGTTAACCTGTTAATGTAATTTTGATCAATCCTGAGTTGTACAGCAACTAACTAGTTCATCTTTCTGGTTGTTTGCTAAACGGTGTTTCTGCTTCCTCCTTAGCCACTGTAACCAGCCTATACTTGCGTTGCTTAGTGAGTTGTTGGGGGGGGGGGGGGAGGCGTGAAATGCATTAAGTAAAAGTGGTTATAATTCCAGGTCTCCCCTTCCGTATATTCCAGTCGCGAAGTTGACTGTATCGGCTCAAAGGAAGTGAGAAGCATAGATACCCTAATCCACCTTCGACCTCTCTTCCAGAAATTTTCTCGCATACTGAAGCATATCCACCAAAGCATATCCACCAGATTTTCCCACCAAATTAGCGCGTGAGAAGCATATCCACCAAATTTTCTCATTATTAGCGCTTACAGATGCTGATATAATTGAGATCGTCGATAAGATTTTTTTATTGTCGAGTATATGTAATATGTATTGCGTAAAAGTTAATTATGGCAATGCTGTTCGAAATAGTAGAATTTTGGGGACTCGCTCCTCTTCTAGTGGAAAATCCAAGATGCACTTAAAAAAATAAAATTATTACTGAAGAATGTATTTCATTTCGATTCGCTGCTCCCTTATTAAATGAAAGAATTTTCAATCGTCTGACAAAATAGATGCGTACTTAAATAAAAAGTATGGTCTCAAAGAGTTCTTCAAATGGTCAAAGAAAAATTCGAATCACTTGGCTCGCTTACAATAGTATTTGGCCGATATCGCACAATTTGAGCGATCGTTTATTCCATAGCTGCGTGCCCAAATTCTATGAGGGTGATGCTTTTAAGAGCAATTAAATTCGAAATGAATTGATTTGTCACCAAAATATCACCGACGTCTTTTGGCTGTTGGTGATCACCGTACCGTTATTGCTCACCAGAATGACTGTGACGTCAGTTGGTGGCATTCTTTTGCTCCGAAAGCCGAAAAATAGGCTTAGGGAAAAATTATAAGCATCAGAAATGCTTTTTGGCGCATTCAGGCGTGATGTAAAATGTTTCAAGGTGGTTCAGATGGGGACCGAGAGACTCGACTTTCGCAGTTGAAGGTTTTCAGTAACTACTAGGTAGATTGATATTTTTTGAGATGAGATCATGAAAAATGTTCTCCAGTTGTATTAAGGAAACGGCCTCAGAAGTGTTCATGCCATTTCCAGATTTGAGAGAAGTGCTCAAATAAAGGATATGGAAATCATATCGTCGATTTCGGATCGTACTGATTTCGGCATCAGAGATGTTCCCACAAGTGCAGAATTTCATCTGAGGATGCAAATACTGAAAATATTGCTTGAAAAAAATTGATGCTTGTTAATATTGCATTATATCGTCGTAGGCGGTTTTAACTTTATCTCTCTATGACACACATTGCGGCGATTTGAGAGTTCGTTTGATTTTTGTGAGTATTGCTGTACTATTTGAGAGTATGATAGCATGTTGTTATGCGAACTTAGATTGCTTCTGATCTCTATTGCTAATAGAGTTTTGCCCGAACGGAGCGTAAATGTTTGTAATTTAATTTTTGCAGTGGGCAATATTTCCTATGAAGTGGGTGAGGAACAACTGAAGCAAGTCTTCTCTCAGGTGAGGTTCACTATATTTTTCATAGCTTTATATATTCGAATACCTCATCGTCGCACATTTATACCATTGTTGTTGCCTTGGTGCCAGGTACTTGAAGAGGTGCAAGCTCACACTGATATAGTCTCTATTGATGTAACATCACTGATATCATAGCGTGACCTCACTAGAGTTTCTTGTCTGCTGTTCGCTGTGTTGTTATAATTTATCGACCTCCCGCCTTGCGGTGGTCTTATTTTGTTTTCGAAAGACGTAGCATCTGATTTCTTCTTAATTAAATAACGTACAAAAAGACATTTGTCAGTGTGGAGTTAAGTTTGGATTTTCATCTATAAAATAAGGGTCCTGTGGGAACATAGAATACTTTGTTTTGTTGAATTAGCTCCATCTTCTCGGATTGCTGCCTGGTCATTGCGTATGTTGGAGCTAAGAACGGGCTCATTTCTTGCCTCATAACAACGAGATAATGACAGTGAATGCCTTTTGTGTCGAGGCCATTTCCTTCATCTCTTAGCACCCTCGATCAGGTATCCCAGGTTTGTTTGGTACAGCAGGTACGACGTGTTAAGGCGATTCCTTTCGATGCAGGTTGGACTGTCACTGCATCTTAGACGCACAGGTTGGTATCATGCATTCAAATCCTTTGCATGTATAATGTCTGCAGCTTAGTTAACTGTAATGAAGGTGATACTTTTTGTTAATGAACTGATTTCATTTGTCACAAGGTGACGTAAATTGATTTCAGGTGGGTCCCGTTGTACATTTGCGACTTGTTCATGACAGGGAAACGGGCAAACCCAAAGGTTATGGGTTCTGCGAATATAACGACCCGCAGACCGCAGAAAGCGCGATAAGGTCCGCTTATTCAAGCTACTTTAATAGTATTTTATGTCAGCGCTGTTTGTTTGCCTTCTTGAAAAAGTTATGTAACAAACAGAAAATTGAAAATCAAGTATCAAAATATTTTGAAGGTGACCGCAAGATGTGAACACATCAAGAGGAGACAATTTTTGGATGGGAACGACTGCTGAATTTGTACTTTGGAAGGTATCAGGTGCATAGATGGATTATTGTTCTACAAGTATCGGAATGGGAATGGATATTTATGCATAATTTTGTAAGATAATGTGAAGTTTTTGCAAACTGATTTCTGATGTGGTGAAAATGAATACATACGATTAGATTCTTAATTAGATTCTCTATCTGGTGAGTTTAATATGCATTTTCTTTTGTTACTTAAGTTATACTACTAGATCATTTAAAGCTTTCCTTGTCTATTTGTTGCATCCACCTGCCACCTCTTAAACACAGCTCTCAGCAAATTGTTTGTAATTTAAGCATCGGAGTGCTAAATGCGCAATAAAGCGATAGACGAAGGCAAAATAAGATAACGTATTTTTTCCTGAAGCATATAGGCGGCTTAATATTTATGGGAGGTGTGCAGTAAAACTGAAGCCTTCTATCCTCTTTTTCCCCTACCTCCTTCCGCTTCCCGAAAAGTTTTTACCTGATTTATAAAATATTTGTGCATATAATTTCAAAATTACGCGTTAAAGCATTTTTAGTAGTCTCTCCATAAATTTTGTTGTATTTACTCAATTTTGTTTTTTTTCTTATGTCATCGTGTACCTTTAGTTTCTTCTTTCTTTTAAAAACTTTTGCGGTTTTGTGATCAAATTGTCTTCGTTTGCTTGGTTTATATCTAATTGATCATCTAACATCTCACTGAGTGCTTTTACGCGCCTCCATAACGAATGGGTAAAGTTCGCCTTATAAGTTAGGCAGCATTGCAGTTTGAACACTTTTCGATCATACCTTGTAAATATGACTGAAAAAGCATACTATGTCGTTTTTTTTTTCAAGGAATCTAAACGGATACGAGTTGAACGGAAGGCAGTTAAGGGTTGATTCGGCGGCAGGCGGTGAGCGCAGTGCTGATGAAGTGCAACAATTGCAGGCTGCATTCGCAGCTCAGCAACAAGAGGTTAAGCTCGTTTCATATTCATTTAATCACTTTTGAAGTATTAATGAGACCTCTGTGATATGTTTTAGTATAAAGTGAGAGTATAACAACAGGAAATGGTTCGGTGTAAGTGGACAAATGCATAGGAAAATATTTTTAGCGCCGAATACTTGATTGCCTTTATGGCTTACAAAAAAAAGTTACTGCTTGTTATCGGAGGTTTTTTCACCCCGTTATGTTGAGCGTTTTAATTTCATAGTGATAATATTTGCATTTTTTTTGTTTATTATCTGATTTCTTTCGGATTACCCAGCAGGGTAGTGTATCGCTTACATTGCACTTTGGAGTTCGTCTAAAATTTTATTCCTCCTTTTGCATTCTGTGAATATAGTCATTATGGGAGGGGGGGGGGGGAACATTTGCTGCAATTTTTTATGCATAAGCGGAAGCGTTTTTAAGCATGAGTCAGCATTTTGTTTTATAAGTTTTTTGTTACGGCTATCTATAGAAGGAGGAAAGTTGCACTCTCCCGAGAATGTTTCATTTATCGGCATTTTGATGTTCCTTATGTTTTGATCGATAACCCTCAGTTGTCTTTTTGATATTATCGCTTTGTTTACTATTATCACGTTTTTCTTTGATTTTCTTCATATCCTGCATGCGGTAGCTTAGACAACTTGAAAATTAGAGTCTCAGAATGACTTTACAACTTAGCTCAAAAGTTACTTGAATCTGCAAATGCGCAACTGTCTTCTGGGACTAGCACATTTCCATTAATTTGCTGGGGTCACAACTTTAGCTGGATGTTGGGAGAAGGTGTGTTCGTCGTTGGAGTTGTTGGCTGTCAAGGTGAGCGGCATTGTTTCAGTTGAAGGCCCAAGAAAGTCCTTATGGTGCCGAGGTGGAGCCGGACAAGGCACCAGAGGCGATCTCACGTTCGGTAGCTTCTTTGCCTCCAGAGCAGATGTTCGAATTGATGAAACAGATGAAGCAGTGTGTTCACAACAACCCCAATGAAGCGAAGAATTACTTATGAGCAATCCGCAACTCGCCTATGCATTGCTTCAAGTACTTCGGCACTATTTATTTTTGAACGTTTTTTTAAAGAGAAGAGGAGGTCGGAACACAGGATGGGAAATATGAAGGGTGATTCTTTATAGCGTTGTAGTGAACTGCTTTCATAGTCATATTCGAAGAAAATTCGAATAGTGACGTTGCATGCAATAGAGATATTTTAAAACCGGAATGTTTAATTTTGAAGTATTTAAATTTTTTGCGACAAATTTGCTGTCTCATACTCAGCGAAAGTTCACCCCATTGAAGATATGACTCTACTGAAATGAGTATCATTGCAGGACGCTTTTGCTTGGCTTCGGTAATTTTATCGAAAATATTAAGGGATCGCCTTTTTAGTTTCTTATTGGGGGACTAGGCATTTAGCTGTCGACCGTTTCGCAAGTTCTCAAAGGATTTCACCTACTTCTTGTATTTTGGCTACAGAAATGAAGCTGGTATAGATTGTAGATAAGATATGAGGGATTTTACTCAACTAAGGGATTTGTGTCATAGCGTTATGTGAGCAGTAAAACGGAGGCGTTAGAAAACTTGAGATTCCTCAACGCATATTCTTCGTCACCTTACATGGTACCGATGATCACTGATAACACATTGTACCACCAGATTGGCGTGTCTTAACAAAAAAGGTGTATGAAGTTGTGTGAGGAAAAGTTTATAAGTTTGTGAAGAAATCTAAAGGCCTTATTTTGAGGTGGTAGAGCAAGAGTTTCCATAAAGAATGAGAAAAATTCCACCGTAGATTAACAGTATTGCTGTTTCGAAATAAGGAAGCGTGTACTATTACGGTTCGCTTCACCGAGTTCGTTACTGCTGTATTAATTAGACAAGTTGACGAAGGAGAGACTTTTGTCGATGCAGCAAAATATTGGTGATCAACTCGTGACATGTTCAGTTCAAAAATCGATCGAGTTTTCGAAGCGATTTTTGCCCGACAGTCAACATGAAAGTTGACTGAATGGGTTGCTACTAAAGAGCGAAACCTGTAGCTGGCAGTGCTTTGATAGGGGGCTACGATTGAGCGAATCTCAATTAAGGTGAGGGGGAGGGGATGGATGAAGGTTTCTGACGGAAGTACAATTTCGAAAGAATCTCAAAACTTTCCCAGGCGTTTATCTCAACGCGACTAACCGCTTCTTGTGTCATAGTTTCATGTTTGTGCTATCAGCTATGCTTGATAAGTGCATTTCCCACCGTTTAATAATTAGCTCGTTTTGTTAAGGATAGGCTACGGACTGAATCGAAAAGGGGGGGGGGGGGATAAGTTTCTTTCTGTTTTCAGTGCGCATCTTACTTGCTGTATATTAAGCACATCTTCGGCATTCCTTAATAATAGTGACCTGAAACTGAGCTACATCCTCCATCAAAGGCAAGACTAAACTCCTAGCTTCCGTGCATGGAAGATGAAGTGATATTTTTAAGGCACAAGTGGTGATGCGAATCGTGGATCCACAAGTCGCGATCGCAATGTTGCACAGAGAGACCCCAGCCATATCGCAGCCCTTCCACCAGCAAACACCGCCCACCTTTCCTGCAGGTTTGCTTTTTGCAGGTGGAATCGGCATTTCATTAGTCGTTTTTTTAACTATTTACCGACTGTCTTTAATATGACATTATCTTAATATGGAGCTTTCTAAGCTCTCAGAATCATAAAGTGGAAGAATTTGAAGTGCTTTTGTAGTCCAAACCTTTTCAGTTTTCTGATCATTCCATTAATTATTGAAAAAGATTAGATCCTTCTTGCTACGGTTATTTCTCTAAGCAGAATGCTCGATTAGGGTTTCTCTGTACGAATGAATGATATTTGTTCATGGGTGATCTCGTTGGTTGATGGTACCTAGCAGTGTTGATTGCAGAAGTTCCTGCAACCGGTGTCGCACCATTGTATGCTGCATCGATGCCAGCGATGATGCCTCCACCTATTGTTCCACCAGTGGCGAATGCGTTTCCGAGAGGTCCTTCTGCTCCGCCACCGCCGCATACTCTACCACATTCTGGTAGTGAACCTGAACTAAGCGCAGATGATCAACAACAGGCACAGCTGCTCATGCAGGTGTTTCTTTCACCAACTTTTTGAACGTTGTATTTGCACAATGTTTGCACGATTATTGCGTAATCAATCCTTGTCGTAGCATCTATTTTAACGTTGTAAAGGTTTTAAAGGGAGTCCTATGAATGGTAGGGGTGGTGGTTTGCGTTTTTATGATGGATAAGAATTGTGTGGACAAGCGGAAGGAGGAGCGAAAGGCAGCCTAGTTGTTCTATCTATGCGGAGCAATATTAAAAGCGCCCATCAAGTTGCTGAGTAACAAAAGTGGGAGTATTCATGATGGATGCTTGATATAAGTTTATATTTTTCCAAATATTAGCGCTGAACTTGATGGACCTGACGGGCACTTGAGGTGGTGATGTTAAGCTTGAACAAAACGTTAGCATGATCGTTTATAACGACTTGATGTCAATTGTTTCATAGCATATGAGAGTGAGATCGTTGATGAGTATGGTGAGGTCGATTATGGCATCTTTTGATTATTAGGTTTATTAAGATAACTGTAGTAAGAAATAACTCAAGCAGAAGTTTGAGGTTATTCTTTTTATTTTTTCAGTTAATTTGCATAAAATTAGTAAGATGCACGTATTTTAAATCAGCTGATTTTTTTTGCGTATGCTAAGCATGTTTCATCGATTTCTTCAAATCCACTTAACAAAAAAGTTTCAGTTTGGAGTGCACCGTGCACAATGTTTTAGATCATGAATTTCGCATTTTAGTGGGAAAAAGCGGATTAATATAAAGCAATCTGCAGTGGTTGAATTTTTCTGGATGTGCAGTTGCGGATTCGGAATGGAACAGTCTGCAAGGCTTTCACGGATTCATGCAAATATTGAAGTAGGCAACGGCAGGGATGAACTGCAGGACTGTAAAGACCACTGTAGACGGAAGCGAATGTTCTGGGGCCAGAAAGAGTTGTGAGAGCGCGTACTACGGAAATCTTACAAACAGCACCATGTAAAACGTTTTCTATGACGTCCGATATAAGCATTTCTGTGGATTTCTTCAACTCTGTTATGTGGAAAAGCTTATTAAGAGATATGTAACGCATAAAAAGCGGCATCTGGTGCATATCAAATTCTAGCGATAGAGGCTAATGTTGATAGTACTGCCAGTTGCGTCTCTAAGAATCATCACTGATGCGATCCGTGCAATTTTTGTAATAGTTTGTTTTTTCTTTAGGTTTTTGAATATTTCGAAAATATGAAGCGCAGATATGTAAAATTATTGATTTCCGATCTCATGTAGGCATAGTAATGAGTAATTCATGGGATTGCTTCGCGTCATAGGAATGATTGCACTATGAAATTAGCGGAGTAGCCTTGAAATAATTTCCCTCTTGATATCTGATTTCGCTATCGAGGCATTTTAAGATGGGATCATTTCGCATTTGAAATATTCTACAAATTGAGTCTTATTTTCATGCCTGCACAGAATGTGCTTTTTATTCATAGCGCATAGTTAAAAGGAAACGACAGGCGCGCTAGCTATTGATTCTTGAAAGATGCGTTTAGCAGTCAGGTAGTTTTGTCGTTGAAATGTCATCTTCATGCATTATTTGTGTTCGCTTTTTTGTCAACAATTTTCCCCACGAGAATATAGATGTGCTTTGTGATTGGTCTTTTTCTTTCATGTCAATTCCTAATATTATTGACTATCAGGTACTCCAACTTAACGAGAGTCAAATAGCGCTGTTGCCGCCGGAGGACAGAAGAAAGGTTATCGAATTGCGAAATCAGCTGCGATCGAGCGTGTGATCTTGATCTCTGGTTTTCAGCTTCGACGATGATTGTTAAAGATTTCGTCCTCCTTGATCTTCTCTTAAAGATTTCGTCCTCTTTGGCCTTCTCCTTCTGATGCGTCTTGCATTTGGAAGTATCATGCTAGCGACCGATCTTTCGTCGATTGCTCGTACCTTCGACATCTGGCCATTGATCCTTTATGGAAGGAGGTTTATTGGGTTTTGATGCCCCAGTCTTGCAGAATCTATGTGAACTGAGATCGTGAAATAAAATTTGTTGAAGGCTATTTAGTAGCACAAAGGACGGAATGTGTTTCTTCGTTTGTTGATTGTATATCTATACCTATGTCTTGGTGGATATGTACAGATAAACTTTTTGACGTCTACATTCATTGAATGTTAGACAGATACTCTCTGGCATTTGTTTTTTATTTTTGCAGAGGAGGTCTTTGTTGTCCGTTCTAAGAGTATAAGTACCTAGGCATCAATTCTCTGAAACTAAATGAGCTCTTTGAGACCATCGAAACTATCTACGATTAAGTTCCATTTGGATCATGCGTTCAACTCTCGATAGCGAAACGGAAGGTTTAACTTGTGAGATGTCGGTATATCGGAGGATGCAGCAGTTGTTTGCAATACTTTTTCAAATGAGGAATCTGGTGGTCTTAAGGAACTAAATGGAATTTTAAGATACTGCGGATGGATTTAACGTCCGTACGTAGCGCTTATCTAATGTAGAGCAGACTTGCCGTGTTCTGCAGAAGGATGAAGTCTGTCTAGAGTATACGAAAGTTTTAAAGGTATAGTTGCAGTGCAGATTCAGAAATCAGTGAAGTTGTTTTTACACAATGAATTCCATAGAAGCATTTTAACACTTGCTCGCTGGTGTCATCGTCATGGTTGGTATTGCCGGAAGGAGCGTTTAAAAGGTCGTAGTAGTGGGCGAAGATATGGATTATCGATCGTAATGAGCGCTAGCAAAGAACATCTTCCTTGTTCCATTATTATCCTTTTTTTCTTTTTGCATGATAGGTTGGAAAAGTTTGCAGTTTACCTTAGCAAAATTTTAAATGATATAATAGTGTAGTAAATTCTCGTAAGATTTGCAAAAAAATGGCAATTAAAGGCTTCATTTTTGCATAATGAAGGTGATCGGCACTTGTATCAGCGAGGGTGGTAGGTCTAGTATTTAAAAATTAGTACGTCGATAATTCAACGGAGCTCTCGTTGTACATGCAGTTTTGCCTTCCTTACACCTGCATTTTCTTTGGTAGAGAAATTTGCATATTATTCTAATTACTATAGGTTTATGTAGTTGTTGTGATGTTCAGCAATATTGTAGTAGTGCTTGCATGCAGTAATGAATGAACTTTTTCAATCTTTATGCTAGGACTCTCTCAAATAGCCAGATGACCATTCTGTACGCACTTCATGATGACAGATTTGCAGACAGGCGTAAATTTCCGCCGAAATACAAATGTTTTCTGGATTTTTTCCTGGATCTCCTGGATTTCTGATCCGATCGCTAGATTGTTTCTTGCAGAAGATTTATTCATGAAATATGTGCCCCTCAAGCTCCGTGCTTAATGACCATAACATCGTAATTCTAAAGATATTATACCTGTTCTTTAAATCAACCCCCCCCCCTTCCCCCACCTATACATCAACCACTTCCGCGGTATCGCTGAATTTCGCATCAAAGAAGGCTGTTTGAGAGAGAAAACGTGTAAGAAGCTTGCTCACAAGAACAAGATAACTTAATGAGTAATGCAAATTGAGTATTTACTGGCATAATCAAAACAGGTTTTTTTATCTGATGTTTATAACCGTATTTGCTATTCTATGATGGCCGGTGATTGCTCGTTTACATTCGTAGAAGCTTTTTAGCTTTCTTTTGAGACATTCAAGATATTTTATCGACTGTTTTGAGTGCTAGAACAGTTTCTAAGCAAAGAAATAATTCAAGAACTCAAGTCAAATACAATTAATTTTCACTTTCTACTATATATGCAATTGATTGAAGAAAAGCTTATAATCAAAGATCGAATTTTCCTAATTTTGATATTGGCGTCTTTTTTGGAAAGAAAAAAAAACAACACAAAAGTGGGAAATAACATGAGGTGTATCGGCTAATCTAGGTTTCACCATTGATTTTACTTTTAAAGGTCGACTTGTTCGAGATTGTAGAGAAAATTGACGAGGTTGAACTGTTTCCGTAATAAAGTGGCGAAATGAATTTCTTTACTGCGTTAGGATCTCTACAAACTATTCGCATCAGTTTCTTTATTGTTGGAGAAATTTTATTCATTGACTAATGTTGAGTGATATGTCATTAGGATTAGGGCTGATATCGAAGAATATGCGACAAAATGAAAGACAATTCATAACGATGTCGCGATTGAACGGTAAACGAAGAGACGTTCATGCTCGTATACTTTTTAGATTGCATTGAAATTTGAAGGTAGGATATAATTTAGGATATTTGTTACTATTTAATAACTATTTAATAATGTTGCAATTGCCGTCTCAAATAAATGCCAACAAAAAGAAATCAAAATTGAGACTGAATGCTTACATTTGGTTAATGGCGTGCGTCGAGTGAATTGTCCTTTAAAAGTTCACAATTATGATCCGTATAATCATGCTGATATCCAATAAATTTACTGCATTTTTTTAATCAGATAAAAATGAAATATTCTCGATGAGTAAATTAACATTTTTTAAATTTATTTTAACAGAACGAATTATTACAAACGATAACGATCGATCAGCGATGTCGTCGCATTCACAATCAATCGACGCTTACGCTTTAGCTATCGCATATAAATTCATTAATTTTTGGGAAGTCTTCCTTCATTATTCATATTTTCGAATCTTATTGATCCTTTTAGTAAAAAAGACTCATAACTAAGTTGAGAAACAATTAAGTTGATAGTTGAAAAGATCTTATATCGAACAATTCAAGCGTATGTAGCATAGAAAAGCGCCACGCGTGATAACGAACGAGATCAATTTTATGAAGCTCATGCTCAATCCTGAAGCCGAATTAGCAATGAGTAGGTTGAGCGGATGAACCTCACGTTGGATGTTCGAGTGCTGAGGATTGTTTCCTCATCGTCGACCGACGTCGCCGAGTCTATCGAGCGCACCAAAGTTTTTGAGGATGTGATTCACCACTTCTGCATTGTTACGCTTCTGCACTGTGTAGTCATCGCTGAACGTGTCGAATGGCTGCAGTGAATAATGAAATCATAGAAGGCTTACAGTAAAGGAAATATGAGGCAATTTTCTGTATTTTGCCCCGGGTAAAAATTTCCCCGAAAGATGGGAATTGAAAAATTTCATTCTCGATAACTCAAAGATGTTCAACATTGCCTCTAGAATGCTAATATCTTCCAGTGAACGTTGAATATTATTCACTTTACTTGATAGTTTCAACATTAGCATAGAGCATATAAATATTGCTCTACCCGCGATGCTATCGTTCACTCGATGACCACAACATCGACACTCACGTTTATCGATTACTAGTCACTATCAGTGTTGCGATCGTTCACGCATCGTTGCATCATTTCTTGTCTATACGAATTTTTACTTTATTTCCTAACTATAGTTTTGAATTTACTCCAGTTGTTATGATCAATATATAGTAGAGTATACTCGAAATTTTATTACTCTTTATTGTTACTTGTTTCAAAGTTTTGTGTAATTCTTCCCTGTTACAATATTTGTATAACTGTATGCATGATTCTTCGCTTATTATATATCACATATTTACAAAAATCTTCAATTTCTTTTAATTAAATTTAACGATAATTTTCATAATTATTAATAACATTTCTATATTATTCAATTTCTAATTTTGTTTCATTTTAAGTTTCTTTCGTTAATGATATTTCAATTAATTGTCTTTGATTCACTATTTACTATTTATCACTACATTTTATACTATTTATCAGCACATTTTATATAGACTTTTGATGATAGTTATTTTTACGCATAGTAATAATTATTAAAATTGTATTTTATATAATAATCTAGCTTGTAGGGTACTTATATCTTAACAACTAGATAGTTTTATATACGTAAAGGTTTATTTGCCGTAATGAATTTATTAATCGTTAGTTTCATGCATCTTTATCCCACATTTATCTTTAATGCCTTATTATTGCTCTTTGCATGTAGCTTTCCCTCCGGGGTCTTCGGCTAAAACTTTGCTTGTTGAACCGGATGATGGAGAAAGCGGATCTTGGCGATAAAGTAGCTGCTAGAGCTTGTAATTTTTGTATGCATTATGCATGTTTAATATACATTTCATCTACGAATTTTTCCATTTCTTTTCTTTTCTTTTTCTTTTTCTTTACGCGCAATTAAGCTATCTGTACAATTTCTCATACTAATAGGGTTATGCATATCGTTTTGACGATCGCCCGCGCATAATACAGGTGCACACTCAACGGATAACCACCGAAACGTGTTCACCTTTTACTGTAATAGTGTACTAGGTAATTTATTCACGTCTTACTGCTGCATTTATAATGTCTAGTCTTTTGATAGTGGTCTATTGCCTCTATGTTCGCACTCGTGAAATGTTTTTTTTCCAACATATATTTCCTTAATTTTGTTTCTCTCACACCGTCATTTTTCTACGCAAGTTTTATATATATATATATATATATATATATATATATATATATATATATATATATATATATATATATATATATATATATATATATATATATATATATATATATATATATATATATATATATATATATATATATATATATATATATATGTCTCTTCATTATCATATATTTATTCAACTACTCATGCAAACCTATTTAATTACTGATTTAGCAACTTACCTACTATTATATTTTAATAACCTTCTTGATGGACTTTATTTGGCTTTACACGTTTTATTTAATTAAATACAACAACTAGAAATATTGTCAGGCACACCTTTATTTGTCTCTTAGTTAAAGATAATTCGGCGACTTTTAAGGTCGACCTATTCATTTGTTTTTTAAGATTATAATACCTCATTAAATACTTATATATTTGTTTTTATTGTTATAAAACGTTAAAATATTTTACAAAACTTTTTTTTTTGCTTTTCTTATATTTTGTTCTTCTTTTTTATTTGCAAAACATCAAAAAATAACAAATTAGCGATCACGAGGGCTAGATATCCCCCCTGTTGTCGACGAAGAGCTCTTGATGCGTTTTTTTTGAATATACACTCTACTGGTATACACTATACACTCATCGCTTATACACTGGTATACACTACAATATACACTCATCGCTTAAATATTCACTCGTTTTCAATGCATTATCGACGGTATAATCTGTTGTTGTTGACGCTTAAAATTATCTATAAGTGGGACGTCATATGAAGATGATAACCTTCCATAGTGTGGATGTTTCGAGAGTTATTTGAAGAATTACTCAAAAATATAATGAAGTAATGATAAAAAAACGTGTTATGCAACGATCATTACACGCTCATTTGCGTTTCGGTGCATCAGACCAACCGCTTTTCTGAGTTTAGAAAAGAATAATGATAAAATGTCTAATATTTTCCCACTAATCTCTTTATTATCCCATCTCCTATAGATCTGATCGGTTTTACAAATCGTAAGTCTAAGCGCTTTTTCATCATACTCAATCATTTGTAGCACATTGTTTTGCAAGTTTTATTGCCCCCTTAAATGTCAGTAGTTCGTAAAAAAGGCGATCGATTGCAATACACAATTTGTACCCTATGGAATGCTCATATCACGCCGAATTTGTGATGCAAGGAAAACGTTAAGCCACTGCCATATTTTTGGGGTGGAGAGACAAATGGACCGACCGGAACGACGCAAGAAGAGAAAATGATGCTGTCTCTATAGCTGTCAACGCTGTGGACTGTTGACAGCTAAAGAGATTAGTTGCGCCCATTGATAATGACATGGTCATACCTGAGCTACCTGAGGAACATAGCAACATTTTTTGATGAAAGTTTGGCATTTCCATGGGGTTGATCGTCTGTTTTGAAAAGTTTTCAGCTGATGTGCAAAAGTTATGAATTGCTTGCTACGAACAAATGTCGTGTGTCACATAAAAAGGCAGTAGAGATTACAAAATCCGCTTTGTGGTTGTATTCTTACGAGGTGAAATAATCTGTCAACCTACCATCATAACAGCGTCAAAACGCTTATTTGACGATCCTTGATAGAGGGGAAGTCGCCCAAGGAATTGTGCGATCACCCTGTTGCCCATCGCGGGCTGAAAATATAAACTCCTCGAGGTTCGTGACATACTTCATCCGAGCCCGCAGGCCTCAAAAATCTCTCAATCTCCGAAAACGAACGTTTAATCAAGTGAAAACTTTTGCTGTTCTCATAATAATAAAAGAATTGTCTATTGAAAAGATTAGGATATATGTGGAGAATTTTAGCGTTCTCAGCCTTCTACTAAGTCCGCCATATTCAGCAGAAGCTTATGAAGAGGGTGGGGGGAGAGGGGATGGGGGGAAGGAGGGGGGAGGCTTGCAACTACTAAGCATATACAGGGAATATCTTCTTTCGGTAAAAAGAACGGAAAATTTCGCTGATAAAATCATGCTGATTTTGATATAGGACAATGACCTATAAAGTAAATAATGCATGTAAAGTTTGACGATGAAGTGATTCATTTTAATTTTTTTTTTTTTTAAATTGAGCTTTTCCATGTGCGTTTGTAAGTTTTTATTTGTGGAATTCGTTACGAGTATATCGTATCAGTGCTTATATATAGGTGTCTATGTCTGTCTGTGTTGGTATTGTTTGCGCTTATATATGTGTCTGTGTCGGCAGATCATTTCGTAGCGCTTCGAATGTAAAACTCAAGAAGTTTTAAAAGATGTTGAATATTATATGGAGCATAGTTTGGCTGCATACATCCTCTTTCAGTTTGATCGGCTATACTAATTTCGAAGAAACCTTTAGGCGCCTAAATTTATTTAAAGTCTATATACATTCGATATTGGTTGTACATCTATATAGTTGAGTTAATTCGCATATAATGTAGGATATGGATACGCTATTTATTTACAGCATTTTGTTTTTTTTTTTTTTTTTTTTGAATTGTTTGAGTTCAATAAAAGTGAATGTGAAAGCACTTAACATTTCAGTTTCTCAGGTGTACTCTTCCACCTGTTCAATTTTGCTTATTATCGCTTATCATTGCAATTCCATCTTATTGATTGTTTTATTTTTGTCGAAATCATAACTTAAACGGTGCGTGAAATTTATAAAAAAAAAAGTTCAAGAAGTGTGAACAAACTAACCAACGATCTTCGTTCTTCACTGTTTGCATTTACTGCGATGATCGCAAACGCCAATAGTGCAGGTAATGCAGTAAATTTCATCGTGTGTCCCGTCGGCTATATCCTGAAAACCAAATTCTAGTATCCTGAAAACCGGATTCTAAGTTGATACTCAACGCGTCACCGCGTCGGATAAACGTCTCACGATAAATATGTTGCTGCGAATGTATTTGTCTAGCATCATTTTTTTTTTCTTTGCATCAGTTTCATTTTCCAATGGATACTGACGTTGTGTATATCTAAGTATTCAAAACTTCACTAATATGGTAATTTCCATGCGCAAGTTTTTTTCGTTCTTTTATTCATTTGATATCTGTCATAAGGCGAATTTGATATGTACACCGATGAGAGACAGTTCGAATTAGACGATTTGAAACTTGAGAAAATGGAGAACTTCGACATAATTTCCAAGATAATGAGGTGTTTTTTTTAGCTGGTTGAGGCTTAATGCTATCAGTATTTGAGATTTTATGGCTTAGTGCTATCAGCTATCAGATACATTTTATGGTCGGGAAATCAAACTGTTCATTTTTAATGTTATGTTAGATTTAAGAAATGAATGTTGAATATGAAGCATTTCATCTATGCTCGTTATTAGAACCAATGAGAGATCCACTCGATGAATGAATTGGGGTAAAGTTTGATTGAGATGAGACAGTTTGGCTGTATATACCATCAAATCTGAATTTCCGGTATTTTAAAGGTGGCGAAGCATAAAATTCTGATAAAGTGGAAACAATTGCGAGGGAATGCATAAAATTGAGAAATATGAGAGGGTTTTAGTTATTTCTTAAATGCATTCATTCATTTTGCAAAAGAAACATTGAGAGGAAGATTGGCAAGAAAATTGTGAAATGTGAAATGTGCAATCCTCCTAAGAAAAATCTTGCATTTTTTTTTTGCACAGGTGTGCGTTCTGCACCAACTATTCTCATAAGCGTTACCGCATAAAGGTAGTAGAAGTTTCATTCAACACTGAATGGCTCAGTGAAGTGCCCAATTAAAAAAAAAAAAAAAAAAAAAAACTATGCCACATACGAATATTCTTTTGTTAAAACAATACAAAAAATAGTTTAAGCTTTTAAGCTGACTGGATGGGTGGTGGGTTGAAATTTATGAGTAATTAAGCGGAAATGAAAGCGTTTTATAGAAGAAGCGGATTTCCATGCTTTTATGAAGAAATGATACACATGGGGTGATCGAAATTGATCTTTTATCTTCGAGTAACACCTTTGCATGTCCACCAATCAAAACGAAATTTAATCTTCTGAGAATCAGGTAAGGTTCAAACCTGGCAAAGTAATGTTTGAACATAAGAAGCAAATAAATATATCGCAACGGTATATTTGGGAGCTTCCATTAATTGGAAGTATATGATCAGATTCGATATGCTGTGGCTAGCTGAATAAGCTCACGAAATCTTTCAAGCCCCATAACTTATTCTTCTAAAACTCTTTATTTCCGTAATTTTATTTTTCGATTATTCGCATTTGCGGACTTCGTTATGGGGACATCATAATTGCGCGCCTATTTGGTAGTTTCAATGTGAAACTTGCTGAAGGGTAGAGGAAACAACTTGAGAGGTATACAATGCCCATCATCGATTGGTCTTTTACATCAACGTTCAATCTAGTCCTTAAAAGTTCGAGGTGACTAAAGTTATTTATGATAGAACTGGAGAGACTTTTTAGAAGAGTTGGTATGAGTTCGCATTTTTACGTTTTATTGAAAGCCTGTGAGGATGACTGGTTTTTGATGTACGATCTTACAAATGCACATGACATGGCAACTCCTCGCTGCAATATTTCGGCACTTGCTTTTCCGCTTAGTTTAGAAAAAATGCGATCAGAGCAATTGCCTATCGAATTGTAATTTTTTGCTAAGAAATCGAAAGATCGTTGTCATTATTTTAAATTCTGATCGTTGAAAAGGGGAAATATTGTGATCTAGAATTGTCGCGATATGATGCCATATCAAGCTTTTAATTAGGAAATTGAACGGCTCATATCCAAAATTAATGCTAGCGTACATAAATAGCTCATTGCATATAATACCTGTCATAACTTCTTCAACTGTGCATTTTCGGTCAATGTCCTGCAAAAAGTTGTTAATATAATTATACGGAAGGTGTTCATCTAGTGAACTATTTATCTGTCAGTTGAGATTTCGAGGTTACAAGAACTGCAAACAGTAGAAATAAGATCAGTTAAAAAAAAACAAAGGATATTACAATGCTTTATGAAAGAAATAGTGTCCCCTATTTAAAATCTAAAATCGACATCCAAAATGGTGAAGTAAAGTGTTTTCTGAAACGTTTGCAATAGCTTCCTGGTAGCGACAGTCGGCTATTTGATATTAGCTAACACTGTTAGGGCGCAGACAACAAGCATCGAAGTGAACGTTATGTAGAGAGCGATTCCATAATGAATGTGTGCTAGATGAGGGTAAAAGGCGACCTCTTTTGAAGGATGGCATAATGGCAAATGAAACAATGGATGAGAATAAAAAGCAGTAGACTGTCTAAGCCGATCAATGTGTTAAGGCCGAATGAAATGCAAAAATATGCAGCAAATCCTCTTCGATAAAGCAAAATCCATTGGTGGAATGTGTTCGAATGCATTCTTTCAATCAACACCACCAAGAAATATCAATGATTGTTGCACATTTGCGTTTCGCCCATTAATACAAATGGAAAATAGATAATGTTAGAATATATATTATATGATATTGTGCTGAGGAATTATTTTTGCCAAAGAAGAGAAATGGCACTGACAAAATATCGGAAGAGGATTCGTGATACCAAGAGTTCCTTTGCAAGTCATTGGAGGGGAAATTCAGAAAATCTCCTCTATTCGTTCTCCATTCCCCTCCTTTTCTAGGATCTTTAGGTATTCACCGGCTGATCATAAATTGAATAGTTGTGATAAAATTCTAAAAAGCGAAGGGGATTACCTTAGTGCTCTACAACAATAGAAGTAACAAAATGAATGTATTGTTTCCACTATCAGTATTCTCGTTAATAAGTTAGGTACCACTTCTAGATGCGATAAGAAGTAAAATCGCTTCTCTATACGTCTGGAACAATCCACTTATATTCGTAAATGGAAGTAGCATTGTTCCAGAAGCTACTCGTTAGCGTTGATGCGATAAATGATGCAGTAAGAAGCAGTATCACTTTTTACTATATCACTTACCAGTATGCTATCCGTTACCGTTGAAACTATTTGCCGTTATTGTTACTTAACTGTATCTTTGGAGCAGTTGCAGTATTAACGTTAATTAACTGACCATTCCAAAACTTGCACCACTTACTACCAGAGGATGTCATCGTACTAAGGTTTTTGGCACAATACTGTACTTGTGAGTGTATTGTACTTGCAACTTTCAGATTTAATGAGCTACTGTACTGTGCTTGATATAGTGAAAGTACCTTACGAGATACCTTACACAACAATTTTACTACCATGATACCGCTGCTTACCAATATTATTTACTAACGCTGTTATTACAAATATTTAATGCATCCATATTTTGTGCTGCGTTCAACAAAAGTACTTACCGCTGCTATCACTTCTACCTATTTGCTGCTGCTATATATAAGGATTACTAATTAATAAAATGCTTTTGATATTGATTTATAAGAATCTTGAAGAAATGGTACGCTCTCGTCATTTTTTATTATTAGAATGAGGTGAAAGCTAGCAATGGGATTGGTTGGACCGGAGGTTCATGAGTTTACAACTTTCGGACAGTGCCATAGGTCGGGAACTTCAGCTTCTTCCTAGAAGAGCTTCTCAAGGTCTTCACCACTTGTACGGTCACACTCCCATATGTGAAAGCATCGAATGCAATACATACGCTGTTCTCAAGAATGCGCAACATAAACTTTTAATGGCTGAGTGGAACAGGCTACTCGAGGAGTGCCGTTCATTGGCACGCGTTTGCAGTAAGTTATCAAGTTGAACGAAGTTGAGAGTTAGTGGAAGATATATGGCATATAATGTCGATTATATCTATGGAATTTCACTTTTATAACTTTTGAGGTTAATAAGTACGGGTAAGGCAGACAACACAGAAACACACACCGAAAGTGATTTTACTGCAAAGATTTATAAGAAAGTAGATTGATTATTTCTTGACTTATGTATCTCTTATGGTTCGATAAGATTTTTACTAAGAGAGCATAAAATAAGGAAAAAAATTCTCCTATAGTGTATTCAAATAGAAATCATTATTTATAGCATGCCGCTTTCTACGAGAAATCTTATGTTTCTTGCTAGTTTAGAAGAACATATCTATTGCTTGTTTGACTTCTGTTATTTGTGATCACCTACAAGTAATCTTAGGATCACTTACAAGTAATAATACAAGTAATTATATTACAAGTAATGGTAAGAAAGGAATTATTTAAAACTTAGAAAGCTTATTTTATAAGAATTTATAGACATTGAGTCGATTAGGAAAGACGAAAGAGTTGGAGAAGTTGGCTAATTCTCCAACTTCACTTATTATCGAAACCTTAGCTAATTACCCATAGCTCATCTGAATTCCTATGGGGACTTGCTTAAGGTAAACGCAGAAAAATTATTAAGGAATTAAGCTTCATGAAGATAGCCGTTGCTCGTAATTTAAAGCTATTCACTAGAGCACTTTTGCAGTAGCGTTCACGAAGCCAACATACAAAATGCGCTATCGAAACATAACATCGTCGGAAATCGCAACTGTCCTAATGGAACGTCGTTTGAGGTTCAGAATCTTGTAATATTAAAATCTAGAAGTGTTGTAGGGCTATTAGCATTTAATGCAACGACATTTCAGAACATCACAACAGTTTAAAAGTACTCAATATAATCGTCATGTAACCATAGCGGAATCTTCTAACAGCATAATGAGGTGCGAAAGCTGTCGAATAAGAGATAATGGAGCATTCATAAAGCATTTTAGTTGATGGCACTTTAAAAGTTCCATGATTTAAAAACTGCACTTCGTGAAATCACAATATGATTTTCTTTATTCTACTATCGTCGATCGAGAAATGCGTTTAAAAATTTTGTCTTAATTGAGGTGAAATCGCTAAACTGATGGTTACGTATCGAGGCTAACTAATTTCTATATCATCCTAAGCATAGCATTTTTGAAAAGCGTAAAGCTATGAAAAGTGATTCGATGCCGTAATTAGATAATGTTCGAGGCAAAATTTCCTCATTCTATAGCAATATGATAGCATTGAGAATATACTGCAAATGTGCTCATTATAAACTTGAAAAGAGCATCTCAACGCGCTCAAATTTCCATCAAGAACGTCGATTATAAGTAGGTGGCCTAGGTACTGATGTGGCTAATTTAGCTAAGTAGGAAGGTCGTCTGAAGAGGTTTCATTCAACCCACATATCACTATCCGCAAAGAAACATACACATAACACGCTGATGATTTATTAGGCGCTAATGCAAAATGAGCTTCAATCTGCGTGAAGCGAATACGACGCTGCGCATAAATTTAATTGATCATGGAGAAACTGCTGAGCTTGTATGCATTTCAACTGCTTCAATAACCTTTTAGTCGGCTTAAATAAATGAATAAATAGATAAATAAAGAGATAGCTTAATTACGCGATATGTTTGAAAGAATGCAATTTTGCTTTTGAAACGGATTTATTTTGTTATCATTCTACGAAAAGTGGAGGAAATGATAAATGCATAGCATTTGTTTATGTTAATGGAAAGGCCAAAAGGCCAGAACATATTGGATGGTTGACGGAAAGGTTAGAATGGCAAAACATATCGAAATGCCATTATTAGATTAATTCACTGAGCGGAAGTAGCATTTAGAGATTTGAGGAAATGAATTTTGAAGAAAAAAAAAAGGATGAATGAACTCGTTTGCTACAATACGTCGTTGTTCATTCGTCAAATGATGTCTGAACATATAATAGAGCATTACATCGTCTAGAGAAGTAAATGACAATGAAGGCATATCATAGGATATCACAAATCTCAATGACAAGAAATAACAGCTAATATTATGCAAAATGGTTTTGCACTCATAAAGCATATGCAAAATTATGATGCTTATTATTTATTTCCTTCAAGACGAAAGCGTTGGTTGCATTATTGCAGAAGATATTTCTAGCAAAAAAAAAAACCACGCAACCTCCTTTGTTTCCCATATAATTCATTTCGAGAATTACAACGTTTAAATAATTATTGAATGTTATAATGTTTTTTTCACTTTTTTTAAAACATACTTTTCTTTTAATTGTACCTGAATTTTCGTATATTTCTATTATTTATACCTAGATTTTCATGCCTTTCTCGAAAGTGCCCAGGTTTTGCACAGGTCATGCTCGAACTCTTTCATTTATAATTGCAAATTTTATAAAGGGCAATTCAAAATTGATGGTTCTTTCATCTTCATTAACCTGTTGTTTATTGTAATTAATTACTACCTTATTTCAACTTTGATTGCTTTTACACATTTTATCAGAACTTTATAATTGAAATGAGGTGCTTAATTATCATAAATCGCCTCGTTGCTTTATTTAGCATTAATCCTACAAAGCACTCATTCCTCGTATCGATCTTCCTCGTATCCATAGATAGGCAAACCCGTTGAAAAGAATTCAAACGTGCATTGAGTAGTGCTTCAGCTTATTCTCGTTTATGATGACCACTTCCGCTTGCACAATGAGCGTAAACGACGTCGTATCGTTATGTGTACTGTTCGTTCACACTGTTTTTGCCAAGTGTGTGAGCGCATTGTTCTCTGATCCTGATTCCAATTCCACAATCATTATTGGGGGTCGATCAGTGCATTATTCCCGTTTGAGAGATTTCCTTTCTCTGAGCTAATGGAGAAAGCAAGAGAAGTTCTCATCTTAGCTAGATTTTAGCGTGGATGAGATCGCAGTTTCACTATAGTATATGGATGAGATCGCAGTCTCTTATAATCATCCGTAGCTAAAACGAATATATCGTACAAGTGATAAGATATAAAAAAATTATTACATATAAAGTTTGAGAAAGATTTTTTGAAATTATAAAAAATTTCTGATAATAGCAATTATTTATTAATAAATAAAAGAAATAATTAGTTGGTTTGAAATTTAAATAAATTAAAACAAATTATCACTTTATATGCAAATTTTTTTTTTTTGCATTTTTATGGCAATAATTTCAAGAAATTTGTTATTGCGAAAATGCTTAAAGAATTTCAAATGGCTCTCCTACTATCAAGTCGATAGTTAATGTAAATGAGCAACTATAGGAAAAGATTCGATCGGTCATACAGCCAAAAAAAAAGAGCATTAATTGTTACTCACTACAAGCACATTACCGGTTATTAGCAATTGCACAGCGGAATGGAATGATTCCGGAACGAACGATATCATTCATGAACGGAAATTTCCTAGAGATCTCTAGAATTAGAGAGTATTCATGACGAAAAAAAAAAACATATAGTAAAATTGAATAAGCACAATCGTAAACTAGGCATGTTTTAGTTCCTCTTTGTTGCACATTTTGTGTTGTAGTCAATAATTTGAGGATTGATTATAAAAAATATTGCAAAAATTGAAAAAAGCTTTCATATCATAAAATTCAATCAAAACTTCGCCGAGAGAGCTCCCAACTGAATTCTTCTTGCCCGGTTGTTTTTCATTCTCAGGCCTCTTTTCCATCTTCTCATAGTGCCCCTTTTTAATACACTTACGTTTTATCATTAGCATAATTTAGCTAGGTAAATTAAGTTTAGCCAGGTAAATTAAGTTCGGTTATCGCTAATTGATCGAAAAAAAATATAAAGTATGACCTATCATTCCAAAGAAGATGATATTTTTCTATTTTATCAGGTCTAAGTTTAGCATCATAAATCAATACATTCAGAGGTGATAAGAAAATAATAATCAACTATCAAAATTAACACCACTCTAAGCCATTTATAAAATATTTTCTTATTGATGAATTATGCTTTAGTAACTTTATGAGAATATCAACAAATAATAGACTCAAATCATTACTTACTTGTAAATATTTTCTCTCTATTTGCTCATAATTCTTTGATGATCCTATGATGTAAATTTGAATATATTTAAATTTTTTTTAAAGCTATTCATTTTTTAAAATTTTTGACCAAATCTATTGTTTCGAATTGTTTTTCGATTATGTTTTTTCGTCATTGAAATAAAATTTATCCAAAGGATTTTTTATTTCTCTCTTTCCTTCATCTCTTTACTAAAGATAAGTACTCTCTTGAATTGAATTTCTGAACATGTTGATATGCAAATTTAGTTGCCAAAATAAGTATGTGATTTTTGAGAATGCCTATAAAATCTTTTCCTGAAATACTAGCTTAAGAACCACAATTCTATACTGATCAATTCTTGAACGAAAAGCCAAACATTTTCCACCATAATCACCTAAACACAATATATATTCCAGCATAATTCAAGTGCTGTTTCATAGCAATTGTCGAAACGCGTAAAATGAATGAAAAAAATCATCGAATAGCAAATAAAATATTCGACTATTTGATCATAATTATATTTGAATAAATTTTTGAATAAAATAAATAAATTTTTATTCAAATTTGATTAAATTACAATTTTAACACATTGAAACATTATGAGAGGAGTATTTCCACAATTCTAGGTGTATATTTCACGCTGGATTAGTTTACATTTTGCCCATTTTGAGAGTGAAATTCGCGTAGAAATCATTGTTGAAGAGATAGAGCAAATTTCTTAATAAATATAAACACTAGAAAATTTCAAGCATTCAAAAAAAAAATAAATAGTCGAAGAAGAGAAGAGAAAAAGTATTACTCAAAAAGAAGTTGAATGTTTATCCTGCTATGAAAGTAGAGAATTTTGTCGTACTGTAACAATGCAATTTGATCTAATTCGAGGAAAAATTTGAATACATAAAGAATAGTGACCAATTAAGCGTTACAATGAAAAAATTAGCCGCAAAATCACAACGTTTCAATGAGTTCTTTTTTTTTTCTTTATATAAAACAGCAATGAGAAAATAGGATTATTTCAAGTGGCCATTCAATTATTTCATGTGGCCACTATTTCAGGTGGCCATTCGCTTTGCAGAAATCATCGCATCAAATCTCCAGCAGCAGAAACGAATTGAAAAGATCCATAATAGCAAACCAATTGAGAGCTCATAATTATACTAGAAAAGTTGAATATTTTTAAAACGCTTCTAGTGGCATAAAGCAGCCTCATGGGAGGTGATAAACAATGAATGATCATTAATGTGCCGTTAAATACGGCGTTTAGGGGGTGGGAATGTTGCTTATGAAAGAGCTCAAGATGAAGCCACTTAGAGATGAATGTGAAGATATTCACCTAATGAACCTAACCGGACGATAGGTTGCTTCTAGTGATAATAACATCGCCTAAAGAAATACATCAAACAGATGTTTACGAAAAACTTCCCCATCAAAATCTTGCGTTAAATAAGCTCCTAATTTCTAATTCTGTATATTTGGTATTGATTGATGCTATTATATGACGTCTATTTGTAGTTGTTTATTTGCTTGCTCGTTTGAGGGGAGAGTATTCCTTCATGCTCCCTATAGGAATTCATTGGTCCTCTCTCTCTTTCTCTTTCTCTCTTTCTCTCTCTCTCTCTCTCTCTCTCTCTCAATCTTGTTGCACGTCATGAATTTTGCTCTGATGTTATATTATCATACATTTTATTCTAAATTCTAGCTCCACTAAAGTAATCGGAGAATTGAAATGAACCGCGCAATTTACAGAGTATCGGCTAGGAAATTTCGTTCGATGGCTATCGATCGGAGATCAGCGGCCACCGTCCGTCGGTGGCTGCAGATCTTCATGAGTGATCACATGCAGCAAATCGATAGTTGGCTGAGAAGTGGTGACTTTCGAAGCTTCAGTCGATTGGCGGAAAATTCTCAATATCACCTCTATAATATCGCTAATGCCCATTGATGAGAATTGATATAAATCATAAATTTTGATGGCACATAGAGAAATGAATTGGGAATTTCTGAAATTTATACGAAAAAAATCATTCGAAAACGTTGAAAATTTTTTAGCACTTTCGACGCATTTTTTTTCACTCACATTGCGCGTTTTTTGCTTTATCCAATCACGCGAAAATCCACATCAGCAAATCCCATCAATTGCGATTCACTAAAGACAATAGTGCTTCTAACAATTCGAACGCCTTAGTTTTGAATTTTTTTTTAGGTGGGGAAAAAAAAATCTGCTAACAAATTGCCATCTAGAAGTGGCAAATTTTAGGCAAAAATAGCGAGCGGTGAAATTTCCTCTAACGGGGAGGGGAATGTTCATATGTGAATTAAAGTATTAATCAGAGATTTTCGCCTTACCGTTGTTTACTCGTACCACAAATTATGCTACTATTATATTAGCTTCTTGCAAAAAAAAAATCAACCCCCTAGCTGTCGATTTTTGAATCAGCGCTCCTAGGGTCAGGAATTGCTAGCCACGGAAGCGTCTTTCGGTCCAACAACACTGAAAGCGTACTAATGCTTGAGGAAAATCTCTGCTTTGGAAGGGTTTGCGCCGTGATAGCACTTATTCGGCGGACACAACTAACCACAAGAATTGCAATGTCGTTCATGACTGCATAAATAGAGATCATAGCACACGGCTTAGCATCGAATATACAAAAAAAACGATTATGAATTCTTTAAGGAAGCATATGAAATTATTTATGACGCTTAAGACTTCAATTGCAGTAAGGTTTTTCTTCTTATTCTAAATCATTGCTAAAGGGTAGAATGACATTTTGCAATCAACAAAGCCGGAACGAGTGAACGAGATTTGCTATTCGAACGAGCAATACGCTGGCACTAACCTACTAGAAGAGCTCACATGAAATGCTTTTTCTCACTTTCGTCTCATCATACTAAGCAGTTATATAAACTGACAACAGAAATTGCATGTGCAAAAAATTTTCTTTCCGTTTTAATTAAGCTCACTCCAAGCATAAATCTTCAAAAAAAAAGCGTTCCGTCTTATTTGTAATCCAATCAGTGTGAAGGCCATTTTCAAAAATTATAAAAATTTCTCGTTGTTTTTATAGTATTTATAAGTTTTTTCGACATTGAGGCTCTAACTTCAGTTGTTCTCGAGTTGAGGCTATCGAAGAGACACACATATGCAAATATACGTTAAATGGAAGAATGGATAGAGATGACGTTCAATCGCGCTTAAGCAAATTTGCATAAGCGCATAAAAACGAGACTCGTTTATTAAAGCTTTCATATTAGTAGTCGATTCCATTGAAGCACATATGCATTCGTGTGAATATCTCATTTGCTTATAGTGACGAACAAGTGAAGAAAGATGGACCTTGGGATATTGGATGAAATATGGGAGAGAAATTTTTACTGCAGGCTCGTTGAATCTCTCGAAGGAGAAAAACCTCAGCTATAAAAAAAAAAAAAAAAAAAAAATTCAGAGCGATAGTCTTCTCGTAAAATTTCCACGCATCAACTATTAGCTCTTCCGTTATGTAGGGAAACTTTTCCCAGCGATAATGTCGAAAATCTAATAGCATTTACAGAGGGTATTAAATTTTATGATCCCACTATATAGGGATAATATTGAGTAATTGAAATGAAGCATTACTATCTGCAGCATCAATACCTACATCACCGAAAACTGCAGCACCATTATCTTCAGCACCAATAGCTCAACACCAATAGCACATTTGCACGGAACTCTTGAGCACGTTCATAAAGGCTAATAGGTGACATAGTGTGGGCGTACTGTTGGAATCTTGCTAAGAAGCTGCTGATAACGAAGAGATAATCATATTGTTAATCTTCTTTGATAGGAATAATTGACACTTATCAACATTTAAATCAACGGCTATGAAAAATTTCCTTTAAAAAAATTTGCATATTCCCTTTGATTTGCATATTTACTTCGGATGTTAATTGCTCTCTTGGATATTTTGATGAAAATGCACGCCATCAACTTATTCGTTGAAATAAGTCGATTATTGCCGAAAGAATACAATGTTTCGTGCATGCAAATACGATGAACTAAGATCATGTCCGCATAAGTCAGTAAGAGGATTTCAAGCTGGCCAACAGGTAGCAACTTAATGAGGTGACAATTGAAGTAGAATTTAAAAAAATTTAATTTCTATAATATTAATTCCGTACAGATCGAATAATTTCGAAAGTGGTTATAGATATCTAACGATGATAAAAAGTATTCATACATTTTACTTCGGCCAGATTCTCAGGCGCTGGTCGCATCTTAAAAAAAATGAAATCTCTTGGAAATTATTACGAGCGATCGACTATATTAGAATATGAGAGGGTATTCCCTATATTTCATTATTTCTAAGTAATTTATGAAAGCGGCCGGTCACATGAGCACAACGGGAAGAAACGTATCGAGTCAACTGTTGCGATAAGTTTCATTTTTACATAGGGAAATTGAAGTTACAATATTAAAATTGCTATGATTAAGCTTATTTTAGTGTCGGTTGAATGATGAACTATAGCCAAAAAATGCCACAAAAATTTCGTATTTTTTCAATGGCGCCTTCTTGAAACTTGCTGAAACTTTCATTCTTTGGAGTACTTATTTAAACAGTCGATTATGATTTACTTCCTGAGAATTCCACAATTTGCATCAAACTCTCCATTCTGCTTTCATTATTTTGGTGCGATTATGAGAGAGTTACCATCTTTATGCAATTCATGAGGGTTACCTTTATACAATTGGCACTATTTTAAATTCTTCATATGGAGGTTAATTATAAAAGCGAAATGAAATCGGCTTATTCAGTGAGTAAAAAGAAGTAAGTTTCACTTCAAACATAACTTCAATACTTTATAGCTCTTTAATCTGAATCGACATTAGTTATATATAAATGACAGTTTGTTGCATTCAACGAGGATCTTTTTTGCATGATTTGCAAGAAGTTAACAATTGCAATGTTGTAATTTCCTATAAGTTAATGATTGCTGTTTTTCTATACTTTTGCAATTCGCTTATTGCCACGTTTGCGCCAAAAATAGCACGGAGTTGTTGCAAAACTGTTTTTGCAACATATCTCAGGTGTTGTGCAAACAGCATTGTGCACAACATATCATGAGGATTTGTGTATTGCACGTGCACGCCATTATAATCTTGACTATGAACTACCGCAAAGCCGTAATTAAAAATAAACTCGCAAACCTATATACTCCTTGCAAGATGAACTTCCCATAAGTTATAGTAATATTGGAAAGAAGTTTAACTAAGTATATTTCCGATTTGTTACTCGAACAGCAGCAGGTTTAAATAGTTCCTCATTGACTGTGAACAAAAAGCGCGTGTGTGTGTGTGGGGGGGGGGGGGGGGGGGGGTATTACGATTCTAGTGAACAGATGCGTTGTTACTTGATTGAAGGAGACCATGTCGCATCAAATCGAATACAAGCTTCTATTCGATAATTTTATTGCTAGAAAGTACTTTCGATTCGTCGCTTTGTATTGACCAACAACCTGCTTATCTATAATTATCGCGGCTATTTTTGAAATATTGATTGATCATTGCATTTCGATCGATCATTGCATGTGATCATTGTAGTAATCGATAGTGTTTTAATATCTCTGCTAAACAGATAATCCGGACAACTCGAATGATTCCTGAAATCGCATTTCATGACCATAAGTATTCATTACGCTAGCGGTGAAGATGAACGTGTTGTTAGCAAATAATTTGATATAATATCTTTGTGCATATATTCTTGAAAATTTATTCAGCAGTGATCATACAAATAATCGATAATGATTTTGAGTGTTCAACAAAAGCGATTGGGAAAAATGATTTTAATATTGGCGAAAATATCAATGTTTGACAACTCTATTTTATATAATTTCAACTGGATAAATTAATTTCTCATTTCTAAAATTTGCACTCGTGCTTAAAAAATAATTATAGAGGTTTATAGCTAAGAAAGATTTTATTTCGATGAGCGATTTAACACTTCCGGTTTGAAGACTCCCTATAGTATACCGGATACCGGATATCCTACAAATAATACAATATTACCGGAATTCTATATGATAGATTGATGAGAAAATTGCAAAAATTTGCAAAATTTGCTCAGATGCACATACTCTTTCTAATCGATATTGATGATATCCGATCGCGAAATTAGATCGTGCTATCAAAGTCGTCACTTAATTTCATTATTGATCAATCAAAAATTTATCGCCATCTAAATAATTCAATTGTTGATTTTGACGACAGGAATAGTCTTTATTCATCGAAGAACAAAGAGGATTGGCATTAAGTGATGGAATATGAGAATAACAATAAATGCACACTTATCATCGATATTGAGAATTTTTTAATGAAAGAATATTTCAATATATATATATATATATATATATATATATATATATATATATATATATATATATATATATATATATATATATATATATATATATATATATATATATATATATATATATATATATATATATATATATATATATATATATATTGCAATAATTTTCTAAAATTTAACATTTTCTTTAATGATTATCAATGTGTAAAGTATTTTAACAATGGAGTAGAGATTGAAATGTTTTAAGTGTTACATAAATAGAGTCAAATTCATAGTCTCTATAATATTTTCATTGCGTTGCAAAGTGATCACGATAATTTTAATAAATGCTCAAAGAAAATATTCATTATGATTGTATTTTAAAACTTCATAGAATGGTGGTTTTATTACCATTGATCGAATGCAATTGCAATTTGTAGTGGAAAATATTCATCGATTTCGACTAGCGTATTGTTCCGAAATTATTTCGAGCGAATTTTAAATCTGGAAATATTTTTTTGACGACTTTACTTTACAATATAAATGCTTACAGTATCATAAATAAATGCTTGCAATATTATTATACTATTATTATTGTGCATTACCCATCCCAATTTCAGTATTGTCTATATATTTAATCCTCTCTTTATCTATAGCTAACAATAATTAAACGAAAGAAATATTTAATCATCCCATTTCTAAAAAAGTTTACAATCCATTCCAACTTGATAATAATGCTCGTTTAAAGTTTTTTTTTTTTGTCTTATTTTGAACTATTTTAATACCACCATTTCAAACTTGTCCTTTAAGGTTTAAATAAACGTTTTCACTCATCTCTTTTTTATTCATTCCAATTAGAGGCTATCATGCATATATTCATCAGCTGCAATGGAAAACACACACTTTTGCTATCGTTTCGCATAGCTTTACCGACCGAACTCTATACACGTGGAACAAACTCCCGTCAAACGTTGTTGCTGCATAATATATTTCAATGAACAAGAATCATCTCGATAGATTTGATCTCCATATGAAAGATGATCTTGTTGATTAATGAATCGTTCAAACACTCTGCTCACTATACTGTTTTCCTGATCTTATCATTGTGTACATGTATAAGGCTTAGCTCCATTTTGCTTGTCTATTAATCCAAATCTCCTTGAGGATTGGCTCTCTGTAGAGATGCAGCTGATAACATAGGTACAAGGAGCGAACAGTTCACCACACTTATGCAGTAATGTGACATACGAGAAAGGACACTAGGACATCTCGAATTGCTCGCAGTCGAACTCCGCGCTGCCGCCGTTATCCTTAAGCACTCCAACGGCCACCCTTAGGTCCATTTGGCCCTTAGACCAGCCTAGAAACTGGAATGAATACATGAGCACGTCAACCCTTTCTATATCCTCTCGATTCTGCCTCAGGCTAGCCTCACGACACATGCTGGGCAATTATTTGGTCTGTCTGCACGCTTAAGTGGTACAAGTAATACTATGGAACGTTACCTTTAGGCGAATGTAAGCAATGAAACAGGTGCAAATTAGGTGTAAATAAAGTTTTTGATGGAACAAGGTCACGCCATCAGGTGTAACTGCCGTGAACAAAGCTTCCTCCTCTCCCCACTTCTTCCATTCCCATCACTTCCCCCCCCCCTCCACCGCTTCCATCCCCCTCCCTCCCCTCCACCTGACAAGATTACTACCTTTTACGGCAACCTATAACTGTGTTTGTGGGTCAGGTATAGAACACATCGAAGTAGTGTTGCAAGTGAATACTATCAGCGCACGTGGCATAGATATTCGTCAAAATGTTTGCCCTTTATCAATCGATTTATTGTGCGGACGTGTCGCGTTGCGTTTTCTTGATAACGAAACACGCGTTAGTTCATTGTTTAGGGTGGGGGATGGTGTTGAAATACCTTCACCTGAT
This sequence comes from Ascaris suum, assembly GCA_013433145.1. Classification (NCBI taxonomy): domain Eukaryota; kingdom Metazoa; phylum Nematoda; class Chromadorea; order Rhabditida; family Ascarididae; genus Ascaris; species Ascaris suum. Next base: position 1,250,743 of record CM024177.1, read on the forward strand.
TGTACATATACTGCACCTGAGGTAGCTGAATATCTAGAAGCTTGACTAGCTCAAGCTCTATGTCGCAGTGTTCGCGAGAAAGAGTCATGATATGTTTATAAATTTAAAAAAAAAAAAAATAAAAAACGTAAAAATTCCTAAAAGAATCATCATGAGTTGGAGCAAGTTGAGCTTTATCCGGTGCAACTTGTCCGGATCGCTTCAAGTTATGGCCATATACGTATTCGTAGTGGGATTATGGTTGCATCACTCTCGAGGTGTTGTTCAGCAGAGTTAAGGTATACTATTGAAAACCTTTTCCCTTACTTGGGGATTTCTTTTCGAGATTCCTATTTGCAATTTTTTTACTACGAGCACAAGTAGTAGAAAATATTAGAGGATAGTTGAGAAAATTGTTTGTTGAATTATCCGGAAGTGTTATTTACGAAATTGCTATTGGTTAGTTTTTATGGTGATCGCCTATTTGAGTACAATGCTTTCTATGGTTATGAATAGCTCGTATAAAATGATATTATAAGCTTTCTGCTCGTTTTTTTTTTTTTTTTTTACTGATATGAGAGCAAAAATTTTATCACAAATTTAAAAAAAAGTCATAAATTGTTATTTATTTCTCTCAAAATATTTACATATAGGTATTTATATTATTGTTGAGAAATAATCCCAAATTTATTGACTGCTTACAAATTTTTGAATTTTCCGTTGTCCACGTTTAGTATACTTTCCGGACTTTCTCGATTCATGACCATGACTTAGCATACAATTCGGAGGCTGAGTAATGATTTTATGTTTACGGTTTAACTGCATTTTAAGTGGTTTAATATAGCGTTTTCACTTCTTTATTTCATTGCGTGTCTCTCTCTCTCTCTTCTTCGCTTCTTTTCTAACTCCCCTTTCTTCCTTTCCTTTTTTTTCTCTCCCTTCTTTTTCTCTCCCATTTCTCTTCTCTCCTTCCTCTCTGCATCCATTCTATCTCCTTCTTTCTAATTCTGTTTGATGGCTGCATCAAAGTTTTACCTTTCAGATTAGTTGTACTTTGTTCGCAGACGTCAAGGTTTTGTTGTTGATGCTGGACTTATTATTATGTGAGGGTAAAAGTTCAGCAGGAGAGAGGTAGTATTGCCTTTGCCGCATTCCGGCAATAATTTATGGTCGTGCGGCAAATTTTTCCGCATTTGAATCATTTTGATCACTTTATATCCCTTTCCCTTAGCTTCCTGTACTCCATCTGTACTTTCCCTTCCGTTAGTTTCTTATATTATACCTGGTGTCCCCTTCTGTAGGCTTCTTGTATTATATTTGGTGGCGCTTTCCTTTGGCTTCTTATATTATTATTGTTGGCAGTGCACTTTGTCGCGACAAAATTATTTCCTCATAGATTTTGCCACTTCTTGATTTGGTCGAATCCTCACTTATTATCATTTTTTAAAAAAAATCGGAGCTTATAAATTCATTGAGAGAAGTGAAGAAAACGGAAATAGAGACCATAAATCGAAACCGGAAAAGTTTATTTCAAAACAAAGCATTTCCATACTCACTCACTATTACTATATTCAAGTCTCCATGCATGTAAATAAAGAAATAAAAACCATGCAGAGATCGATAGGATGATTGGATTTCAATGCGCATTACTAATTATTGCGCTTGTTGATACTAGTCATATCTTGTTGTTTAGCAAGGTATACGGATTTTGAGGTATGTGACTTTGTTGTGAAGAGAAAAATATTCGATATTTACCAAAAACGCAGCATACTGTTTTGTTGTCTTTGATGTCGCCAAGCTCGTTTATTAGCTGCCTTCTCATAATTTTTAATACGTGAAAGAAGATAAGGAGAAAGTGGCAGTTAGTGCACTTATGATTTCTAACCTAAATGATGACATTGCGCTCAGTCAGAAGCAAAAATCAAAAAATCGCAACAACTCTGTAGTTTTCTCGAAAAAGATGCCCTGCAATTAATAAGAAGGCAGCTAATTTACCTGTACAATTCCATCGTAACGTGGAAGTAATGAGAATCATTACTGATAGCGTTGTTGGTATGTTACTTTAAATTTTGACCTCATAAATTGAAAAAAAAAAGGTGTGGTACGCTGTTATCTTACTGTTATTGATAACTGTTTAGCAACTTAGCAACATATCAATAATATTGCAAACTCCATTGGATAGTACTATATATTCAGATGGGCAAAAGTGATTTTATGTGGAAATTTTGTGTTAGAAATTAGCGGATCGGTAAGAACCATATGGAGTCGATTGTGTGGTTATTTTTTGAATTAATGCATCCTATTGTTGTGATGGATTGCATCCATAATGCATCACTTGCCACACATTTTTTCTTCTGGATACTGCGTCGATTGATCGGCAATATGAATATTACTGCAATAAATGCATCTTATAACCTCATCCATTTCCATGTGTTTATCTCAGTTATTTGTTGCTACCTTCATATCCATCTTTCGATAAGGAGTTTTCGCTTCATGCATTGCCCATAATTCATTCAGATTTAGCCTTTTGATGTAATGAAAGATCCCCTAGCTATCTGATTTTGCTTGACCGGCTCCTCTGTCCATAGGTGCAATGTACCGGGCATGTCGCAGCGTTCGAATTTTTTACAAGTATACATGAACCCAATGAACTCTGCTGGTTTGTGCAGAGTAATGTTCCGAGTTCACCGCCATCACCTCCTCTGGGATCCCCGGGGGGGGGGGTCCCTGCATTAAGGTGAATCATAAATTTTGGACCGCGAGCCCGCGGGGACTTGCTGATATCAATCCTCCGCCGGCGAAGACCCTCGAGGGTGCGCCGGTGGCTGTTGTCATCTCTATGAAGGATGTTAGAAGCGCGAATTCTGCTGTCGCAAGCTAGAAAAAATTCTCCACTGAATCACAGAACATGAGGAGACTGCGTGATGGAGTATGTTGCAATGAAAAAAAAGCGAAAAGCAACGTGGCGCACATGTGTTATCAGAGAAAGTGCAACTCATCTCATTTGCTATCACTTTTGCAGCATGAAGGTGGCCTTCACTACTTTCTGTTATTCCAACACAACACATCATTATCGAAGTCCCCTCTTATCAGTGGCGAAATGAATACTCTTTTTTTGTAAGCAGTTCATAAAATCTTGCTACCACGTGCCTTCAACAATGCATGCAACTGCGTTTGGCAAAAATATACATTTTGGGCTTCAGCCGCTATTTCTATACCAAACGAGTTGCCAAAATACCCCGAGACTGCAAGTTTTCGGAAATTATTCCTGATGCAGCTTCCCATGAAAACGATACAGCACGGTAGCATGAACAGTTTGAAAAGTCTCGTAACAGCATCGGGCGTTTTCGAAGCTTCCGCCCACGCGCTCCCGCTCTCCGAAACTCCCTTGCCCCATGCGGGGATTCTGAGAATTCAGCCTCCATTCCCGCAGGAACTCTGCCGAGGACGAAAAGCTCTCCCGCTCCCGCGGAGGCATGATTCATCATCCCACCTGGCGGAAGCCTCCATTCATGGGGATTCCCTTCCAAGCATTAGCTGAGTTAGAGTGTTACAATTGGTGAACAGTGAACGCCGGGGAATGCAACGTGCCGATCAGAGAGCACAACTCGATGTTTGCATCATAAAGGTCATTCGCACACGAATGCCGATGAATTATATGGCTGTCAGGAGGTTGGCATAGAGCGTGACTTTATAGCAAGCGTATAAACGATAGCAAACTTGAGCGAGAGCGTCTAGAGTCTTATAGTACGTTTTCAGTCGACCGATCCACAAAGCAGAACTCTGATCTTGTATCGTTTAGTATCGTTGAGAAAAGAAACTAATACTCAATCGTGATACTATTTGAGAATGCTATTTGTAACATTTGTGATATGGAATGTTGTTTCGTTATTTTCTTGCAAATTTTTTATTATATTTATATTTATCGAAATATTTCAACGATTGAAATAATTGTTGCCATCGAAATTCATTGTCGATTTTTTTTTTTTAATTTATAGAAGAAAATTGATTGAAACATCCGAAAATATCTTTGATTAACATTCATTATTCATTAGAAAATAATGAATTGTTACATAGAGATATAACGATTTGTATTTTTGCACGCGATATAACGAAATTGTACCAAATGCACGATCACATACTGGAAGCACTTCGCATTGCAAAATGCTTATAATGATCAGCAGATAGCTATGTTTCTTTTCTTTTTTTTTTAAATGTCTTTAAGGACGTTATTGATTTTGGCATATTGGCCGCTGTGATTGTTTTGTAATTTCGTAAAGTTCAAAGCACTTTCGATTTATTTTGGGAATGAAATTTGGCATTGATATACTCTGAATGCGCTCTAAATTGAATATTATAGGTGTGGAAGTGATTCGCAGAAAAGTGTAAACACTCTTGGGATTGTTTTTATTGTCCTCAATAAATAGACTTGCTAAAGAGAAAGTAAATCCTCGTTTGTGAACATCCTCCGAAGGGCTAATTATTCTCCCCTCGGGAAAAGTACCAATATATTTCTTCTTGATATCTCGATATGTTGAATTTTATGCGCCACTATTTTGACATTTAGAATTTTACGTTTTTGAAATTATATACAACTAGATCTTCATCATTATTCGGATCATTTTCTTGACATCTATTTCTTGCGTAACTTCTGATTACTGCGGCGGGTTGTTTGTCACGGACGTTTTAATCGGGCATTGCATCTTGTCACGGACGTTTTAATCGGGCACTGCATCTTGTCACGGACGTTTTAATCGGGCACTGCATCTTGTCACGGACGTTTTAATCGGGCACTGCATCTTGTCACGGACGTTTTAATCGGGCACTGCATCTTGTCACGGACGTTTTAATCGGGCACTGCATCTTGTCACGGACGTTTTAATCGGGCACTGCATCTTGTCACGGACGTTTTAATCGGGCACTGCATCTTGTCACGGACGTTTTAATCGGGCACTGCGTCTTGTCACGGACGTTTTAATCGGGCACTGCATCTTGTCACGGACGTTTTAATCGGGCACTGCATCTTGTCACGGACGTTTTAATCGGGCACTGCATCTTGTCACGGACGTTTTAATCGGGCACTTGTCATCTGCATCTTGTCACGGACGTTTTAATCGGGCACTGCATCTTGTCACGGACGTTTTAATCGGGCACTGCATCTTGTCACGGACGTTTTAATCGGGCACTGCATCTTGTCACGGACGTTTTAATCGGGCACTGCATCTTGTCACGGACGTTTTAATCGGGCACTGCATCTTGTCACGGACGTTCTAAGAATAGATTTCTAGAAGTACCAGTTTCTGCTTTTTTTTTGCTTATTTTGCATAAAATTTACAAGGAGCGAATTTGAAGAAAAAAAAACATTGCAGAACGCGACTTCGGCCAAAATTTCTGGAAAGCAGTTGTCACACAACACCAAAACTTTTTTAGCCTTTAGATATTTGCATCGAGTTTTCCTTTAATGCCTCAGTTTTTGCAATAGCACCAAATACACTCATAACTTCAAATCGCCTCCAATTCTGAAGTGGCTTAACAACGATTGTGATCTGTATCTTAAACGTCTATAACTTACTTGTTGTTGCAGCTTACCATTCTGGCGATAGCTCATATCATCTTTATTCTTCTTCTTTGCTTTTTTCTACACTTATCGGCGTATGTTTCTCGCGGAATTTCCAACTCGAATTTAATCTTATTTAGTGGTTTCTTGCAATGAATTTGCATAACAAACATTCATAAAAGCAGGCGACATAATCAGATTATCTTTCAAACAATTTTGAATTATTATACAGCATTATGCATGTTGTATTCTTGGAGTATTTATGTGAAAGTTTCATATACACGTTCTTCTCAGCGAACTTTACCGTCGGAAACACGATTCATATACAACTTTTTTTGAACTACCTTTTTATGCGTTGTTGCAAATTTTCTGTAAAGGTTTATACTGTCAATGTTATTCAAGCCTAGGCATATTCGTCTTTTGGTCTACTCTATAGTTTCCCACTCATTACAGCATTGAAATTTAGCGGGCATAATTTGTGAACATTACAATGTTCTTCTATTCTCGAGCTGTTTAGAAATAAGGCAAAGTGGATTTTGTGGATTAATCCTATCAATACCCATATCGCATATTTCAATTTCTTTTGATAAAAAAACTTAAGGAATCCGATAGGTTTGTATTGTTTTCTGAATATAACCTAAGTTAGTTAATTTATGAAAGAATGTTGAAGTGTTAATAATGACCGCATATATGGGACTATTGAAATATCGGCTTATTCCATTCAATAAACGAATTAAAAATGATTAATTGATATTTCTACGCTTAACCTAATTGCCGTCTAAGGTTACTCCCAGGAAAATATTCTGATGTTGATGTTTGGTTGATGATCACCACTAAAATATAGATGAAATTATTACTCAAAAAAATTTCTATCTTCATTTGCATCTCGTAAATGCGTAATAATTATTGATGCATGTGAATTTAGAGGTATATGGGTAAGTTGGAATTAGTGAAGCAAAAATATTGCTGCGAAGAGAGTTACTGCTGTTTACACAATAGGATGCATGTTCAGATTTTATTATACTCTTTATGGACTGTGGATACTTGAGAGTGCAATGAGATCCTGAATGATATGAATTTTAAATGAGACACTTAGATGGTATGAAGTGATAGATTAATAGGCATTATTCTCCGATAAAAATTATCTCATAATTAAGAGATGGACGATTGATTCTACAGCTCAGAAAGAAATAGACTTGCAGATCTCTTTTTATGTCACTTCGAGAGAGATAACAGTTCCCCTTATATACGATATCACATTTTCTAGAGACGTTTTTGTTCAAGTATTCACACATATGAAATATCGAAACGAAGATAATGGGGCTTGCTAGGATTTCTCAGAGACTACGTAGCTGTATTCGTCAACACCAAATCGCCGCAGTGCCAGTTATTGCCATCCCCGCTTCCTCCTTCCGCTCCAAGAAACCCGTGTCGTGTGGGAAACTCTACATCCGTTGGCACGTGAGTTGACGACACAGTTAGAGGCTTAAGCTGATTGCAACAGTTTACGTGCATCAAAGCACGAAGTGGAGGAAAACAGGTGTTATAGTTGCTGTATAATTCCGCTTTTTATATATCTATTTTTTTTCAAATATTGTGATGGTGTTTGTGAGAGTTTAATAGAACTTTTGCAAAGAAAAAAATGCATTGAGAATATTTAAAGCGCGTTGCGCGCTTTTTCTGAAATAATTGTGATGGTGTTTTTTGCACTGGATGTCATGGGTTTACTGGAGATATATTATTACTATAAGAGAGAGGCGAAAGTTCAATTAGCAACAGGTGTAGTTATTTGGTTGTGGAGAGCACTTTAATAGGTAATGACTAAAATATGAAATTAAAAAGTAAGCAAGTATAATAATCTAAATGCAATAGTACCACTAGGATTAACTCATTCAATCACGACATATGTTGAATTTGTTTGTGATGAGAAAGAACGAAGCTTACACAATTAAAGGTGGACATTAAAATGCAATAATGCAATTTTTGTGTGAAAATTTCTTTTTATAATATAAAATGAGACTTTTTCTCAACAATAATAGGCAAAAGAGGATGTCGATGTTTACTTCGATGTGCAATTTACATAAGGCTATAAATTTCAGAAGTTATCCAATGCAGTAGAAACTGTTGTTCCATAATTCGTAGCCCATTCATGTTACTGCTTCTTTATAGCGCTTAAAATTTCTTTTTTTTTTTTTTTTTTGCCTAGAACTCTCAACGCTGCAATAAAAATTAACTGGATCTAAAAATAAAGTTTCGATGAAGTAGTTGATAGTATATATTTATAGTAAAGAAGACTATCTTTGCAATGAATAAAAAAAAAGTACAAATATGATAAAATTAATAGCGAAGAGCATATTTAAGGATGAAAAAAAAATGGTTGTATTAGTGCATAATGGAACACACGTACAGATTGTAGATAATATCGCAAATTGTAGTGAACACATAATTACGGATTGTTGAATGCATTTCGTTCGTGGATTAGGGGCGCATCCTGTTTTAATAGTGTTACAAGTATATGGTCAAATATGTAAGCGGTTTTTAATGTGTGAAGAACCTCATCGAGGTAAAGAATCCCCTTTATTAGGAGCAATGGGTACCACGAGACGATAAGAAAGCACACAGACGCACTGATTAGCAAGCAAGACCATATCCTATTTATGTCCTTGGTTATAGCCCCTAATGCAAATACGCGAGAGATCAACGTCAAGTCAAGATCATTGCTGTATGTTATCAGATGAAAATGATCACAATCACAGAAATCATTTAATCATAGTAGATCACTCGTTAACAGTATGTTAATAAGTAGAGTTGTGTGAGGATCGGAAAAGTGCAGGGGGTCACCATTTGGCGTTTTGCGTTCCTCATGTCACCTAACTGCGCTCGCCATCGCCTTCCCCTCCACCTCCCTCAACCCTGTCTTTCGCGGCCCGATGTTTTCCTCCTCTGAATAGTTTCTTCCATTTGTTTCTTAAGTTCATTTTTTATTGATTTCTATCCTTATTTCTTCAGTGTTTCCTTCTCCGGAATTGCCGTCAAGAGTTGTTAGCTTACATGATGACTGTTATCTGCTTTGATCTTATTATCTGAGTGGAGAACGGTTACTTGTTCGAATTGGTTATTTAAACATCCTCAAAGCACTAATAAATTTTTCTGCATTTATTACCTTTTACGACTGATTAAGTTATGGTTGTTATTGGCGCTTGTAACTTATAAAATCCTTGTCAACGTTATAAAACCTTGTCTTACCTCAAGCAGAAGGCGGTTGACCGATTTAGTATTCTTATGGACAACAGGATATGACATAGCCCGATGCAATGGCAACCAAGCGAAACAGTATAAAGGGTGTTGAATTAAATTTGCAGTAAATAAAATATGGTTGAAATTTATTGTTGTTTATCATATGGCCTCTCTGAAATAATGTGCAAAAATAGACTAAAGTGGTCGATTTGGTTTAAAAATAAGTACGAATATATGGCAGTATCGATCGGACTACACACGAAGGTCTTGATTCATTGACTACTGTTGATGACATTGATACGATATTGAGGATTACTTCACATGGATCTACGTCTTATTCATATGTTGGTGATGTTGCATTCCATTGCAATCTTATTGCAGTTCAAAATTCATCGTTCATTCAACAGATCAAGTGTGAATTACGTTCAGGGCGGATTCTGGTTCTATCATCTTGGATAGACGTTTGTGCCCTGTTGGAAGAAGACTGTGCTGGATTGCCGAGTGCATAAACGCATCGGAAAGCCAAGCTGGAGACCATTATCTTGTGGAGATCATTCACAACAACAGATTCACTGTGGCCTCCTCTCATCGTGCAATATTCACTCGAGATTACTTGATCGTTGTTATACGTTCAAAGCGTTGCCAGTAACGGTCATCGATTGGTCAACGAATGGTCATCGCAATCGTCTAACGCATAGGATTTATACGACTTCCAGATGAGTGCGATTGTAGAGAAAGCTGCACCAACTCGTACATCCAGTGGGGAGTATATAAATAATCCATTATCGCCACCATCGTTTGGACTCGATTCGTCCAGTATGCATTCATCAAGTGAGCTATTCATTTCTCGTTTAATATCACTCACCCTGAGTTCATTTACGCAACATTTCATCGTCGATCCCTTTAAAACTCTCTACAGCTCTTATGCCAATCATTCATTGAGTGTCAAATTATTTTATTTTACAGCAATAACTTTCAAATGTTTCGTTGATAAACTTTTATTAGAGACTTCCAGAAAGAAGAGTTTAATAGCAAATTATAAGATGAAGTTGGCATGAAGTGCTAAAACACATCTCTAGTAACTTATATTTTTATGGCCTTTAATTTCGTGTTGTTAATAGAAGCATATCATATTGTTGTTTAATATTTCGATAGTCTCACAATCCTTTTTTCGTAATGCTTAATGCATTTGGTTATTCTCATTTTTTTTAATTATGCAAAAAAAAGCCTCTAAAAATGTAAATCATTTGTTGATATGTAAATCATTTCACTTTATTTCTGCATTTTTGCATTTTAGATATTGAATGATTGTAACACTTACGTAGAATGGATAGATTCTCGATAATGGACTATATAATCAAACTAATCTCTGAAATGACATATTTTATCTATTGAATTGCATTAATGATTACATGTCAATCGGCTAAAATCGGTTATTTTTCATATTTGGGGAGGGGATCAAAGCCGTTTTTTTTTTTTTGCTCGATAAATAAGTGTTGTGTTGTATTTATGAGAGAGCGTATGCAATTTATGCCTATCATTTGTATTAGCTATGTGAACTAGTTACGTTTAGGATCGGATGATTCGCGAAACTCGCCACATTGCTCTCAAGATTGTGTTACCTTTGTCGCAACCGTTAGCGATAATGAATTTTCTCCAAAGGTAGTCAGTGGTAAGCAATTGTCGCATTTCTCAAACAACCTTTTGTGTTCGAATGATGATTCGTTTAATAGTGGGCACATGAGTCCATGATCTTAGTTAGGCTTGCGACTTTTTCGATTTCCGGTTGCGTTCTTTGAGGTATTAAAGACCGAACATTGGAATAGATTACAAGCACTACGAGTACATATTGTTGCTAACAAGTATGAAAAAGAATCCTGCTTCATTTTAATACCTTCAACGGGGATTTTTCTCTCTACAGCAAAGTTGTTCTGTGTGCGCAATTGAAAGGCAGAACACAAGATAGAAACAAAAAAAAAAAAAAAAAACAGGAAAAAAACATAGAGAAGTTAAGAGTAATAGAGAATTGCAAGAATGTTCAGCAGAAAAGAGAACAAAGAGAAAGAAATTGAAGAGAAATTTGATTGTTATTTGAGAGACGGAAACGTAATTGTTGCGCAGCAAATCTCAAAGAGTATCTCGAATGACACAACTATTAAATTTGGTTGAAATTTGCCGTGAAATTATTCTGTTATATAATTTATCAGGTCATTTGTGACCATTGATAAATATTTTGATTAAAAGTTTTTAGTGATAAGTTGAATAAAGCATTGTTTATAATTGAATGTCCATTTTGATAAGTTTTCAATATGTTATCACATTTCACATGTGATTATATTTAAAGATGGGATCTTATCGAAAATAGCGCTTTACAAGAATATATAAATTTATTTTTTTTTTGTTTGTTTTTTTTTTTTTTTTTTTTTTTTTGTAGAGAAATGAATTCATTATTATTTCAATTGTTATGAAACTCGAATGCAATAATTTTTGAAGGAGTTTCAAACACTTTTTGCGATTATCATTCGAAAAGACTCAATTTATGCAACTAATATTATCTGAGCTTATAATAGGACTGTGTGCACCGGAAACGTCTTGTTTATTCTTGCAAATAATGCAGAATTCTCAACTCTATTGAAAAAATCTCTCATATTCGTTGTCTCTTATTTAAATTTGTACAACTATTTTAGAATTATTTGTAATGAAGTAATTGAATGTGTTCAGATATGGCACAAGATGATGCAAGTAGATCTATCGTATATTTCACATCATCCCAACATAAAGAAGGCACTCGTAAACGTGGTGGTCGATTCATGAGTACAGCGGCTAGCGATAAGCATACCGCAACGAAAATCTGTCGTGTATGCGGCGATAAGGCTTACAGTTACAACTTCAATGTAATAACATGCGAATCGTGCAAAGCGTTCTTCAGACGTAACGCCAACAAAGATAAGGTGAATATTTATTTGTATACGAATGCATTGACTCAATGTTCATGTGGCAAAGTTTTTCTAATCTCGATTAACTTCTAAAGAATCAATTAGCCATGCGCGGGATTCGACTTCCTCGTCGACCAATGCTAAAAGTGGACGGATAACATATCGGCGATGAAGTTTATTTTCACTCACTAGTTTCATCGATGGCAACTCTGATATTTACTTTGGAAAGAATTAACCGTGGATTTCGCAGGTAGACTATGGAAAATAGATTGGCCATGTATAAGGCAATTTTCAAGGCCGACCATTCGGTGGAAAATGCGGATGGAGGAGGGCGATAAGGTAATACCTCAAGCAACAAATGTTCGTTTACTTTTATTGAGATAGAACCATCGGTAAGCGAGGGATCTACAAGTTCCCCAGTTTTCGTTACCTGTATTTTCAGATCGTTTCACGTCGCGGGAAATTGTAAGTTTTGTTTAGGTGGATAGGATTTTACTGCTAAATGCGTTGATGTTCCCTTTCCATGCGGAAATGTCCTGATCCTCTTTGGGAAGGATTCATCTTTTCCGGAAATATTTCATTCCCTAAAAATGTTTCATTTTTTTGGGAATTTTCCGTTCCCTCCCATATCTCAGCTCATTTCTCTTCTGAGATTTTTCTCAAACGTTACTTCTTTCAATCGTTGGTGTTCTCCTAGCATATTGTAGTTTGGCTTATTATTTGCCAAAAACACCTATTTTCATCACCTAATTAGGTGAAGTTATTACCACTGTCATCGTTATAACCTATATAGCATCGTCGTCTCGTCAATTTATACAAAAGAATTCTGTAGAAAGACTCGATATTTGTTGCTTACCATGTCCAAGTAAAAACGATCATATAAACGGATCATTAAGACGAGAGATCTGCATATTTCGAGATTGACGGCATTCTAAACGTTTCGAGTGAAGGTGATTACAAGAGTCTAGTACTCAGATATCGAAGGTATAAGTATAATCCATGCTACAAACCGTGCACCTAAGGTATAGAAAGAGCGCTTATTGCCACCTCTTTGCCCTAGTATAAAAAAATTCAAAAAATAAAAAATAAAACTGATTGAATCGATAAAATTTTTGCATTTTTCTTTAGTTATTTCTCTTGCATATTCAAAAATTCGCTTTCTTTCCTCATTTCAGATTTCAACGCTTATCATTCATTGAAGAGCGAAAGGGTAGCATTTTTAAAAAAAGTATCTCAATGTGATAACTACTCAATTTATCGGATATAAATGTTAATCTGCTGTTTTGGAACGTAAAATTGTCTATAACTATATAATTAACTCATATATTAGATAGAAAAGGAAATTCCTTTCAATCAACGAAATATAGAGAGAATAATAAGGTATACATGAATGACGATGGGAAATTGTAAAATATTCTCCGTTCGATTTTTATCGCTAATGTGGAGGCTACTATCTGCATTAATATGGTGAATATTTCCTATTGAGATGCTGAATTTGCGAAATATACCACTTGAAATTGCGCCATTTTGCGCCATTTGCCATTAAATTCTAGCAATATGTATGCAATGCAATTTAAAAACAATGAACTTGCTATAGTTGATTTAGTAGCCGAATGATATCTCTTCTATCGTCACTCGATCTCGGTTTCCCTCATCATTCGTCTCGATAGAATTTTATTTCTTAGAGGTGCTTAGAATGAAAAAGGTGACATGCAGGTGAGCGGCTCATAAAGGTGGCGAATATTATAGAAACCTATAACGTCAATGCATAGCTGTATATAACCAAGTAGGAGGTATCTATTGACAGGGTTAATAGTCGCTTAATTATAGGAAACAAGATGTCCATTTAACGATCACTGTGATATAAATGTTGTTTCACGGCGATTTTGTCAGCGTTGCCGCCTTCAGAAATGCTTCACTGTAAGTTTTTCTAACAATAAAGGTCATACGCAGTAAAGTTGATCATTACAAATCATTAAATTTAGGTTTCGGGTAACTTATTAGGCGTGAAAAATTTTTCAGTGGCATTAGTTCAGGTAGGTGGATTAAAAAATGAGATTCAATATTCTTCTACGGTATCATCTCGCTAATTTCTATCATCGGATCAAATTGTGTGATAAAACATTGTATCAAATTATGGAAGAAAAAGCTTTTTTTGAGAAGCATATAAAATTCTTTATTGAGTTCAATTATTCATCCAATTTCCGTTTGTTTTGATTAGATAAACACCATCATCGTGTGTAAACAAGAGCAATGCTGCAAATGAGCAACATATTCATAATAATAATGAAGCAATAATAAATTTATTCTCAGCATCGAAACTTTGTTCCGAGTATTTTTATAACAGATGAGTCATTTCTGATGGCTATTTTAGTAGTGGCGAAGTATTCATTTTGATGGGCATGGCTATACATGACAGGACATTTGCGCTCTTCCTTATTTTTATTCGACAAAGAGTATTATTTAGGTTGGCATGAAAAAAGAGTGGATCATGAGTGATGAAGCACGAATCGAGAAGAAGCAACGTGTTCAGGAAAATCGAGAGCGACGACTTGCCGAAGTGAACAACACCACATCTGTGCATGTAAATTTTTTGAATGCTCTGATAGAATCGTTGGCTTGTAGCGATGCATTGCTATCTGTGCTATACTAGATCATCATTCTAGTTTAATTGAATATAGTTGAGATTAAGAACGTGTAGTTGAAAAGGTGCAGATATTTGCGTAAAGGATCGCCGCGTAGTATATACGACTGAACGCATCAAAGAGCAAGCTTTTCAGTCGGTTTTTTTTTTGGATATTATTTGTTGAGCTCATGACGTTTAACCCTTTTTGAATTATACATGAGCAGTTCCTTCTATTTATTAATTGCGCAAATGAAAGAGACTAGCTGGATAATTGAGATGTTTTTTTAAGGAGAAGATAGGGCGTGAATGATGAGCAAATGCTGCGGAAGAAATGATAGTTTTATGGGGAATCGTAGTAAAGGAACAGTTTTTAATGGGTCTTTGGTACATTTTTTTTTTAAATAAAAAGCAACGGCATTTCAAAAGAGGAAATCTCAACCTCAAAGTGGTGATATATTTGTGGCTGCAAAATTCGAGTCATAAATTTCGAGTTCGTACAGCGAATTTTCGTCGATTATTTGAAATTAAGAGATTATCGTCGGTATATTTTGGTCGTTTATAAAAGTTCCTCAAACATATCAAATAGAAGAAGGCTATGGCCAGTAAGGATCGTATTTTCTTCGGTAATAAAACAATTCTAGCGAATGCGCTATAAATAGTTTTCGCCGCAATGAGCGAGAGAGATTTGACTTCAATTGTTGTCGATGGATCGACTTGAGGAATTCAAAAAAATAAAAAATAAATTCTTCATTCGAAAGGGATGATGGATTGCTAAAGTTCCTTTATTATCGCTTATTTTAGCATGCTAGAATATTTTATAATGGCGATTGATGGGCGAATTCATAAATTTGCTAGTATTAAGGCGCATTCATATATCGTCGTTGGATCGCTCTCGAATTTTATGCTTTGATATTTAATAAATGTAATTTATTGTTATAGAAATTTTGAGGATAAGTCATTTCTGAATGTATCCGTTGTTCCTTTCAATAATATTTGTGTTTTTTTTTTTCGAGGGGCATCGAAATTATAGAGTCACTCAGTTTTCGTTGGTAGAATACACTCAGTATTATGACTTTCTTTTCAAACTATGTATCCGAATAGGCGTGGTACTTAATTGCAGAATTTTACCTTATTCACAATGAATAGCGCTCTTTGTAACGACGAATCTTTTTTAGAATAATTAGGTAATTAAAGGTAAATTAATATTATTGTTTTATCTACTTACCTGAACTTGACATAGTAAACATATTAGGTAAATAAGGTAAAATAATCACCTTATATTACCTAAAGAATGCGGTACGGTATTTTATGTTCGCTGAATTGGTGTTCAATATTTTCATAAGCATACAACATAATCGTCAAATTCAATAATATTTCAGCAGAAGAAAGTTGCAAAATGTGACGATAGCGAAGAAACTTCCTCGAAAACATCGTTGTCTAGAGAACAATCGGCAAGAATTGCGGTATATGATTCATCACTCAGTGCTTCACCCAACGTTCCTTTCTATAATTCTGCATTGTAAGCTGATTTATGCAATCGTGCATGATGTTGGAAATATATGCAGTTACTTCCTTCCCCTTTTCATCTTCCTCCTTTCTCCCCTTCCCCCCCCCCTCCCTCCCTCCCTCCCTCTTTCCCGTCTTTTATATAAAAGTGTTTTCTCTTACTGAAAAAATTCAAAGGTCGAGCGCCTTTCGCGAGTTGCCCAAACTTGCTTCATTTGTATTATTCAATAAATTCAATGCAGCAACTAGGCTTCAAAGTTTAGCCCACGAATACTGCAGACATCCAACAGGAAATGATGCATTTTTTCAAGTGAACCCATTTGACTTGAGGTGTAGTAACAACACTAAATTGTGTTTCTCTAATGTTGGGATCTTTTCTATACTGTTAGCTGCACAAAGGTACATTAGTCATTTTTGAATAAGAAGCTATAATTAGCAATTGAATAAGTTGAAATTGTTGAAGGCCATCGCTTGCTGGAGGTGCAACTTCGGGCTCGTTGCCTGGAGCGAGCACGTTTCGCGATATTGCCCCACCTGGATCAATCGAGTCACTGCCATCACCGATAATAGCCAATGCCGGCTTTCGACCATCTCTTCTTACTGAATCAAGTTTGTCTTCTATGTTTTTTTAAGGTCGATGTGGGCGAACTATCGACCACAGCTGAAACGCTAGTGACACAAATGGTTGCAATAAAATTGAGCTTACGATTAATGGCTTATTGCTGCTAGAAGAGGTACATCCAGAAGAGCGACCTGCCTTTATTACCCTGGTAATTGTATAATCGAGATAATTTCCGAGAAGCATAAATTATTATTCAAATTTCATTTTACCTGCCTTTAAAGGTAGTCAGTTGTTCAGGAAAGTTGGGCACAACGCTCTGATATTCTAGAATCTGAAAGCGTTTCGACGTTTCGGATAAACAGATTCACCCGCAATGGTCAGAGGTGAAACTAGAGCTCATTTTACGAAGGTATGAGTGAACTGGTATGGAACAGGTACATTCAGTATTTTTAAAGACTCCTAAGCTAATGCCATAAGCCTTTTTTTTAATGCTAAGCGTATATATGATTTCAATTTGCAGCTAAGCGTTGATTTGCTATTGTGTTCACTGCGAAGGAATAAGGCGTTTGAATAGACTTTTTTTTTAAACGAGAAGTTTTACACGAAGTGAAAGGAATGGAAATTTTCTAAAGCGTATTATTCAGAGAATATCTACATTGTGAATAAAATGGATGAAGCAATAAGATAGAGATTGGTGCACCGCAAAAAAAAAGAAAGGAATTAAAACGGATGAAAGAGGATTGACTGGAAACGAAGAGAGTATGGAATTGAGAGAATAATCGAACGAATTGGGGATTGCCAAAAATTAAATAAGGATATGTGGCCAACAATTGGCTTCAAAAGGGTTTTTAAAAGCTTTATAACTAGCAATATCTTTATTAATTAATTTTGAGGCATAAACCTAATTTGAAGAATAATTCTAAGAGAATAGACGCAAATTTTTAAAGATATGGCATATGAGACGATCGGAAAAAAAGTGGCTTTTTTTTGTATATGAGAGGTGCTGTATATCTGATGGCATTCTCATTTAGAGGAAATTTAAATATTTTCTCATTTCAGCGAACTCTTTAATCGCTCCTCCAAATGGTCCCATTATGCAGCCACAGAATATATTCATATCACCGCAACAACAGCAAAGTTTCGTCGATCAGGTAGCACAACAGGTGCAATTTGCTCAGATTAGTAGTTTATTCTCTGCCTCGTTATCGGATAGCTTAAGTTCTTGAGGCGTTTCATTGTTTCATTTGGTCCTTTCTGCTTCCATTTTCATCCTTCGTTCTTCTTTAAATCCCGTTGAACAATTTTTGTGGTTGAGAAACTTTTTTTCACCATTAGATTGTGAGAAAAGATCATATTTTACCCTATTTTGAAGTTGCCGTCTTGCATAGAAAAGTTCTTTTCTTCTCATATCGCTTAAAAACATGTGGAAAGAACATAGATGATTGCGAGTCGATTGAATATTCAGCGCTGATAATAAAAGCGTTCACTGATATAATAGTGCGATAAATGTTATTCAAGAGACAAGAATTAGTTCTTATAATAGAGAGTTGATTTATGTTGTTTTTGCCTAATATTCGAAAACTCCTTCGAAAATTGCTTTCATTTCGCATGGCAATGTAATTCCTTATACGATGGAATAATTTAACGTTACTCTGTGAAAGGTTATCGAATGATCCTCACACAGAGAGAGGCGTAGTCGTTATTAAATTAATCTCTTTTGAGTATAGCATGGAGGTGATCAGTCTCATCAGAATGAACGTCAAGAATCGATCGGAAATGAAGAGATAGAGACGATATTTAATAGAGTGAATGAAATGAAAATTAGGAAAGCAAAAATTTTACAATTATTTTATTTTCGAGAAATCTATACTACGGATGTTTTAAGGTCAATAGAGGGTATAAATTGAAAATATATCACGATTTTGTGTATGAAAAACTTCCTTCTTATTTTTTTTTTCTAATCTTTCTCTTCCGTTCTCATTCATTCTCGAAGGATCTATGATTTCCTTGTTCATCGCTCATATCATTCGATGTTTCTCTATTGATAGATCGGCACGATAGTCGTATTGCTTTCATAGCGGCATTTTCTTATCAGCAGCTTAATTGCTTCCTCCCCCCCCCCTCCCTTCCCCCACCTTTTCTGCATTGATAATTTCATAAAATTCGTTTCAGATTTTTCAAAACATTGGTTTCATCTCATGGATTTCGAATTGTCGTTATATTTTCCACTCATCGTGCATAGAACTCATCCCTTTCCTCATTGCTCAAGTTTAGGCAATTTGTGAACGATGCATTAATATGTCAACGTTTAGCCATCCGTTTTTCCTTATGCCGCCTAAGTTCCCCCATCTTTCATCGTTCTAGACGTTGTTTTTCGTAATTTAGCGTAGAATTCTCCAAAGTTGTCAATTTTAGCAAGACTTTGAAAAAAAAACCCTTGCGCAAAGGTTGTTAAGTGACTGTTGGGACTAAGACTCGGATAAGGAATGCGAGTGATTCTCATGGACCTATATATTTAACTGACGAGATATATATAGATTTTTCCGTAATGCCACTATAAAGTGACATTCCGGAATCAGTTCTTTTGCATGTCGACGGAGCGCCTTCCTCATCTCTATGCGTATGTTTACGAATGCTGTCTTCAAAAACACTGAGTCAGGCATGGGTACCTGAAGCTGTTCTTATATAATTAACTGAGACGATAGTTTCGCGGTGCAGATCGTCGCCGCTTCTTCGCTGTTATTGCCGAGTAACATCTGTTTTGTGATTTGAAGTGGAATATTCGTTTCCACCTGTGTTTTCTATGCTTCATGTTTTGAAAGTGCAATCCACATGATTTTACCTACCTTTGCGCATTCCCGCAGTATTTTGCACAAAAAAAGAGAAATGTTGAGGTATTTTGAGGTGTTGTTTTAGAGCTGTGCAAGCAAAAAGCTTACCTGATCAAAAATATTCTTTTTTTTTTTAAATTCTCGGACGATTTTTTTTTTCGTATATGGTGCTAAAATTTTCAAATCATTAAATGCGATTCAAATTATTTCATTGTTCGGATCGTGGCGTAATCCTTGTTTAATTTAGCTCGTATCAGTGATAACTAAATGTTAAAATGAACTGATTAGAAAGCAGCGCTAGTGATAATGGATTGTTTCATTTAGATCGACATTAATTTTATCTGGGGAAGTTTTTCAAGTAATCGAGGTTTCAGGCTCAAATACAGCAAACCGCACAATTAGAGCAGCAACTACAACATCAAGCGGCCGTGCAGTTAGTTCAACAACAGGCGACTGCCCATCAAATCGTACAACAACAGGTTTCTTTCGTACTTTTCGCATATTTCTTCCACTTTTCTTTCGTCATACTGTTCTGCAAACTTCATTCCTCAATATTCCTTTCATTTATTCTTTAGAGGGAATTCCCAATCATTTTTCAGTGCACAGTTTTGCTCAATTCCCATGGAGCTGCTCATGAAAATGTTGCCTGATTGCGAGAAGAGTTACAGTGAAGTGGGATGGGGGAAGCTCGAAACTGGATACAAAAGGGGGGGGGAGGGGAATAACAGCTAAGCTCTACTATTTAACTGCTTAGCCTGTTTTCAAGCTTAGAGCGAAATAAAGCGCCAGTGAAAAAGAATTTCACGACATTAGATCACCGTTACTAAGTAATGGTTGAGTGATAGCTAAAGAAGATAAGGAGTTTGCAGTAAACTCGGAAATTGTCTACTTTCGTCTGAAATGTCAGATATGGTTGGTGTCTATTTTTTCCGCTGCTAAGAGAAATGAATGATTGAAATGGTAAATTTATTATTGGAATAATTACGATGTCAGTGCAGTTTATCTAACACCATGTCGCTTAAGCTTGTGGAAAATATAATCGGCAAATAGGCGATAAAATTTGGTTTTTCCAATTTCAGGCGGCGCAGTTTGCAGCAGTTCAAGTGCAACAACAAGCACAACAACAACGTTTAGCTGCTGCAGCAGCAGCAGCGGTAGTAGCGGCCGCAGTACCCACACCAACACCATCACTTAATAATGCACCCAACGTAGTGAGTATCGCCTTATTAAATCCGACAACACATTCGACGCCTCTCAATATCGTCACTCAGAAGTTTACTTCACAATTACCACAAAATGTCAACGTAAGCACACCTTTCTAAGTGCTAATAAATACGTTTCCATCGAAATGTTTTCGCATAGATTTGAGAGAATCTGGGCATTTTAATCGAGATTTGCATATATTTTTATTGCAATATTTTTTGATTTTCATTTCTTATTTTGCATTTCTAATATTGAGCCATTCATATCGAGTTGTTATAATAATATTCAACGATCACAATTACACTTTATGCTAAATACCTTACAGAATGGTCGAATTGCCATATAAATCTCATAAGAGTACATTATAAAGCTTGATAGCTTAGAAAAATGTATCATTTAAGAAAATTAAAAACTTTCATTTGTAGAGTTCCCTTCCTATTTGTGATTAATATTTAAGGAGAGAATTTCAGAGTCAATTTTTTTTCTTCTTTTGAAAATGGACATTATGAATTTCTCAAGCCCCAGGGTGTATCATTACAAGTTTGTCGACAATGTTGTAAAAAAAAACGGATGGTGGGCATTACATTGTGCAATGATGCAATTCTTACAAACATATTATACTTTTCTTAGCAATTTTGTGTTAATTTTATGCACTGCACTAATTTTAATAAGCGACTATAAAGCACGAAAAAGATATGCTTGAATACTTAGACGATTTAATTCATTTTTTAATGAAGCTTACCTGAGAACGTTGAGTAGTGGAGCAATAATGAGCACAATTATGCTGAATTAGTGAGGTGAAGAAGTTTTAATGCTGAACTTGAAAAGTTATATTCATCATTATATGTTGTGTTGTTTGTGGATCATTGGGCATAGGAGCAACATTCACAAAATCATCTCTTGATCTGTTGCTTAGTACGGCACGGATCCATTCTCTGGAATTATTTCTTAGCGCGGCGTGAATCTGTTCTGCTGAAGTAGTCAGATTTTTTTTTTCAAGGTGCTATCTGATGCGGCAGTAACGACAACGCCTACTGACAGAGATATGGTGACGATCCCAAAAGACGTGCTACTAAGACTAGTTGAGCATAATCAGAGCGGAAGTAGCACAATACTGCCAATTCAGACCACATTGGGCGTCCATCAGAAATGCCTTTGCACGTGCCTTTGTGGACGATATCAAACGGGCAAATTGATCGTCGATGAGGTACCGTTTACTGCTTAAAGTTTTTCTCGTTGTATATATTTTTTTGAATAGTAAAGAGTGTCTTTTCTTTGATTATTCTATCAAGATTATATCTATAGCAACTCGAAATTGCAGAAATGCCGCCTAAGTTTTTCGTCTGTTTGTTGAATAGTTCAAACTTTTGAATTGGGAAACATTCGATGATATTGTTTTACCTATCCTTACATCGTAGAATGATTCCCTGATATCTATGTTTGTTTATTATCGATTATTCAGCTGTCACTAGAATTTGCATATGCAAATTATGATAACAACTGGAGAAGCGGAAGTAAATAAATGAGTTCGAGTATTTAGAAAATGCGTAAATCTCTAAAATCCCATATCGTAATCGATTGCTTACAGATGGCTGTCATAGCTGTCATTTTTTGCGTTTTTTTTCGTACGTAAGTTTTAAGCATTTCGATAAGATCATAAAATGGAAGTTTAGAGATCAAAGAGCACATTATTGAACAACACGATTAACTACCTCTACATATATCTGTATAAGACAGCAATTAATAAAGGCTCGTTAACTGTGACGTAAAGCTGGAAGTAACTTCGAGGCACATGATTTTGTAATCGAATTACCTCGGAGATCATCGTTAATTGTGATCCGTTGATCAGTTTCAACTGCTTTAAGTCATGGTCTCATTGAGTAATATTCTTGTCTCTTTGCATATTTGGTGTTCATCTGTACTAAGAGCAAATTTGAATCAAAAGTTGACCATAGCAAATCCTTAGTTTATACCACTAGGCTTTTCTCCTACTTATCCAGGATTATTTAAACCGAATGCTGGATGAAGTTATGGGTTGGTGCATACCTTCATCACCTTTGATCATAATAACTAGAGGAGTTGGAAATTTGTTTGCTGCACTCTGATGTGTTCGTTCGTGATAAAGATCTATGAAAAGCATCGTTCATTTTTATATTTTGGAACAAACCTAAATGGACGTATTTGAGACGATAGTAGACGGACAGAAGAATTATTCGAGCACTTAGGAAAACGCATTCTCTAGGGCTAGAAACTTGTGAAGTATTGAGCAACTAAACACCCCAATCAATTTCTGAAACAACTCTTAGCAATTCTAAAAGTGTATAGTTTCTCATTTTTATTTGCCACAAGCCAGAAAATGAATATAGAAGAGCGGAATGAAGTAGTATGCTAATAGAATCTACCATGATTTCTTGGCAAAACATATAGTTAGCTAAGGATTGCGACCACATTTTCTTTAGCGCTGAAGGCTTCCAGGAGGTGTGGACGCAACCTTCTGGAAGCCTTCAGTACTGATAAACTGTCTGGTAAAGTCTAACGACGGTTTTCGCTACTTGTAAGGACTAGGTCTTCAGTTAGGAAGCAGTCGCGAATCATCATACACATGCAGAATTTAATTGCAATTTTGATCGGTTGCTGGAAATTCTCATATCTACAGCTTTCCCACGTTACGTTTTATCTTCATCACCGAATTTTCGAAAAATATAGCACATCTCAATTTGCAACAAGTTTTCCATATGTTTTCTCGTATTTTAGATATTATCGCATTTGAATGATTCTTTAGTATACTTTCAAACGTTTTAAAATTTTATTATATTTTATGATAATGCTCTTCGGAAAAGATTAGCATTCACCACTGTGAGAATTCCGAAAAATGGGTACCATCGTTTATTCCTTCTCCATGCTTCTGAGAAATTCACGAATTTTATAAAAATTTTCCATTGCTGCCAGCTACTCATTTATGGTCGTGGAGGATGCTGAGAGCAAATTCAGTAAAAAAAAAATTTAGCATATTTATACAGCGGGGCTTATAGTCGAGGAAAGTAGAAAGCAAAGGAATAGGCATCACTCACGCCACTGAAGCGGTTAGATTTTCATGCTTTAAGTGATACGATGGGCAATTTTATAGAACTTCATATTGGAATGGATATGCTGTTATCTTCTAGATATTGCATAATAGATCTTATTGTTCATTTATTATTTCCTCTTAGTGTCCCTTTTTTTTTCCGGGGGACTCATTTATTCTTAATTTAAAACTCTATCAAAAATTTTTTCTTTGTTTGCATTTAAATTTCACAAAAATTCCTCGTGATTTGCATTCTTTCATTTTGATTCCACGAATAAGAATATTCCAACATAATTTTTTGCGTCATTTATGAATGAGGGAAAACGAATTCTTTCATTTATTCTCGATTTGCATTTTGTAATTGCGACCAGAAATTTAATAATCACTACATTGAACTATAGTGATGCGTTTTCTGTTATATTTTATTAATAAAGAAAATATTATTAATTAATTCATTTTTTACTTGAGTTTTGCTTGATAAATCGTTGAAAAGAAAATTATATTAAAAGTATATTTTTGTTTGAGAATATTACAACGTTTTGATTAATATCTTGTATGAAGGATAATGTTGCAAAATTGCATTTATGTGATTTCGTTGCTATATATGAATCGCTGAGCTCAACTCAATAAAAGGATTGAGACACATAAAATAGAGAGTTCATTCGGGAATTCAATGAGTGTTATTGTTCCACTTACAGGTGATGACAGAACTTTTGATGAATTCCACATCGAATGATGAAGAAATCGAATCTAAAAGTTGCGCATTTAAGCCGAAACCAACAAGATCCGACGAAACATTTCCGCATAACAGAAGTACTCTTGAATGGCTTCATCACAGCAGCACCGTCAATATTAATCGAACTCTATCCGATGAGGTAACATTTTCTGTTCTCATAAATTCCAAACTTTTCATAGCAAAACACATAGAGATGGATTCCAAATAAGTGGATTAAATGACTTCGATCCTTTCTGGATGCGTTCAATGAAGGATTCTGAATTTTTTTTGATAGGGACTTATTTTTCTTCGTCATTTTTTCCTCTCAAAATCGACCTTTAAAATTGCAAGTAATATACGTTATATTGTATTGCTATAATGCAATACTCACTTGTCTTTTTTAAATATTTATAAATTTTTCCATAAGCGTATTTTTATTAGCCATAAAAAGGCTATGAGAATATACTCATATTTGGGAATTATTTTGTTGTGGTTGCATGTTTGATCCGTGCTAAGACTTGGACCAAAACTTAGAGTGGTGAATCTTCGGTGCTCGTCGTCTGCACTATAATGTCGTTGATACCTGATGCCTGTCCTGGCTTCATCTATCATTAAAACCCTCTAATTCACTTATGATTGCCTCCGATACTTCTTCCTATGCAACACTCGAACCTATGATGGCAACCTCGGAGTCAAAGAGCTCTCCACAAGAGTTTTTATCAACTTACTCCATCTTTGTGTGCTCGTTATCTCCATGCTTTCAATGGATGTTCTAACATCTTCCAGGACATTCGTGTGTTCCCTCACTATCAACAACCTCACGCATTGGAAGTCCTCTTTTTTTTCGTTGAATCTTCTGTTCTGCTTATGATGGGAAATTCTGCGTAGAGATCTCAAACGGACAGTTACCTTCGCACGTGTGGGTGTACATCGTCGCTTCTCGTTGACTATGGTTTTGTTGTGATGTCGACACAGGTGAATGTTGGGATATTTGATTGAGAAGTACTCGTACAATTTCAGGACGAGAATGCGATGAAATCAACATGGCGATCACTTTTCAACAGTTCTTCTTTACTTGAGGAAGAAATGAACTCTATAAAAGGTATTTGCCTTGTACGCATCTCTTGAAATATAAGAGACAATATTGAGTTGTTCGCCTTGCCTTTATCTCTTAAACATAAAGGTATGACATTTGTTGGCAGTGAAACCTCTGCGAAATTCGCTCGCCCATTATGAAATATTTGATTGCCTTATCATATGCTGATTTTGAGGTTATCATAGCAGTGTTTATTTAGACGTGTTAGAAAAGATTCAAACTGAGATCGATCAAGCTGGTCGAAGCTCTATGCAAATAATTTTGCCATTTTCCACGATTTTTCCAGTATTTGCGTATTGATTTCTTCAATATCCGTATTCTATCTATAACTAAACAATTTTCCTTCCATTTGCATAGGCGCTGTGGTTTTCTGGTTCCTGCAAAAAGAGCAATTCACATTTTGATCAACCTGTATGGCGAATTCACGCCTACTAGAGACTTATATATCACTAAAGATGGGGCTGAAAGTTTATTTCCTGATTTTAAACGGTCAACAGAGTCAGTTTTCTCGCGCATTTTGTAAATTTGCATATGCAAAATGCCCTATTGCAATGTCGTATCTTTGCGTACGGGTGTGTATTCCTCCATCTATCCTGAATACTCAACTCGTTAGTAATTGAAAATGGAGTTGCAAATTCTAACGGATGTAATATACATTATCTCAATCTTCTATATCATTTTTCGTATTGTTCGGTTAAGTTTGAAAGAACTTATGGACATCAAAAGATACCAAAAAAGGTTTCACTTATTTTGGATTCTGGTCAAATATTGCGCGACATCGGTCATATGATAAAACGAATAGAGAGACGTATGAGAAAAGTTCGCATGATATGCGCACTTGTATTCCACTCATGTAATAGACTGCTTCTATAGGTTAATTAAAAGTCAATAGAGTATGGTGTGGTACCTTCATATTTTACCTGGTCCTATCGCCTATGCAAAGTTCCTCGGCTCATGATTGGCTTTTCTATATCCCTTTCTGTAGCTATCACTTTTCTTCGGAATAAAGCCTGTATATTTTAACTGACCCGATCACCTTTACAGATATCTTTCGCAAGATTCGCTTTTCTCCATCTCGAGTGGCGTAAAACGCATGCAAATTTTAGCGTATATCTCGAGTTCTAACATCACTTCTCGTTATTTCTAGGTTATTTGGAAGTTAATGGAACGAAATGAAGTATTCTGTGATGCTCGTTGCATCCATCACGTTTAGCATCTCTAAATTCGATGCTATCCGAGTTGAAATTATCAGACATGCATTTTTGCACAGACACGATATCGCATAATGCTGTTTTGACAAGCAAATTTGCAAAAGTATATAGGAACGGACATATTTAAATTTGCGAGATGGCAATATTAGATTAAACTTTGCCACCCGTACAAATTTCTGACCACTGCGACGAGTGCAAACTGTTGAATTGTACTCATCAGATAATTTTATAGGGGGGAATTACTTATTTTTCTCTTCTTTCCATTATTTCATAATTTATGCTTACTTCTCTTTTTTTCTTTCTTCTTCCACTCTCTCTCCCTCTCTTTCTATGGCTGTGGTTTAGTTGATCCTGACTGTTGTCTGATGACATCGACAGATCAGGATCGGCTCAACGAGCTGATTTTTGCAAACGGTGTTTGGGCGGAGCTGGAGCCGAATTCGGTCGATGCGGCACGTCATGAGCACGGCTGTCCATCAAAACTCGGTATGGTCAACATGGCCGAAGGAGCGATTCGAAGAATGATCAAAATGGTAAAACGGATCGAAGCGTTTCGAAGCATCGAACATCACGACCAAATACTGATCCTCAGAAGTTCGCTTTTAACTAATTTACTGAAATTCTTTTTTCTACCTTAGAACTCTTTCATGAGAATAAACATTTATAGATCTAGTTTTATGCCATTTTATTCATAAATACGCTTAAGAGTATACTTCCCAAATCGAACGGAAACATCGCACTCTTAGTGTTCCTGCTGTAAAGGAGAGGGGCTTCTATTTAATATTGGTGTTCAGAGCTCCGAAAATTGGTGTATGAGCGGTGGTGGTCCTGAGTGGAATTGTATATGTATTTTCATGTGGATCGTGTACGTATTTGCGCCTTATGCATTCATGCACCCGCATTAACTGGATAAAGTGTAATCCAATCTTCAATGAATCCCCTTCTCGCGCGTTTTGAGGAAAAGGAGACGTTGATTCCTTTTATAAGCCAGAAAAGTCGCTAATGGCATGCAAGTCTTTTTTTTTTTTTGGTAACTTATGGTGCGCAAATCGTTTGCATTTGTTCGAATGCGACACTTTTATTGTCGAAAATTTATGAAGCAATAGAAAATTCAGTAAAAACAGTTTTGAACTGCTTGATAGCAATAGAACATAAAGCGAAATATGATGAAATATTCTGATAGCATAAGAACGAAGTCTAATCGAGGTAGGAATTTCATTTAAGATGAGAAATCCGAATTTTACTTGTGGTTTTTTTTTCTATTTTAAATCAGCATTTTTTGTTTTAAACTCGTTTTATATGATATTGGCATTTTCCCACAAAAAAAAAACAGCCTAAGCTATAAGATATTAGTTTATCAGAATTCAATACGATCTCTTATTCATTGCTATAATTCGACTAATACTCCTTTCTTCCGAAGATATAGTTACCATCTTATTGCTTCATATTGTCGGAAAGTGCGCTATAAGAGTATTGTTTTTAGATAGTTGTATGGAATATATTATCCTTCGTGGTGCGATGTCATATGATCCGGAAAAAAACGCATGGAATGGGCCTACAATCAACTCGGTCTATAACTTCAAGATGGACACTATGAAAGACACCCAAGACGATTTGTTCGAGAGTACTATAAGGTATTGAAATGGGATGAAATCTTAGTGAGATGATAGTAGATTAGCAACGCTTAAGTGTAAGTAAACATTTTCAGCTGGTTCTCTGTGAGCGTCAAGAATTTGCTATTCACTGAAGAGAGAAGTAGTACGTAACGTTTCGAGAGACGATGTGTTTTATGTTGTCGATCGATTTTTTAATATAAGAACATATCATTAGGTGTTCGTTATTGTTTCTGTAGGTTTGATTAGTCGGCTGGTATGAGAGTTTGAAGTGTAAAGGCGCATTTTATTCCTACCTTTTGGCAAAATATGCGCTACTGTTATGCATGCTACTAGGTGTTAAGTTCTTTTCTTGGCAATTCTCTTTTTTTTTTTACAGCACGTTTGTATTTTATTTTTTCCATGACGCGAGGAGGGAATTTTCATATTTTGCTTTATTTTTTCCATTATTTTTCCTTTATTTCGAATTAGCCGTCTGTCCACAGTCGTTGATTCAGTCATCACCGTTTATTAGTCCAGGTTCATGAATTTTATACGAGTGATTTGCGTTATACTGTTTCGAAAAGTAATTTCAAGATTCTACTCGACTTTCAAAGAGGAATGGCGGACTAATGAAGCCGTTATGCTATTGCTTGGTATGGTCGTCATCTTCAATCCTGATTTTCCGAATCTCCATAATCGAAGTATAGTCGAGAGAGAGAACCAACTTTACAAGAAGGTTTTAAAGAGGTTTGTGTTGAAAGTATTGCGCTTGATTTGATTAGGTTTGGTCTGAATGAGGTGACAAAATGAGTGGAAATCGTCTTAGAAGTGCTTCAACCTCTTTTTATTTAGCACTTTGAATTTTTTTCAGTTTTGCAGCAACTCGGATTAATTCAGGTGCTTTCTAGGAAAGATATGAGTGGTGCGCAACAAAAAACTCACAGAACATACCTCAAATGGCCTGCAGGTGTAAAAGATAATTGAATATGCACGGAATGATGTTCCCGCTTTTGAAGGCCCCCTCATCTTTACGAATGGTGTTGGCAGTTGATATGGTTTGCGTTAAAGTGTAAGGAGGTTTGAATTTTCATTGTTCTTTACGTAAACGCTATAAGTACGCATATGCGCTAACGGCAGGTAAACGTGATAAGAGGAACGGGATTCACTGAGAAGGTCATATAGCACCCATATCTAGATGATCATAAATACGAAAGATTATAGGTCTTAGTGCATTGCCGCAGTCAGTCAAAGCACCTGATTGCCTACGATTAGTAATTGTTAAGTACAAATAGGTAAGAAAGGAATTCTAATATAGGTGATGAATTAAGCCTCGTCAGAAGGATCCTTTATAATAGATGCAAGATGCTGGTAGCATGACCTGATCTGTGAGCTGTTAGAATTTGTTGATCAGTTGAAGTTACGATTATGAGGCGTAAAGAAATCCAAATGTGCCAAAAAATTAGGTTATTGGAACGAAAGCGAAACCCAACGGAGTAATAAATATTTTCGCTAACGTTAATGAAATTCTTCATCGCCAATATCAGATTTCTTGATGAGTGCCCCGCACTTCGTTCCTCTGTGCTTAATTGCTGGTAGATGCATATTTTTTAATTATATGTTCCAAGCCTTAATATCATTACGCCTTCAGAAATGTACAGGTCCATGTTGTAGTAGAGGGCGTTGAAATGATTCTAAATTTGTTTTCACAACTAAGCGATAAGAGAGCGACCTTCGTCTTCCTTACGGAGCTTTGCAAAATGGAGTCTATGAGCATGTCTCGATGGTCAAAGTATAAGAATGTTCTGTTCTCTTCTGAAGTTTCCGGATCTGGAAAGAATCAATAATATCGAAGTGTGGTATCTCTTAAGTGATACGGCCATTCGAAGTTTACCAGGCAACAAGTGATTGCACGCCTTTCCACTAAACTCAATTACTACCTAATTTCACAACTCGTCGCTTCAATGGCTTCCAAATTCAAGCTATCTGGTACGCGTATATATAGGTGTGGCACAGTAAACATAAATCACAGGTAAACGAAAAAATGGATGTAGATTTAGATTATCATTGACTAAACAAGTGCGCACATTTATTGCACCATCAGATTTCGCTTGCGTTGCGTTGAGATTTCTGAGGGAACTACGACAGATAAGTCATTTCAGGGTAGACGCCCACTAAGAATCTAGAAGAGATATCGTAATCAACTATCAAAATTTTTTTAAGGGGATTGCGAAAAATTGTTGTAAAATTTAAGTGCGAACTACGTCTAGGTGGTATTTCTCCTGACAGCACAAATCGGACTTTGGGATGATGCATCCTTTCCTCTTTTTTCTTTCTTTCTTTCTTACTGCGGTGAATGAAATCACTAATGCGTGCACAATGGCTAATCGATTGTCATATTTTTCGATTTGTTTTATTAAGTACGCAATGTAAACATTTCAAATAATGCACGAAGTGACCACCATGAGAAGTGCTGTAGTGGTCAAAGCACGTTTTTGTTGTCGATATCTACAAGACAGTTGATCGCATCCTTTGTACCACTGTTCTCATAGGTGAATCTGCTGCTCTTCCGGTACCACTCAGCTGCTGAGGACAATGTACAACGGAACTTTAAAAGAGACACGCAGGCTACCCGAGGAAAAAAACAGGGAGCGGGCAAAACTAAGGGAAGGATAAAACTGTAGAAAAGTGAATTTTTATATGTATTTGTTTAAGTTCAGCAAGTGCTAGGGGTCATTGTGTTCTAAAGTGTATGCGTACAGGCATATGTTTGTTATATTTATCTATCGAGAGAGGGCGCTTCTTTCATGTCTGCAGAAATCTGCTTCAGTGAGGATTGCTTTCGCCCCTCGAAATTTCGATGTGGGACACTCCGTTAGCATAATGTGGCCAGCTGAAAATCTAACCCTTTCGTTTAATTCCCAAAGACCGAATGAGAGAGGCAAAGAGAAGAGGTAGGTTCATCTAGCAGCAGCAGCTATAGTTCATCCCTTGCTGTAATCTATAAGCACCTCTAATTGTCCACCGATTTACTTCCATGGTCGAACTCTAGCTTCACCTGTCACTGCATCACTATGAATTGCAATCATATTATAGTTGTTGTATCAATGCTCAAAATTTGATCACTTCAGGTTGTTGTACTCATTGTGCGATGAAGATGCGAAGCGCACAAATGTGGAATTTATGGGTCTGCTCGACAAGACCACCAACCTCAAGCTATTGAATGTTCGAGCTCAGCGAATGCTCCATGAGGTCGATTCTAGTCAGATGGAGCCACTACTGCGTGAGATGTTCGACCACTAAGCGCTTACCGTTCCAATTTCCTTTTTCCAAACCATAAATTTTTCTCTTATCATAGAGTCCATTTATAGGGCCATATTGACTAGGATTAGTTTCTGATTATTAGAATCTTTTACCACTACAGTGACTCTTTCCTTGTTTTGTTTATCGAAATGTCATCCGACATTTTGCATTTTATTGTTTTGTCATTGAATGAAAAAAATGCCTTTTCTTTTTTAAGAAGTGAACTGGCGAAGTATTTTGTCTCATTGACTGAGAGGGGGAGGAGATGGATTTCGTCTCTATGCACTTTTTGCATATAAGCGCAGCTGATATAACATCCGTGCTTATTTATTTCTCTCATATTCGATGCTTAAATTCATCGACAAGGAAAGCTATAGCGATGAAATTTCATTTCGATCGAGGTATAACCTATGATCGAAATAATCTGCCGAAACCAGTTTCATTTCGATCGATAACCTCCCTGATAAGTCTAGAGGCTCAGTGTTATTATCCCAATTACTATATATATATATATATATATATATATATATATATATATATATATATATATATATATATATATATATATATATATATATATATATATATATATATATATATATATATATAATTATTAACGAATGCTACCTGTTGAAGATAAATCGGAAGTTGAGTGAATCAACTGACACGGTACACGCGTTCACAATTCCCCTTACTTATTAACCACTTTTATGGACTGCAAACAATAAAATGTGTAAAGTAATTCATTCAAATCAGCTGATTAGCTGATCTCACTGATCATACAAACTATACACAAAAAATTCGTCTCGGCGACTCTAAAACTGCGGCCCAGCCGATGAAATTGTGCGGCCAAATTAGTGTGTGCAAATTTCCAGCTATACATCCACCAGCGACATCGCTCCCGTAAACCTTTATAAAGCCTCGTTTTTAAGAATTTTTAGCAAATTTTTGGCAGCAAACTCAACTTCCGATTTACCTTCAATAGGTAGCATCCGTCAAGAATTGATCACAACAATAGGGCATACCCTTATTATGACTGCAAGTTTGGAATGCGTTAAACGTAATGAACCTATCGTACTAGTGGCCTAACATCACGGAATGGTCAAGCATTCGAAACTTTTAACCTCAGTCAGAAATGTCCACTTCGTTTAAGGTCTTTTATCACTGCGCAGCGAATCTCTTCCAGATTCAGGCTACGAGCTCCCAACTCCACACTGTGTAATGGGAGCGACTAGGCATTCATAAAATCTTATAGTAGAGCTTTGTTGTTTCACGGAGATCGAAGTTCACAAAAATTGAGGTCAAATGAAAATTCCTTCGTTGAAGTCTACAAGTGTAAAATGTTCGACTTTCGACGCAAGCACGTTGTTGAGCTCTTATTTCACATTCAGATGTGTTGCTTGGCGTGCGTTGTTTTGCCTCCGTTATAGGAGTGCCTTGTAATTACTGATCGATTCATCGGGTCCCTTCTGTTGTGTTTTTGTTGTTCAATTTAACGAAAGCCGTCGGATCTGCTACAAAGCTACTCCTCTTAGGTTGTCATTTATATTGTTTATCGGCTGTATGTAAAAGAATTTTTCTTTTTCAAAGAGGTTTGACGGGCATCTTTGTTTGCACAAAAATATATTATTTTGTTGACCTCACTAGAATTTGTTTACAACGAGTTTATTGTTTCACCGTTATTCGTGCAACTCGGTTTTCGATGCTGCCGTCGAAGGAAATTACCAATAAGAGGTGATGAGATCCGTATGAGGTGCTATATCAGTTGAGTGCTGCTTATACTCTTTATTTTTTTTTAAAGTATAATGTAACGGTTGTGATATTAATCTACAGTCCTATCAGCTGTTGTGATTAGGGAATTCTTTCACATCCGTTGCATATTTCATTGAAAATGAAGGTAATATGAAGAATCATCGAATATATATCGCCCATTCGATGACACTATCATCGTTGAGATTCTTCTATCAATTACACCCTCATTATGAGGAAATCAGCTGCATAAATATTGTCTTTTATGTGCCGTGGGGAATTCGATGTTTCGTTGGCTGTAATTCTGCTGTATTTTTTTTTTAAGTCTTATTTTCTCGGATCATCTTACGCTTCAACTATTCGTTAACTTTATTAGCATATCTTCTTCCATCATATCGCTATTATCGAATGTTTCTCTTCGTAAAAAATTGCTCTATGAGATTTTAACCATCATTTCTTATCTGAAGCTCCTATCCCCACGGCATAATAGTTTCGTCTTAGCAGATCACATCTATCTGTATGAATGTATGAATGGGGCGACTTAATCTGTTTGTATAATTAAGAAAATTGTCTCATAGAATCGGATCATATTGATCTATGTTTATAATCGATTAAAGCGAGATTATAACTGAATTTATAGGTTTATTAATAAATAATAATTTTGCATTGTCACATCGTACAGACAGATTGTTTTTAAATCAGTTACAGTTTGCATCTGTATACTTATTACTTAAGGGAATGGTTTTGAAGGCAGTTTTTCCAAGTCAACAATTTCTTTCGTTGTCTTATTAAGGAATCAACTTCCGTCTTAATGGATCACTTTTTGCAATATGCATCGCTCATTATGTAAACCTATCTAATTTTCAAATCTCTGTGCAAAATTCTTGTTGCAAAACGCAAATTAAACCATTTCATTGAGAAGATGAAGTTGATATGTCAAATAGTAAGGTAGTCTGATCACTATAGATCAAGCGGGAATTGTGCGCTCTATAAAGAAGGTCAAGAGAATACAGGCAGATGAATACCCACCATATGTCGTAAGGCTAGCTTGAGGCAGATCCGGGAGCATATAAAAAGGGGTTGATATGCTCATGTATTCATTCCAGCTTCTGCACTGCTCTTGAGGCTGAGTGGACATACGTGCGGCCATCGGAGTGCGTAAGGAGGTCGGCGGTAGCGAGGAATTAGCTGGGTGCGGCGATGGGATCTGCCGAAGGTCGAAGCCAGCCCTTGTGAATGGGTCCTTAATTGTTTGTTACTTTAATATATAAGTGTGGTGAAGTGTTCACTCCTCATACCTATGTCGTCTCGCAGTTTACTAGGCCACATTTCCACTGATGGCCAGATCCTCACGGAGACTGGGCAACTAGACAAGCAAAGTGGAGCTGACCCTTACAAAAATACCATCAGGCGTTCAGTGTTGGGGAATGTCACCGTCACCTGAAAATGGAGATATTCAGAGATGGCATTCTAAATTATTACTGGCCATCGTAGTGTTAGAAGTTGTGCTATTGGAGTGCCACACACAGACCCACCGCTCTTTACTTATTAAGCTACTTAGCAATGGCAATACCTGTGGTGATTGTCTTTTACCAGTTGTGCGTTAGGGTAAGTTGTGGAAGTGATGCTGCTTGTATGCAACACTTTCAGTTTGAACCTCACGGCGTCTTTTTGTTTACGGTAGTGTTTTTCAAATCGTCGATTTGGCGCCATACTTGATCGGTCGAACCGACACATTTCTACCTCAATTTTTTCGAACCAGCGACCGGTAAGCACGGAAGCGGATTGCTAGTGGAATTTATGATGTTATATTGGTTCTTGGTTGCGAGTTTGATTAATCTATACGATGCTAGAGAATTAGAATGTGGGATTGACTTAGGCATTTGTTTCTCGAAAAATGCAATAAGCAATGAAGTATATTCATTGCAACGAAATTATAAAATATTGGCGCACATGAATATAGCAGCAACAAATACATTTAATGATTACGTCTAGATAGTACCAGAGTGGCAAGAAGAGTAATATGAAAAGTCATAAGGATAAAAATGGATGAGTTGAAAATAGAGTACAACGGAATCAATATACCAGATGGGTGGTTGTTCTTAGGCCACTTGATTAATATAGCTTGAAAAGATTGGACTGCGTTAGATTTTTTTTTTTCATTCGCTAGGGCCATAAATGTTGAACATCTAAACTTTGGAGCGACTACTGGGAGGATTTCGATCTATTAATCTGTAAGGTCGACCGTGGATGGCGAACCGATGCGCTACCAAAGTTGTGGGATGTAGAGCAACCTTCCGTTGTCAATTGCTTTTCGTGACGTTTGTTTCTCAGCAGCAGCTGTAAATTACCAGAGAGTGATAGGGCCGGTACAGTGGATCCCTTTCTCGAAGAGTCCCTAGCGAAGATCGGTAGTATATTTGGGCGAATTGTAAACGGAGTTGAGCTCGTACCCCCCCCCCCCCCCCTTTGCGTATGCACCACTACCATATTCTGCACTCTATGCAAGCACAAACTCGAAAACTTGAAATAGAAGTATGCAACATCTTTTTTTTTTTTCATTATTCAACTCAGAATGTCAAATTATGGAGAGAGAGGGTGAAGAGATGCATATAACTTACGGGTAGCTGAGAGTCGACAGAAGGATCCGAATATAAAAATGCACACCCACTGCGTCGTATTGTTTGCAATGAGGTGATTGGATGTATGGTGCGAGAAAAGTGAAATCCGTATTAACAGTGATAGCAACAGTAGCAACAACAAAACCATCATAAGAACAGCTGTAGCAAACACGCGGCATCAATAGAGATTTTAAAGGCGACCGCTGTCGTCAACCATGGAAGGGGATGCGTCGTTTTTAGTTATGCGAAGGGCCCTGCCTCACGAACGGCCCAGCATTTCTTTTGATCAGTGGCACTATATCGCAAAGCGATGACGACAACAGTCACGAGGATGAGGTGGGAAATACTCATCACATCCAGCAGCCTCGTTTAGAAACTGCGCAGATGGCTACAGTAAAGAGCCAGACGATTTGTTTGTCTTATATATGTGCAAGACTTCCCAGGCCTGTACATACCTGTACATATTCCCTCCCTCCTCTTCCCATGTTATGTTTATGCAGGTCAGATATAAAGGGTATAGATGCGGATATAAACAGCTCACTTCTTCGTATATACTTTTTCTGCTTTCTATGATGCTTTTTATAGTAATGGGAAAATGTGAACGTATCAGTTGTACGATGTTATCAAAGCTTCTTCGTTTCGTTCAGTTTACATTCAGGCATCTAGATCTTTCCGTTTCCGGTTGCCGAATGTTTGCGTATTCGCTTAGCACCTAACAATCTGAATGTTGCAGCCTAGTAAACGACAACCGAATGCAGAAAAATTAGTGCAACGAAATGCACTTGGCATATGCATGGCGACGGACAATTCTGCTTGTACCTCCACTTCAGGATGCATCCTGCTCACGGTGTCAACAACGGGGTATTGCACGCATACCTCATTGGGAGTATCACATCAGGTGAGTGACATTTAATGCATAAATTTTCGGCTTATTCCCAAGACTGTCGAGCATACAGCAAATCACAAATGGGTGGGCATGTTTTAATAGATGCATAGATTTGGAACTCCCAGGATCCTATGGACATAGGATTCATTTTATCTGAGTAGATATTTGTTGGGTAAAATGTTGCAAGACGATAAAGCCATAAGGTTTTTTGCAATTTGCCGTATTAATTACAATCAGGGATACAGGCTGCCAGGCTGAAAATAAATGTGGGAAACATCTATCTCTATTATTGCTGCAATAAGGGATTTAGCTGAGAAATTTTCCTTCATTTGGCAAAATCCTTACTATCCTCGTCCTTTGCATGTTTCCTTACAGGTATGGCTGAATTAGTTGAAAGATGAGAGGGGACATATATTGCACACACTGTGAGTGGACTTACAGTTGGACGATTAGCTGTGGTGATTGCTAATATACTCCACTATTTTTCAGCCTATACGTTTGCATTCCTCTTCTGCTTGTCCCAGGGTGTGTAGTGCAGTTTTTTTGTCTTTGTTCTATTTAACAAGGTTGTAGAAGTATATTATCATGCTTCCGTTGTGATTTCTTCAGAAACGAAAATCGCAAGAGATGGTTTTGACCGTATGTTTTGCTTTTCCCATCTCCATTTTGAACATTCCCCGATCTAATGTTTAAGGTTCGATCCAAAAGAGGGTCGTAAACGGCCTTCACAGGATGTGCTGGACGGTTCAAGCGACTCAACAATGGCATGTGGATTCGTGCTCATCCAGGCAGGACCAAGTTGCGCTACACCAAAGATGAAGTATTCCAGAAGGTTAGCTAATAGCACGAAGCTTCCTATCTTCGACTATATTTATTGAAAATGCTCTGATTCTAGTATTAGGTTGCTGCCTTCCCCTCTCTCTCCCGTTCTTTGATTTGTTTGATCTCATTACGCCAGTTTTTTAATTTTCTCTTCAAATTTTGGCAGGAAGAGTCGTTCAAGGGTGTGACCAATATTCTTTATTGGGCAGAAGCAATGGAAAGGAGGATGCGTGACATTTAGGTAGAGAAACGATATTTACGTCTAAAAAAAACTAGGTGCCATGCTGGCTTTCTTTAAGTTCAATTTTTAGTTAATGTGCATATAATTCGTGTATAAATTTGCAAATTTGCATAGTAATTTGCATATAAATGCTGTAATTTTTGCAGACCAGTATGTACTATGAGACATGTACGAAGGAGCAATGTTGGATGCTGGATCGGATGATGACTCCATTCTGGCTGAGGCCAAAATATTACATAAATGACCCGTTTGAGGTGAGTATGATTACTACTCATTTTTGCTTCTTGTAGCTAGTTGCTGCAACATGTTGTGCATGCTCTATTGATTGATTTCAAATCTTTTCGCTGATCGATTTTGTTGTAAGTAATTTATTCTGCGTTATGGAATGGAAAAAGATGAAAGGGTTTTAGAAAACAAAAATTTCTTTTCCTCTATTTTGGAAGTTTATACTTCAAAAGCCAATTTAGTTTTTTATTTATTTCCCTTCTCTGAGGAGCACTATGTTCATCGTATCACTGTGAAGATAGAAGGAAAACGAAGGAAAAAGAGACATCGAAGAGAAAAGGAGAAGAACGCATCTACGTTAATTCCTTATGTTCTTTTGGGTGGGCTAATGAATTGACGTGCTTTGTACATGAACGATTGAATAAATACCAGAAAAGTTGTGCTTAAATGTGCAAGATGTGAATCACTTCAAGCATACGAGAATTATTGAGGTGTAATGGCAGTTGCCTTGAGTACGGAGGTTAATTTCGTCGAGTATGGAGGTTCTGTACTACTTATTTTTTTATAGAATTTATAGTCAGTGAGCGTACATATTTTATACGGCACTTCATGTAACTAAGGTTTAATTTTTTCGGAATAGGAAGAAGTAAAGAATGCATCATTCCCACCGGTAAAATGAGCAGTCCTCCATAGCCTCGAGATACCATTTAGTAAAAACATGCTGCTTGCTTATGGTAAAATTGACTAACTCGATGGATTGCGATATAGAGGAGCGTCAAGGCATAGCGGGCTCTGCTGCCCAAGAGTGGCGCTAGGATCGAGGCCTCTTAGAAAAGAAGGTCGAAATCGCTGAAGGTGGGAGAAGGGCTGGTGTCGTCTGGACCTGAGGGGCGGCAAAGGAATAGGACTTCATCGGGGGTCTTCAAGCAACATGGCGTTGATGTTGGGGCTTGATGGCTGCTGACCCGGCTTTAGCATCGAGGACGCAAAAGTAATATTATGGTACCAGAAAAATCTAGTCAAGATATTTTTGGAAAAGCTGTGGGATAATTAAGCTATCAGGCGCAGACGGTTCACCGGAATTCTTAAAATGTGGCGTGTGATCGGGGTACTTGTGGAATGCGTCGAGAGCATGTAGAAGGTCAAACACCTTTCAGAATTTCATGAAGTTAGCATATGCGAGCATCTGCAAGCTTATCGTCTTCAGATAACATTTAAGGACTTCAGGCGAAGTTGATGCCGCTGATTTGGGTAATCTCATTTACCTGATTATTTAGCAGTCTGATTTAGGCGTACCATGTGCGACACGGGATCCGCTCGCCTCGTGTTGGACCCAACGGGAAGTTGCTAAGAGAGAGACCGAAGATTCTACTCGAGGACTCAGTCGCCGATCGCTACTTCAATGATCGATGAACTTTTTTCGTGATCTAGTGTTTTCGTTGATCTGATCGATAATTTGCAGTGTTGTAAATGGCCAGCTTTTCAAACAGTGTTGAGCGGAAGCCTCAGATACACACCTCTGAAATTTGAAAATCAGAACGCATATTATCGATCATTTTTTCTAAACTTGGTGGAAAATTATTTCCTGTTCGCCGGGGGGGGGGGGGGAGGGGGAGGAGGAGGGTTTAAATTCTATTACCTATTTTCTCCACTAGTTACTGGCTTTACGATTCTTAACCTCCACTTACTGTACAGCCAGTGTAGGCCGCATTTCGCGGTTGAACATTTTCCACTGCGTTAAAGAAAAATGCAGCGGTCATTCTGAGACTTATTGGTCACTCTGAGATGATTGAGATGTTTTCTCGCTTAGTGGTTTGCTTCTTTTTGATTGTTTTTCTTTGTTTTAGGACTAGATATGTTTGAAACAGAATATTTTTTTACTTTGTGGTCAGTCAACTGGCTAAATTCTATTAGTAAAGAGAAATGTCATATATTGTTTCATGGTGATTACTGTAAAGATAAAATAGCAATTTCAAAAGCTAAGATCGGTTATTGTCGCTGACCACTGTGTACACTGGCCGCCTATTGACCAATAGGCTCTATGCGATATTGTCGAAGAATGAATAAAATCTCGAAACTCAGTGGGACTAGCCGTTTACTGGATAGCAGTTACTAGTATGATTTTATGTTTAAGTCAGCTCTGCAGTAGTAAGAAAAAACTATCGACAAAATGGATAGTTGTGTAGCATTTGGTGAGTGAATGTGTTACGGTTTCCAAATGCGAAAATATTTTTATATTCATCTCGGTCACCGATTCATCCTCCGTTCTTCACGGAAGAAATTAATTTCTGCATTTAGGTGTTTTTACAGTTAAACGACGAAAGAACTATGCCAAGGTTGCGGACAGGATATGCCTCGTGCATCCCACTGAATAACCAGTTTTTAACTTCGAACCATATAAATATGCAAATTGCCTATTTGACGCACTGCCGGCACCAGTCTTCTGCAAAAGGTTCGTTCTTTTTGTGATTCGGTAGGTGTAAGATGAAAAGCTGACCGGCGTAAATGCTTATAGGTTTTTTTCTACCCTCAAATGTCTATAATTCCTAAAATTGTAGAGTCAACGTGTGAAAGACGGTATAAGGGGTTATGTGCCTTAAACCTGTCAAATTTTATATTTTCTAACTGCAGCTGTTCTTCATGCAAAAACCATCAAAATGGACACTTAAGGTAGATAAATATGCAGGGAAAAGTATTGCAGTAGTGGGCGGCCTTGACGATGCAAATCTGTAAAATTGCATTGAAATCATTTGAAGTGTGAAGTTTTGGACGAATCATTTACTGTTGTAGATCGTCTTTTTTGAGTGGATTGCTAGCCTAGCTTTTAGGGATTAGCACTCTGGGTTTTTTTTCACCTTCATTAGCGATATCTACATTGATGTACCCATCTCATATTTCAATCATTGATTTTATCAGAACGTTCAATACACCATAAATTATCACTCGCATATTAGTGATATTAGTGATAGAAATAAATGATAGGCGAATATCAATCAAAGATAATAATTCGACTACTTATATGTTTATCATTTGCGTATATATTGGTGTTCTATCATTGATAGCGTTATGACGATGCGGTGAATAATTGAAAATTTAGTGGAATTTTATTTCATATATGCTTTTAAATAGTGTTCGAATTGAGAGTTGTTAGCAATTTTTATTTATCAACGAGGAATCGATGAGATATCATCTGATTGATATGATATCATCACAACTTGAAATGAACGTTTATATGAAGCACGCTTATAAAAGTCTATTAGTTGTTCGAACTTTTGCATTTCTCACATGTCGATATCCCTTTATTGTTGTAATTCTTTCGAAGAGATCATATGATCGATCTTTAAATGGCCAATTTGCCAATGTCATCAAATAAAGTGTCCTCTTTTGAAGGTGCTAAAATAATGGCAATAAGAATGTTTACAGTTATCTAAAAGTGCAAATACTCGGAAATGAAATCAACTGCCGCTTATCATAGTTGATATGAAATTTGAATAATTGATAATTGCTAAGGATTGAATTTGAAATCATTGTCTTCTACGGATACGTCGTCTTCTGAATCGTTCTCGAGATCGACATTCACGACTGCCACGGCTATCACCATCGCAGCTCTCTGTATCGAACTCATTTTCTGCCGATCGCGTTAGGAATGTTGAAGCTGATTTGATTGTTGGCTCTCCACCAACATTTCTGAAATACGATGACGTAGTTTGCGATATAATAGAGCTTCTATGAGAGTATACACCAAAAGTTGCAAGGCAGAATAGAGAATACATACGTTGGACGAGGAATCCTTGAAAAGCGCTCTCGGCTACCTTGTAAAGCGCGTGACATTCTCGGTTTTCGAAGTGATCTGCTAGGGGCCGATGTCGATGTGGTGCACTCACTAGTTCGTTGCTGTGACTGTGGCGTACCAGGTGGTATCTTTCTGTAAAAGGTGACATTCCACTAATAACAGGAACATTTGACCCACTTGATCTCAATTAGGTTTTTTTCAGTGTGTATCATCGAAATTAAATTCATCATGCTGAGTGAACGGAAATAAACGGCTCAACCATAGCTCCGTTTAAGGAGTACCAAGGAGCAAATAGCATAGTTATATCCCATCAGCTGTGAACCATCTTTGAAGTTAAGTGTTTTAGCCGTTTCAGTTCCTTTTTTTTCGGAAATCTTTGACATTTTGAATGGTTCACATTTTCTACTAGTATTAATTAAAATAATCCAGCTTGAGGTTTTTTGCCGTGTATAACCTCCATCTTTATTAGTTGCAATTTACAGCCTTCACCTGCATCATTCAAGTGATGAACAACATGATGTTTCGCACAATCGTCGACCTGTGAGTGTTTCCTACGACAGCGAAGGAAACGCATAACTGGATGAAACGTTTGAAACGGACTTTATGTGGCGATTCACATGCGACACCGCCACCTGTGC
Organism: Ascaris suum; assembly: GCA_013433145.1. NCBI lineage: Eukaryota > Metazoa > Nematoda > Chromadorea > Rhabditida > Ascarididae > Ascaris > Ascaris suum. The sequence continues at coordinate 1,293,136 of CM024177.1, forward strand.
ACGGTATGGATTTTGCTGTTTTGTACTGTATTTAAGGCTTTAGAAGGATATTGCTATTTGCTAAGATTTTACGAAATTAAGTGGCGTTCCACATCCGGTTTTCTTATACGCTCAACCAACCTTCCGGTTCCAATGAGGAGTTCGTTTGCAATCTCATCAAGTGTTGGTCGTGTATACATATCGTCATTCCATGCACGCTCACATATCTGCTTGATTTTAGGCGGTGCCCAATCTGGCATTTTTAGTCGATATCCTTTTAAGACCTAAAAAATTCTACGATTCGCTTGAATATTTTATTAGTTTTGTTTAACACCTCTTTACATTCCTCATTTCCGTGATATTTACAGTTTCATAACATATGTTCTTATTTTGATGACCAATTTTGGCGGTTTTAATGAATAATGTGGTTATGGGTCTTTACTATTCATAGTTTTGAGATTCCATTCATCGTTTTGCAAAATTCTGAACTTCGCGACATTTTTTCAATTTTTTTTGTAAGGAGTATTGAAAAAAGTTATAGCGAAAGATGAGGTACGCAGTTGAAGAGTCACCTCCATCTTGACCTGAGCGCCATTCCAGCCTTTGTATGGTTCGACCGCGTTATTAAAAATTTCCCATACCAGTACACCATACGCCCAAACATCTGCGCAAACTGTATAAATATGTGTTCTGAAGACCTGAAATTCATATTCTTATGGTCGCTGTTTTTTTTTTTTTTTTTGATTGTTGAAGAAATATATCGATAACAAATGTTTTCCAAATGGTGTAGATCATTTAATTAAGTTTAATCAGGTTTAAAAAATTAATTAAGAATCTAACAAATTGACTAGTAAACGTTTAAAGAGCTGAGGTAAATTTTTTCTTTTTTTTTTTTTTGAAATTAAGCCAAATAGAACCATTAGAAAATCCGATGCGAACGATTGCATCTAATGCGTATGATAAATTGATCGCAAATACGAAAGACAACGGCTACAAATAGGCGTTTTCTATAATTTTTGAAACTTGCTTAGACCATTTTCATATTCATACTACTCTTGCTTAAACCTGTTGGACTTTTTTGAATCTATATTAACGTGCGCTTTGTGAACGTCTTGCTTTTTATTTTTTTCCATCTGCCACATTGTTCCGCTATCTTTTTTCCTATGTGGGTTCATTTGACCTCCTGCAAGAGTTACAACTAGGCGCCATCCTTCCGATATCTGCTTCGAATCTCGTTTTTAAATACTCTTTTGCTAATTCGGGTTAAACGTTTCACTGCGAACGCAAAAGCTTATAATTTTCTAAGAAGCAGTCAAGTTGTATCCTGGAATGAGGGAGGGGGTAGGGGGGGGGAAGGATGCCGATCTCTACGTCACCAGAATCTATCGTCTCGTTTGAGCAAAAATTTGAAGTGCGGAATCGTGAATTTCTTAGCTTTTAATTCCTTCGGTTCAATATCGCTCAAATCTTGTGCGCACTTCAATTTTACATTCACATGCATGATTTGTATGTTTTCCTTAGACATTGCAATTTGCGTTTTGCGATCTCATTTTGAACATGGACTACGATCTAACTTTCAACGATCAAGAAAGCGTCTTTAAACAACGCCGACACTTTGTTGTAATTAAGCTTGCTAGTTATCATCTTTTGTTGATTGCAAAAATGAATGCAATATTTGATGGTGATTTTTTGTCGCCTAATTGAAAGCGCAACAAAACTCAAGCAATTTATTCGAATCGAAAAACAATACTCACACAACTCGTATACGCCAACTAACTTTTTCTATGATGCACAACGATCACCTAAGCAGCATCGATGCGTTGCTATAAATAAGGGTTTAAATTGCTTCTTTAGTATGCTGCCGATTTTTGCATACCATCGTGAAAAATTCAAAAAGTCTTCACGATTTTTGCCTAAATAGCGTCTGTCATCTGTGAAAGAATGGATCAGCTTTTAATTTTCCTCTTTCAAACTTCATCGCGACTCAACTAAAAACTGAGGTAGTTTGCGATCCAATTTTCTGCAAAAATTCCCTCGTGTTTCGACCGCTCGCTTGTTGTATTTCTTCCTCTTATCCACCTAAGTTTTTTTTTTCTTAGAACTTTCATGACTTTAGCTCGAAGAGAGGGCTCCGATTTGTCCAATCTATTCTGCACAACTGGGGATGGAAAAAAGCTAATGATCTCGTCTCGATTTGAAAATCATGATACAAAAGGAATGAAATATGCTTTTCCACATCTTTTCGAATATATTTCACCAACGAACCGGAAGTTCATAATTCCTTCGATGGAATATTCCTGTTTTAGAATCAACGAAACCGGCTACAGCAGTACAATCAAAAACAATCGAACAGCTAGAGTTTGCATGAATTCTTTGCAAATTATCTACTAAGGGTTCTAAATATATCATTAGCCCAAATCCATTCAAGTCTTTGTTTAGTCGGAGGGGACTCGAATATTTGAACCGGTAGTATGCTTAGTCGGCCAAAATCTGTTAACGGTTCAAATCTAGCAAAGACTAAATTCATTAGTACTGCATAATCGTCACCGCTCAAATATCCGTTATTGGCTAAGGTCCATTTTTAGCAAATGCGTTAATTCTGCAGACATGGTGATCAAACAAATCCAACTTCGTCGGACTGTCCTGTATCAAACACTTTTACAATCGTTCATTAGGCGCTGAAGTTTCTTCCAAGCAAAATTTCATGCTGTATACCGTAAGGGGCTTAATCATTTATTCAATTAAGTTTCATTTTTCTTTTCGATGAGGATAGTCAAGCATCTCTACTCGAGTTCCAATTTTTCTTCAATCAGAGACTCGAGATGTTTTTCGAACAACTTACTTCTGGAGCAAGCCATCTTATAGGCGCTTTCTCGGTCGCATCGAGTACATGCTGACTGCCCTTCTTTGACATACCAAAATCGCTCAACTTCACCTCTTCTCCATTATAAAGGCAATTACGCGCCGCTATGTCTCTTTAAAAAATTTTTTGATGCAACGATATTATATTTGGATTGCTCATCTCTGGCAACATCAGCCATCTCAAAATAAACAGAGAACTGCAACTGCTTGTTAAATATTCTTATAAAATTCTATGACTTTTGAACACATTCGAGCCCTTTGCAAACATTAAGTGATGTCTTTCGCTCCATTTTCATTGGAGAAATTGTTGCTCTTTATCCTTTCTAAACATCTTCCACCATTGATAATAAGAACAATGTTCACCACGACGCTTCAAAGTACTGATAGTGGTGTTTGCTAAGAATTACCTGATGCGGTGTGGGGGCGAAGGGGAAGGGGTGTTAACGCAATGATGTGATCGCATAAATGCATGCCACCCCTCACAGAGCAATCGACGCTGTATAATTATCCACCTGTCAATACGCGCCTTGGTTCAGGTACGAAATGCCACGGATGGAGTCCATTTTTTAGAAATAGATAAGAGCCTTCTAGGGTTATGGCATTTGCGGCTACCGAATAAGGGAGTGGAGCATATGTTATCTGTGCTGTTTCAAATAAAGATGTAAAGATGTTTTTGCTTGTTTATTCTAGCTGAGCCGCCTGAAGGGAACAATTTAGCTATGGAATCAGATTCTTCAAAAAAAAAAACCCCTTCATGATACTGTAAGACCCTACACATCCGTCAACACAGTACTCGATGTCTTGGACCATCGTACCATAGCGTTGATTACTATGGATACGGGAAATTCGGAAACACCCATTTTGCCGTACCCGATATGCGTTGGTTTCAGTGCAGTGTGTAGTTCTTTACTACGTAATCGTCACCTTCATGCTTTTTGACCTGTTGGGGGCCCTTCAATGTTTTGTTTCAAGTCGAATAGCGCGCTGGCTGCTTGTCGCGACATATTCATGCCTGCTGGCCATTATCAGTTGTCACTTGATTTGATGGCAGTTGACAACTGCCACAAGTTAGCGAACGTCCTTTTCATTGCTATGAAAGATGTACGTAAACCACTTAACAAAGCTAGCGCCCAAAGTTCACACTATTCTGCGCATGGACTGTCATTAAAAAAGATTTTTTTTAAAATCTCAATGGGGACGTGACAACTTCTCGATACTTTCGCATGCGACCTCTTGCATGATAAATGCAGTAAAACTGCTCGATAAATGTGAAAACATTTGCAATAATCTGTCTCATTTGCGACAGATGCCTAGAATTTGTGCAGCATAAAAGATTAGCAAAAATATAACGAAAATTGGATGGACAAGAATAATATAAAAAACTAGCTGTGCATTTCAATTACTTAACAATGCATTCTGGAGTACTGCGTAAGTTATATATGTCTTAGCACGTAATTTTAGATTAAGATAAGGATTCTGTCTTGATAATATTGCGCTGAAGTATAAAATCGACCTTTATATGTGCTTGAAGGATTGCTAAACGCCCCTTTGAGTGAGTATTAGCAACCATATAGAAATTACTGAGTGGAATACTGCGCTATTTGAAAATCTCCTTCTCTTATATTCCACTTCGATGCGAATAAAAAAGAATTGTAAAACTTTACTAGTGGTAATTTATTCGATCAGAAGAGTGCGAAATAATAAAAACTAACCTATGCATTATTCCAAGCGCATGAACATATTGCAATCCGAGTGCAGCATCACAAGCCATTGATACTCTTGTCTCCACTTTTATTTCGTTCGCTTTACTCACTAAATATTTGTCGAGTGCACCTCCCTAAATTCTTTTCAACTAGGTCAATTAGTAAACGTACGCTGTAGTGATTTCCTCATTAAGCACAAGCACTATTGTCGAATCAACTGAAAGATATACAGCAACATACTATCATATCTACTCATCTTTCGAGGCATATAACAATCTAAGTTAAGATTTATTCATTACCTTGGAAAGTTGCACACAAAATTCAACGAAAAACATGGATAGCGGGTTTAGATGTATGTTCTAAGGGGAAATAGTGAAGTGGATTGTCAAAGAAGAGTGCTATTGACGCAAGGAAGTGGATGTTGGACAATCAAATGGATCGTTGAATAAAAACTACGAATGATGTGGCATAAAAAATGACCTTGATAAGCTCCATAACTATCATTAGCGGCTCCTGTCTGTTGGCTACTCCATAGAAGCGGACGATATTCGGATGACGCATATCGCGCATCATGCGCACTTCGGTCATCATCTCATCGACCTTCTTCTTGTTCATTACACCGCATTTTAGCTGTAAATTACGTCGCTTTTATGGTACGGTCACTACAGGGGCATTTTGATTATTTCACAGTCGATTTGTGCAATACCGTCTAGAACGTCTCTCATACGAATTATTAACGAGGAACCTCCTATGTTCCAGTACTTCTTTACTTCTCCCCCTCATCTCTTCCCATCCCATTCATCCAGAATCGTCTGCATGCTGAGGGGCGCACGCACTCTATATTCCCCTTCCGCCATCCCCGACCGACGTGATGCAGAGAGCGGAATGGGAAGCAGTAGAAGGGAGCGGAGGGGGCCAGTACAAGCTATTCTTCATCATGAGTTCGACCACAACTGTCCCTGAATCTTGTCACGCCGAATCTGGTTCAAAGATTGAAGCTTGCGCAGCCAACATATCGTGATGGGGCTCGTTGCTTAAGTCTGTGAAAGTGGGCCATTATATACCTGTATTAAGGTGGCTTTTTGCATGATAGTTCACAGCTATCAAGTAACGGCCATGTGATAAATATGTTGCGCATGTTAATGGTAGCTAGGGATGAGTAGGTGGACGTTATACGCAATAGGTGGAAGAGGAGGAAGGGGGGGGGGGTAATGGAGAAAATTAAGACTCTGACAAAAAACTCCTAAAGTTTCCGCTATTGAAATTGATCATTCTAAGGGCGTTCGCTAAAAAGAAAGACAATTCAAGTTAAGATTTTTCAATATATCCGTTAAACCTTGAAACGAGCGTTTCTATCCATGTCTGGGAAATGGATGAACCTCCAATTGCACGAATGCTCAAGTTCCTTTCCTTCCAGTTAGCCTATCGCATTCAATCAGTATAACTGCCTTCAAGTATATGTAAATTTGGGAGAAAAGAGGGATGTGAACAAGTTAGCTGTGTTACTTGTCCAACGGAAATGCTTCTATTTCTGCTGCAAATTTCGTTGTTTTAAAGAAGCAAAATTGTCACTTTTTGTTTGGGAAACTAATTTAATCAGGGGGAATGATTTGCTGATCAAATCTGTTGAACTTGACTCATAATAGAATCTACAAAATGTAATGGTTTAATTATGATGAGTTATAGATGAAAGGTGTTACGAGTTTAACGGCAACATTAACAACGAATCGAGGAGTGAGTGCAAGCCGTCCGTAATGAACCTCCCCGAAGGCACCTTCGCCAAGCTTCTTTAACAGACGAATCTGTGAATGCTTCAACTCCCACATCTGCAGTGAGCATTTCTTTCAGATAGCATCTATTACATTTATCTATGTCTCCCAACAAGTTTCCCTTTTATAGCTAAAAATTAATAGAAAAGTACCAAGAAGCGAGTGCGATACCGATATACAGGTATCACTTTTTTTAACCTTCTTGCACACAAATGTATCCACTAAGATAGGTGGAAATCAGATGGTTGGGAAGTATTCGTTGTTTGTATTTCGCTTTTTTTGAAGACTTGCTATATTGTCCTATACATCTTTCGAAACTTCAAGTCCACTGAACTTTCAAAGGCCAATGTTGCATAGAATGAAGCGAACTCGGATACAGAAAAGGTAAACATGCAGAAATTTCCCTTGTTTAATCTTTCACATTGGAACTTTATCCCCAAACAGGCTACATGTATTGATGACCATGGCTGCCCGTATAAAGCGGTTATAGGTTATCTCAGACATAGCTAATATTCGAAACGCATTCTGATTACTACAGACGCGATGTAAACGGTGAGCATAGCTGATATAGAGAGAACTGATATCCCCTAGCAATACCGATGAATCTGGCTGTACTAGCGGTCAAGGGTCATCTTAACTATGATTCGATCATTCAGTGCCCACTTGGAAAAGACGCACAAAGATAAACTTTCGGTTCACACTTGTCCATCATGTAGAATACTCACTCGCTTCATGATAGCAATATTGCAAGAGCATGTCTTGCCTAATATTTTATGAGCGGTAACGAGTAGCAGCGAATATGTGAACCTAGCAGTGTGTGTCGAAATGCTACTTTAAAATTGATATTGAGCAATAACTAGACAATTAGCACATTTACCTGTGTAAGGATAGGATTCTTTAGCAAAATTCGCATGCTTCCAATAGCGAAAAATTTCTTTGTATAAAAGTCAATCAAATCGGCAATCGTCGGAAAAGTGAGATTCGGATCGAGCCCATACTGGAGGTTAGCATTATTTTTGTGAACGATGACATGATGAGTGACTCCCTTCCATCGTAGCGATAGACATAACTATAAAATGCTATATTAGGAAGTGTTGTTTTTTAATGTTTTAAAATGGTATAGCATGGAACATATTGCCCATTGCTTCCTTTAAGAACGTTAAACGAAATGTGAAGTACCAGAAAAATACAACGAAGAAGGATTCAGGTTTCCTAGAACAATAGAGCAGTATATCAAATGGGCATTTCAAATAGGTGTCCTATAATCGGCAGTAAAACCTATCACAACAAGCAATAGCTCTCAACTGCCATAACCTTGGTCATTATCTTTCATATTCTTTGAGAAATAATGCTTATAGAATTGCTACTTTAAAATCTGCGAAATATTTGAATATATCGAATTCTAACTAGATCATCCTTCTGTTATTATTTTCAGGTGGTCGTCGACGATCGAAGTCGAGTAAAAAGTGCAACAATTTCATGCGCTTCTTCTATTTTCCAACTTAATATAAGAGTCATAGCATCGTTCTCTTTCCTAAAAATGTAAGCCAGCAAGTGAGAGTGTTTGTTCTTGTGTCCATAAGAAAATCGCAAATGTTTCCCTTGAAGAAAAAAAGCGAATCGCTTCAGAGATGGCCTACAAGAGGATTGATGCAAATCAGAATGATGCTGAAATTATATACGAGGAGCTGGACCTTTCGTACAGCTTAGCGCAGTATATTGAAAGATCATTTATTTTAGTGATAAATCATTGGGTGGATTAGGGTACTCGTCCAGTTTCTTTTGACGATCTTCATTTGGGAATTACTGTTAATATATTCGTGTTTCACACGACATTATGTTCGAAAACTCTTTACGCATGGTTTTTCAAGCATTTCGTGTGTGCTGTAAGTGAATCGTATTATCCGCTTCGAGAAATCACTCATACCAGTCGCTATCATATTTCCCTTGGTAAATAGGGCAATCTGATATCCTGGAAACGTCTTGGTCCTTGGTAAAGTTGATAAAATATCCCTTAGTAAAGTTCATCTTAATTAATCCATATTTCCATTGACTTCCCTGTGCGACTGCAGTTATTACGAGCATTCCAACAGCTCAGTTACCGTAACATCTCGTTTCCTCCCTTGCGTTGCCAGAATATATATTAGTCTGTTTCAGGATTTTTTGGTTGCTTTCTATTACCTGTTTTCTATTTTCATCATTTCATTGTTTCATATAACGTTGTCCTGTCCACATGCGATTAATTTCCTTGCTAATATGCGTGTGGACTGTAAATCTGTTTGATGAGTTGCATAGAAAGCCTAACACGCTCCGCTAATAATCACTACGTTAACGAAATAAACTCCGGAATTCTTATACTCGAATTCTTGAATTTGAAATCAGGAGACGAAGTTTGCGGTGCGTTCTTTAAAAAACTTAACTAAAGGTGCGTTTCGAGAGAAATTTAGCGAACATATAGCCTAGAATGTGATCATGAAGCTAACATTTCGATTATCGCCACATGCGATCTCGGTTGTTCGCAAAAGAAAATCGCCATCCAACGCAAGCAGTGAATTTGCATCTTCTCGTGGCATGAACCTAGAGGTTTATTTAATTTACTTAATTCTTTAATCATTTAGTTCTGTTCAATTACTTAATTATTAGTTATTTGATTGTTTAATTATTTAGTTATTTACTTATTAATCATTTAAATACGTGATCATTTATTTATTTACTTATTTAATTATTTTCACTATTCAATCAATTCATTATTTAATTATTTAGTTATTCAATAGTTTAATTATTTAGTTGTTTAATTACATAATTACTTAACTATTCAATTATTTGGCTATTTAGTTGTTTAATTAATTAATTATTTAATTAATTGGTTATTTAATTATTTAATTATTTAATTGTCTATTTATTTAGGTGTACAATTATTTACTTGATCAATTAATTAACTGATTATTTATCTATATCATTATTTAAATATTCAGTTATTTACTTATTTAAATGTTTAATTATCTGACTACTTAATTATATAGTTACTTAATTACTCAATTCCTTAATTACTTAACTGTTAATTATTTAACTGCATAGTTATTTAATTATTTAATTATTTAGTTGTTTAATTCATCATTTAATTGTTTAAATGTTTAATTACTTAAATATATTTAATCACTTAATTTGAATATATTTAATTATTCAGTTGCCTAATTATTTGATATTTAATTGTTTAATTATTTATTTATTTAATATTTAATTAATTTTTATTTATTCAGTTATTTATTTATTTATTTATTCAATTATTTAATTAGTTCATTATTTTTTATTTAGTTACGTAATTCATTATTCAATTAATTAATATTATTTGAACAAACAGAGAGACAGACGCAGATGCACACACGCACACACAAAGGTGCACAGACAGGGAGACACAGACGGACGAGGGAAGAGGCACACAGGCAGACGGACACAGACGCAGACAGAGAGACACACAGATAAACGGAGAGAGATACAGACAGGCACACGGGCACTTCATACACGCACAGACGCAGACAAACACATACAGACAGAAAGAGAAAAAGCAGACAGACACAGATAAACAGACAGATGGACGCAGACACACCAGACACAAACACACAGACAGCCACAGACACGAACACTCCGTACACGCACAGGCACAGCCAAGCACACACAGACGGAGACAGATGGACACAGGCAATCAAAAACAGACACAGAAAGACATAGAGAGACATATTATTTAGTTGTTAACTATTTCATTATTTCACTACTTAATTGTTCCGTTATACAAATGTTTAATTATTTAGTTATTTAATTATTTAATTATTAAATATTTAGTTATTTGTTGTTTAATCACTCAGTCATTTATCTAATTATTTAATTGTTTAATATTCAATTATTTAATTATTTATTTCATTATTCAGTTATTTAGTTATTTGTTTATTTAATCCTTTGATTATTTCTTTATTTAATTATTTAGCCGTTTGATTACTTAATTTTTTAGTTATTTAGTTATTATATTTAATCACTTGGTTATTTTATTATTTCATTATTTAATCGTTTAATTATTAGTTATTCAGTTATTCAGTAATTTGATGATTTAGTTATTTAGCCATTACTAATTATTTTACTATTTAATTACTAAATTATTTAATTATTTAATTTAATTTATTTTAATTATTTAATCGCTTAGTTATTTAATTATTCAATTACCTAATCATTTCGTCATTTATTTTTTTAATTATCTAATTATTAGATAATTATTTATTTATTCATTTATATATTCACATATTTGCTTATTCATTTATTTAGTTATTTAATTAAGTAATCAGTTGCCTCTCTATTTAATTATTTATTTAATTATCTAATTATTTAATTATTTAATTATTTTAATTTTATTTAATTAATTAATTTTAATTTAATTAGTTTAATTTAGTTAATTTAATTTAATTTAATTTAATTTTATTTTATCAATTTAATTGAGCTTTATTTAATTTATTTGATTATTTAACTTATATAATTTAATTTAGTTAATTTAATTTGATTTAATTTAACCTAACTAATTTTATTTTATTCAATTTATTTAACTTAATGTAATTTAGTTTATTTAATTTTGTCGATTTAATTAAACTTAATTTATTTAATATAATTTAATCTATTTAATTTAATTTCATTAATTAATTTAATTTAATTTGTTTATTTAATTTAACCAATTTAATTTAATTAAATTAATTAAATTTAATTTTATTTACTTAATTTTATTTAATTGATTTAATTAAATTAATTTAATTAATTTAGTTTGTTTCATTTATTTCATTTAATTAATTTAATTTCATTTAATTTTATTTAATTAATTTAATTTATTTAATTTAATACTTTATTTTATTTAGTTTATTTAATTTATTTAATTCGATTAATTTTGTTTCATTTAATTTATTAAATTTATTTAATTTAATCTAATTTAATTTATTTAAATAAATTCAGTAAATTTAATTCCATTTAGTTTCTTTAACTCAATTTAATTAATTTAATCAATTTCATTCAATTTATAATTTAGTTTTATTCAGTTTATTTAATTAATTCAATTCAACTTAATTTAGTTTATTCAATTGAGTTTAACTAATTTAATTCAGCTTAATTAATTAAATTTAATTTATTTAACTTAGTTTAGTTAATTTAATTTATTTAGTTTAATTGACTTCTTTCTATTTTATTTATTTAATTTAATTTATTTAATTAATTAAGTTTAGTTCAATTAATTTAACTTAATTTAATTTATTTATTTTAAATAATTTGATTAATCAAATCAAATTTAATTTAATTTAATTTAATTGATTTAATTTTATTAATCTAATTTAACTTTATTTATTTAATTTGATTTATTTAATTTATTTAATTTAATTTCTCAATTTAATTTAATTAATTTTATTCTATTTCATTTATATAATTTTACTTATTTTATTTAATATAATTAATCTAATTTAATTTAATTTATTTTATTTAATTAATTAATTAAATTTAATTTACTTTATTTTATTTAATAAATTTTTTTATTTTATTTATTCAATTTAATTTAATTAATCTAATCTAATTTAATTTGTTTATTTTAATTTATTTAATTCAATTTTATTTATTCAATTTAATTTAATTTATTTAATTTGATTAATTTAATTAATTTAATTTAGTTTAGTTTAGTTAATTTAATTTAATTTAATTTAATTTAATTTTATTTTATCAATTTAATTGAGCTTTATTTAATTTATTTGATTATTTAACTTATAATTTAATTTAGTTAATATAATTTGATTTAATTTAACCTAACTAATTTTATTTTATTCAATTTATTTAACTTAATGTAATTTAGTTTATTTAATTTTGTCGATTTAATTAAACTTAATTTATTTAATATAATTTAATCTATTTAATTTAATTTCATTAATTAATTTAATTAATTTGTTTATTTAATTTAACCAATTTAATTTAATTTAATTAATTAAATTTAATTTTATTTACTTAATTTTATTTAATTGATTTAATTAAATTAATTTAATTTAATTTAGTTTGTTTCATTTATTTCATTTAATTAATTTAATTTCATTTAATTTTATTTAATTAATTTAATTAATTTATTTAATACTTTATTTTATTTAGTTTATTTAATTTATTTAATTCGATTAATTTTGTTTCATTTAATTTATTAAATTTATTTAATTTAATCTAATTTAATTTATTTAAATAAATTCAGTAAATTTAATTCCATTTAGTTTCTTTAACTCAATTTAATTAATTAATCAATTTCATTCAATTTATAATTTAGTTTTATTCAATTTATTTAATTAATTCAATTCAACTTAATTTAGTTTATTCAATTGAGTTTAACTAATTTAATTCAGTTAATTAATTAAATTTAATTTATTTAACTTAGTTTAATTAATTTAATTTATTTAGTTTAATTGACTTCTTTCTATTTTATTTATTTAATTTAATTTATTTAATTAATTAAGTTTAGTTCAATTAATTTAACTTAATTTAATTTATTTATTTTAAATAATTTGATTAATCAAATCAAATTTAATTTAATTTAATTTAATTGATTTAATTTTATTAATAATTTAACTTTATTTATTTAATTTGATTTATTTAATTTATTTAATTTGATTTGCTCAATTTAATTTAATTAATTTTATTCTATTTCATTTATATAATTTTACTTATTTTATTTAATATAATTAATCTAATTTAATTTAATTTATTTTATTTAATTAATTAAATTTAATTTAATTTACTTTATTTTATTTAATAAATTTTTTTATTTTATTTATTCAATTTAATTTAATTAATCTAATCTAATTTAATTTGTTTATTTTAATTTATTTAATTCAATTTTATTTATTCAATTTAATTTAATTTATTTAATTTGATTAATTTAATTAATTTAATTTAGTTTAGTTTAGTTAATTTAATTTAATTTAATTTAATTTAATTTTATTTTATCAATTTAATTGAGCTTTATTTAATTTATTTGATTATTTAACTTATATAATTTAATTTAGTTAATTAATTTGATTTAATTTAACCTAACTAATTTTATTTTATTCAATTTATTTAACTTAATGTAATTTAGTTTATTTAATTTTGTCGATTTAATTAAACTTAATTTATTTAATATAATTTAATCTATTTAATTTAATTTCATTAATTAATTTAATTTAATTTGTTTATTTAATTTAACCAATTTAATTTAATTTAATTAATTAAATTTAATTTTATTTACTTAATTTTATTTAATTGATTTAATTAAATTAATTTAATTTAATTTAGTTTGTTTCATTTATTTCATTTAATTAATTTAATTTCATTTAATTTTATTTAATTAATTTAATTAATTTAATTTAATACTTTATTTTATTTAGTTTATTTAATTTATTTAATTCGATTAATTTTGTTTCATTTAATTTATTAAATTTATTTAATTTAATCTAATTTAATTTATTTAAATAAATTCAGTAAATTTAATTCCATTTAGTTTCTTTAACTCAATTTAATTAATTTAATCAATTTCATTCAATTTATAATTTAGTTTTATTCAATTTATTTAATTAATTCAATTCAACTTAATTTAGTTTATTCAATTGAGTTTAACTAATTTAATTCAGTTTAATTAATTAAATTTAATTTATTTAACTTAGTTTAATTAATTTAATTTATTTAGTTTAATTGACTTCTTTCTATTTTATTTATTTAATTTAATTTATTTAATTAATTAAGTTTAGTTCAATTAATTTAACTTAATTTAATTTATTTATTTTAAATAATTTGATTAATCAAATCAAATTTAATTTAATTTAATTTAATTGATTTAATTTTATTAATCTAATTTAACTTTATTTATTTAATTTGATTTATTTAATTTATTTAATTTGATTTCTCAATTTAATTTAATTAATTTTATTCTATTTCATTTATATAATTTTACTTATTTTATTTAATATAATTAATCTAATTTAATTTAATTTATTTTATTTAATTAATTAAATTTAATTTAATTTACTTTATTTTATTTAATAAATTTTTTTATTTTATTTATTCAATTTAATTTAATTAATCTAATCTAATTTAATTTGTTTATTTTAATTTATTTAATTCAATTTTATTTATTCAATTTAATTTAATTTATTTAATTTGATTAATTTAATTAATTTAATTTAGTTTAGTTTAGTTAATTTAATTTAATTTAATTTAATTTAATTTAATTTTATCAATTTAATTGAGCTTTATTTAATTTATTTGATTATTTAACTTATATAATTTAATTTAGTTAATATAATTTGATTTAATTTAACCTAACTAATTTTATTTTATTCAATTTATTTAACTTAATGTAATTTAGTTTATTTAATTTTGTCGATTTAATTAAACTTAATTTATTTAATATAATTTAATCTATTTAATTTAATTTCATTAATTAATTTAATTTAATTTGTTTATTTAATTTAACCAATTTAATTTAATTTAATTAATTAAATTTAATTTTATTTACTTAATTTTATTTAATTGATTTAATTAAATTAATTTAATTTAATTTAGTTTGTTTCATTTATTTCATTTAATTAATTTAATTTCATTTAATTTTATTTAATTAATTTAATTTATTTAATTTAATACTTTATTTTATTTAGTTTATTTAATTTATTTAATTCGATTAATTTTGTTTCATTTAATTTATTAAATTTATTTAATTTAATCTAATTTAATTTATTTAAATAAATTCAGTAAATTTAATTCCATTTAGTTTCTTTAACTCAATTTAATTAATTAATCAATTTCATTCAATTTATAATTTAGTTTTATTCAATTTATTTAATTAATTCAATTCAACTTAATTTAGTTTATTCAATTGAGTTTAACTAATTTAATTCAGTTTAATTAATTAAATTTAATTTATTTAACTTAGTTTAATTAATTTAATTTATTTAGTTTAATTGACTTCTTTCTATTTTATTTATTTATTTAATTTATTTAATTAATTAAGTTTAGTTCAATTAATTTAACTTAATTTAATTTATTTATTTTAAATAATTTGATTAATCAAATCAAATTTAATTTAATTTAATTGATTTAATTTTATTAATCTAATTTAACTTTATTTATTTAATTTTTTATTTAATTTATTTAATTTGATTTCCTCAATTTAATTTAATTAATTTTATTCTATTTCATTTATATAATTTTACTTATTTTATTTAATATAATTAATCTAATTTAATTTAATTTATTTTATTTAATTAATTAATTTAATTTAATTTACTTTATTTTATTTAATAAATTTTTTTTTATTTATTCAATTTAATTTAATTAATCTAATCTAATTTAATTTGTTTATTTTAATTTATTTAATTCAATTTTATTTATTCAATTTAATTTAATTTATTTAATTTGATTAATTTAATTAATTTAATTTAGTTTAGTTTAGTTAATTTAATTTAATTTAATTTAATTTAATTTATTTTTATCAATTTAATTGAGCTTTATTTAATTTATTTGATTATTTAACTTATATAATTTAATTTAGTTAATATAATTTGATTTAATTTAACCTAACTAATTTTATTTTATTCAATTTATTTAACTTAATGTAATTTAGTTTATTTAATTTTGTCGATTTAATTAAACTTAATTTATTTAATATAATTTAATCTATTTAATTTAATTTCATTAATTAATTTAATTTAATTTGTTTATTTAATTTAACCAATTTAATTTAATTAAATTAATTAAATTTAATTTTATTTACTTAATTTTATTTAATTGATTTAATTAAATTATTTTAATTTAGTTTGTTTCATTTATTTCATTTAATTAATTTAATTTCATTTAATTTTATTTAATTAATTTAATTTTTAATTTAATACTTTATTTTATTTAGTTTATTTAATTTATTTAATTCGATTAATTTTGTTTCATTTAATTTATTAAATTTATTTAATTTAATCTAATTTAATTTATTTAAATAAATTCAGTAAATTTAATTCCATTTAGTTTCTTTAACTCAATTTAATTAATTTAATCAATTTCATTCAATTTATAATTTAGTTTTATTCAATTTATTTAATTAATTCAATTCAACTTAATTTAGTTTATTCAATTGAGTTTAACTAATTTAATTCAGTTTAATTAATTAAATTTAATTTATTTAACTTAGTTTAATTAATTTAATTTATTTAGTTTAATTGACTTCTTTCTATTTTATTTATTTAATTTAATTTATTTAATTAATTAAGTTTAGTTCAATTAATTTAACTTAATTTAATTTATTTATTTTAAATAATTTGATTAATCAAATCAAATTTAATTTAATTTAATTTAATTGATTTAATTTTATTAATCTAATTTAACTTTATTTATTTAATTTGATTTATTTAATTTATTTAATTTGATTTCCTCAATTTAATTTAATTAATTTTATTCTATTTCATTTATATAATTTTACTTATTTTATTTAATATAATTAATCTAATTTAATTTAATTTATTTTATTTAATTAATTAAATTAATTTAATTTACTTTATTTTATTTAATAAATTTTTTTTTTATTTATTCAATTTAATTTAATTAATCTAATCTAATTTAATTTGTTTATTTTAATTTATTTAATTCAATTTTATTTATTCAATTTAATTTAATTTATTTAATTTGATTAATTTAATTAATTTAATTTAGTTTAGTTTAGTTAATTTAATTTAATTTAATTTAATTTAATTTAATTTAATTTTATCAATTTAATTGAGCTTTATTTAATTTATTTGATTATTTAACTTATATAATTTAATTTAGTTAATATAATTTGATTTAATTTAACCTAACTAATTTTATTTTATTCAATTTATTTAACTTAATGTAATTTAGTTTATTTAATTTTGTCGATTTAATTAAACTTAATTTATTTAATATAATTTAATCTATTTAATTTAATTTCATTAATTAATTTAATTTAATTTGTTTATTTAATTTAACCAATTTAATTTAATTTAATTAATTAAATTTAATTTTATTTACTTAATTTTATTTAATTGATTTAATTAAATTAATTTAATTTAATTTAGTTTGTTTCATTTATTTCATTTAATTAATTTAATTTCATTTAATTTTATTTAATTAATTTAATTTATTTAATTTAATACTTTATTTTATTTAGTTTATTTAATTTATTTAATTCGATTAATTTTGTTTCATTTAATTTATTAAATTTATTTAATTTAATCTAATTTAATTTATTTAAATAAATTCAGTAAATTTAATTCCATTTAGTTTCTTTAACTCAATTTAATTAATTTAATCAATTTCATTCAATTTATAATTTAGTTTTATTCAATTTATTTAATTAATTCAATTCAACTTAATTTAGTTTATTCAATTGAGTTTAACTAATTTAATTCAGTTTAATTAATTAAATTTAATTTATTTAACTTAGTTTAGTTAATTTAATTTATTTAGTTTAATTGACTTCTTTCTATTTTATTTATTTAATTTAATTTATTTAATTAATTAAGTTTAGTTCAATTAATTTAACTTAATTTAATTTATTTATTTTAAATAATTTGATTAATCAATCAAATTTAATTTAATTTAATTTAATTGATTTAATTTTATTAATCTAATTTAACTTTATTTATTTAATTTATTTATTTAATTTATTTAATTTGATTTCCTCAATTTAATTTAATTAATTTTATTCTATTTCATTTATATAATTTTACTTATTTTATTTAATATAATTAATCTAATTTAATTTAATTTATTTTATTTAATTAATTTAATTTAATTTAATTTACTTTATTTTATTTAATAAATTTTTTTTTATTTATTCAATTTAATTTAATTAATCTAATCTAATTTAATTTGTTTATTTTAATTTATTTAATTCAATTTTATTTATTCAATTTAATTTAATTTATTTAATTTGATTAATTTAATTAATTTAATTTAGTTTAGTTTAGTTAATTTAATTTAATTTAATTTAATTTAATTTAATTTTATCAATTTAATTGAGCTTTATTTAATTTATTTGATTATTTAACTTATATAATTTAATTTAGTTAATATAATTTGATTTAATTTAACCTAACTAATTTTATTTTATTCAATTTATTTAACTTAATGTAATTTAGTTTATTTAATTTTGTCGATTTAATTAAACTTAATTTATTTAATATAATTTAATCTATTTAATTTAATTTCATTAATTAATTTAATTTAATTTGTTTATTTAATTTAACCAATTTAATTTAATTAAATTAATTAAATTTAATTTTATTTACTTAATTTTATTTAATTGATTTAATTAAATTATTTTAATTTAGTTTGTTTCATTTATTTCATTTAATTAATTTAATTTCATTTAATTTTATTTAATTAATTTAATTTGTTTAATTTAATACTTTATTTTATTTAGTTTATTTAATTTATTTAATTCGATTAATTTTGTTTCATTTAATTTATTAAATTTATTTAATTTAATCTAATTTAATTTATTTAAATAAATTCAGTAAATTTAATTCCATTTAGTTTCTTTAACTCAATTTAATTAATTTAATCAATTTCATTCAATTTATAATTTAGTTTTATTCAATTTATTTAATTAATTCAATTCAACTTAATTTAGTTTATTCAATTGAGTTTAACTAATTTAATTCAGTTTAATTAATTAAATTTAATTTATTTAATTAGTTTAGTTAATTTAATTTATTTAGTTTAATTGACTTCTTTCTATTTTATTTATTTAATTTAATTTATTTAATTAATTAAGTTTAGTTCAATTAATTTAACTTAATTTAATTTATTTATTTTAAATAATTTGATTAATCAAATCAAATTTAATTTAATTTAATTTAATTGATTTAATTTTATTAATCTAATTTAACTTTATTTATTTAATTTGATTTATTTAATTTATTTAATTTGATTTCCTCAATTTAATTAATTAATTTTATTCTATTTCATTTATATAATTTTACTTATTTTATTTAATATAATTAATCTAATTTAATTTAATTTATTTTATTTAATTAATTTAATTAAATTTAATTTACTTTATTTTATTTAATAAATTTTTTTATTTTATTTATTCAATTTAATTTAATTAATCTAATCTAATTTAATTTGTTTATTTTAATTTATTTAATTCAATTTTATTTATTCAATTTAATTTAATTTATTTAATTTGATTAATTTAATTAATTTAATTTAGTTTAGTTTAGTTAATTTAATTTAATTTAATTTAATTTAATTTAATTTTATCAATTTAATTGAGCTTTATTTAATTTATTTGATTATTTAACTTATATAATTTAATTTAGTTAATATAATTTGATTTAATTTAACCTAACTAATTTTATTTTATTCAATTTATTTAACTTAATGTAATTTAGTTTATTTAATTTTGTCGATTTAATTAAACTTAATTTATTTAATATAATTTAATCTATTTAATTTAATTTCATTAATTAATTTAATTTAATTTGTTTATTTAATTTAACCAATTTAATTTAATTTAATTAATTAAATTTAATTTTATTTACTTAATTTTATTTAATTGATTTAATTAAATTATTTTAATTTAGTTTGTTTCATTTATTTCATTTAATTAATTTAATTTCATTTAATTTTATTTAATTAATTTAATTAATTTAATTTAATACTTTATTTTATTTAGTTTATTTAATTTATTTAATTCGATTAATTTTGTTTCATTTAATTTATTAAATTTATTTAATTTAATCTAATTTAATTTATTTAAATAAATTCAGTAAATTTAATTCCATTTAGTTTCTTTAACTCAATTTAATTAATTTAATCAATTTCATTCAATTTATAATTTAGTTTTATTCAATTTATTTAATTAATTCAATTCAACTTAATTTAGTTTATTCAATTGAGTTTAACTAATTTAATTCAGTTTAATTAATTAAATTTAATTTATTTAACTTAGTTTAGTTAATTTAATTTATTTAGTTTAATTGACTTCTTTCTATTTTATTTATTTAATTTAATTTATTTAATTAATTAAGTTTAGTTCAATTAATTTAACTTAATTTAATTTATTTATTTTAAATAATTTGATTAATCAAATCAAATTTAATTTAATTTAATTTAATTGATTTAATTTTATTAACCTAATTTAACTTTATTTATTTAATTTGATTTATTTAATTTATTTAATTTGATTTCTCAATTTAATTTAATTAATTTTATTCTATTTCATTTATATAATTTTACTTATTTTATTTAATATAATTAATCTAATTTAATTTAATTTATTTTATTTAATTATTTAATTATTTAATTTAATTTACTTTATTTTATTTAATAAATTTTTTTTTTATTTATTCAATTTAATTTAATTAATCTAATCTAATTTAATTTGTTTATTTTAATTTATTTAATTCAATTTTATTTATTCAATTTAATTTAATTTATTTAATTTGATTAATTTAATTAATTTAATTTAGTTTAGTTTAGTTAATTTAATTTAATTTAATTTAATTTAATTTAATTTTATCAATTTAATTGAGCTTTATTTAATTTATTTGATTATTTAACTTATATAATTTAATTTAGTTAATTTAATTTGATTTAATTTAACCTAACTAATTTTATTTTATTCAATTTATTTAACTTAATGTAATTTAGTTTATTTAATTTAGTCGATTTAATTAAACTTAATTTATTTAATATAATTTAATCTATTTAATTTAATTTCATTAATTAATTTAATTTAATTTGTTTATTTAATTTAACCAATTTAATTAAATTAATTAATTAAATTTAATTTTATTTACTTAATTTTATTTAATTGATTTAATTAAATTATTTTAATTTAGTTTGTTTCATTTATTTCATTGAATTAATTTAATTTCATTTAATTTTATTTAATTAATTTAATTTATTTAATTTAATACTTTATTTTATTTAGTTTATTTAATTTATTTAATTCGATTAATTTTGTTTCATTTAATTTATTAAATTTATTTAATTTAATCTAATTTAATTTATTTAAATAAATTCAGTAAATTTAATTCCATTTAGTTTCTTTAACTCAATTTAATTAACTTAATCAATTTCATTCAATTTATAATTTAGTTTTATTCAATTTATTTAATTAATTCAATTCAACTTAATTTAGTTTATTCAATTGAGTTTAACTAATTTAATTCAGCTTAATTAATTAAATTTAATTTATTTAACTTAGTTTAGTTAATTTAATTTATTTAGTTTAATTGACTTCTTTCTATTTTATTTATTTAATTTAATTTATTTAATTAATTAAGTTTAGTTCAATTAATTTAACTTAATTTAATTTTTTATTTTAAATAATTTGATTAATCAAATCAAATTTAATTTAATTTAATTTAATTGATTTAATTTTATTAATCTAATTTAACTTTATTTATTTAATTTGATTCATTTAATTTATTTAATTTAATTTTCAATTTAATTTAATTAATTTTATTCTGTTTCATTTATATAATTTTACTTATTTTATTTAAGATAATTAATCTAATTTAATTTAATTTATTTTATTTAATTAATTAAATTAAATTTAATTTACTTTATTTTATTTGATAAATTTTTTTATTTTATTTATTGAATTTAATTTAATTAATGTAATCTAATTTAATTTGTTTATTTTAATTTATTTAATTCAATTTTATTTATTCAATTTAATTTAATTTATTCAATTTGATTAATTTAATTAATTTAATTTAGTTTAGTTTAGTTAATTTAATTTAATTTAATTTAATTTAATTCAATTTTATCAATTTAATTGAGCTTTATTTAATTTATTTGATTATTTGACTTATATAATTTAATTTAGTTAATATAATTTGATTTAATTTAACCTAACTAATTTTATTTTATTCAATTTATTTAACTTAATGTAATTTAGTTTATTTAATTTTGTCGATTTAATTAAACTTAATTTATTTAATATAATTTAATCTATTTAATTTAATTTCATTAATTAATTTAATTTAATTTGTTTATTTAATTTACCAATTTAATTTAATTAAATTAATTAAATTTAATTTTATTTACTTAATTTTATTTAATTGATTTAATAAATTATTTAATTTAGTTTGTTTCATTTATTTCATTGAATTAATTTAATTTCATTTAATTTTATTTGATTAATTTAATTTATTTAATTTAATACTTTATTTTATTTAGTTTATTTAATTTATTTAATTCGATTAATTTTGTTTCATTTAATTTATTAAATTTATTTAGTTTAATCTAATTTAATTTATTTAAATAAATTCAGTAAATCTAATTTCATTTAGTTTCTTTAACTCAATTTAATTAATTTAATCAATTTCATTCAATTTATAATTTAGTTTTATTCAGTTTATTTAATTAATTCAATTCAACTTAATTTAGTTTATTCAATTGAGTTTAACTAATTTAATTCAGTTTAATTAATTAAATTTAATTTATTTAACTTAGTTTAGTTAATTTAATTTATTTAGTTTAATTGACTTCTTTCTATTTTATTTATTTAATTTAATTTATTTAATTAATTAAGTTTAGTCCAATTAATTTAACTTAATTTAATTTATTTATTTTAAATAATTTGATTAATCAAATCAAATTTAATTTAATTTAATTTAATTGATTTAATTTTATTAACCTAATTTAACTTTATTTATTTAATTTGATTTATTTAATTTATTTAATTTGATTTCCTCAATTTAATTTAATTAATTTTATTCTATTTCATTTATATAATTTTACTTATTTTATTTAATATAATTAATCTAATTTAATTTAATTTATTTTATTTGATTAATTTAATTAAATTTAATTTACTTTATTTTATTTAATAAATTTTTTTATTTTATTTATTCAATTTATTTAATTAATCTAATCTATTTAATTTGTTTATTTTAATTTATTTAATTCAATTTTATTTATTCAATTTAATTTAATTTATTTAATTTGATTAATTTAATTTTTATAATTTGGTTCATTTATTTTTTAATTCAATTTATTTAGTATATTTAATTTAATTTAGTTAATTTAAGTCATTTATTTTATTTTTATTTTATTTTATTTGATTTAATTTATTTAATTTAAATTTAATTTTATTTATTTTATTTATTTAATTTAATTAGTTTTATTTAATTTAATTTATTTAATTTAATTTGGTTTATTTAATTCAATTTAATTTATTTTATTTTATTTTATTTTATTTATTTAATTTAATTTATTTTGTATAATTAATTAAATTTAATTTAGTTTGCTTAATTTAGTTTAATTAATTTTATTTTGTTTAGTTTATTTAATTTAATTTTATTAATTTAATTTAATTTAATTTGTTTAATTTAATTTGATTTGCTTAATTAATTAATTAATTAATTAAATTGATTAATTAATTTATTCATTTGCTCATTAATCGAAATTGCACCTATCAGCCTTGCCTGATAGTTTCTAACGGTTGTGGGGTTCGAGCGAAAATGTCGAGATGAATTTCTGCAGCATAGCACATTGCTTTTCGCCATCTCCCACCCCCCCCCCCCCCTGCCCAACACACATTACAGTATGTTCAATATGGGCTTTCACTCAAAATGATCAGTTTCTGATCTTATAAAGAGTTCCAAAAATGATGTTTGGTTATCTGCGATCAACGATTCTTTAATATCCCGAACGGAGGTACAACGTGTAATCTTTTATTTCACTCAGCAAAGGACGAAAGAATGCAAAGTGACCATTAAAAAAATTCAAGGAACATGACTTTAACAAAAAAAAAAGAAAAAAAGAAGAATGCAGTTAACCCGTGATAGTAATCCTCTTCTTGGATGACCACTTCAGGAGGTTGTACAGAATCTGGTAATGAACGGAAATCCTCATCGATAAGTACGGTTGCAGGTGTTGTTGCACCAAGCTTATCACGCGTTTCCTTAGGCATGCCTTCACCGGACATCTCTTTATTCTCCTTTTCACCACCACCTGAGTTCTGAAATTGAACATCTATAGAAATCTAACGTAAAGTTCTCTTTGATTTTATAGATTTGTTTTTTTTTCGAATTTGGCATTACAAAAAAAAACAAGCATTTAATGCGCAAGTTTTGGAATTCGTCCATTCTCTGAACGCAGCTTTGAATCTGAAATCAACTATACTAATTGAAATGAAATCTACAGGATGGTGGCCCAGAGGTAGCCCAGCTTATTTTTAGGTTCGTTTATTACCGCCTAAATTTTCTCCTCAGCTAAACTGTGGATATTTGTATTCTGAAGAAATAATTTTGTCTGCAAAGACACCTAATCGATCACATCAAAGAAAATTCCCACCATATAGGCTCCTTACCAATGAATGGGACCCGCCGTTGTCTGTGAGGCCACAGCAATGGAAAAACGCGTCTAGAAGGCCGAAGGTGAAGGGAAGAAGGAAGAGGATAAACAATCGCGTCATTAAAGCCTAACAGAAGTAAAACTGCTATTTCGGCTGATTATTGCATCGTAGGGTATTTGCACCACTGTTGCAAGGCCATAACAAATTTGCGCTGAAAATTTTGTCACGGACTTCCGAATACGGCTGCATGATCTTGCACGGTGGGACATTTGTGTCATGCGATTTTTCTTCGATGAGACCCACTAAAAGGCATACTTGTGTCATGGGGATCTATCACCGCAAGGTTTGGCATCACAATATCGCTGCAGTCTAGATAACCGTACCGCATGATGTATATGGGGCTATCGAAACAAAATAATCGCCTTGCTACTGTTTCTCACCATTGGACTACAAGTGTATGAAAATTTCAGCTGCTGAAGTGAAACTTCCTCAACGGGTAACTCGCATGCAAATTCGGTAGAAAATGGGAAGAAACCACGATCACTTGTCTATGTAACAACGATCTTTTTCCTGGCACATTTGATATGCACCACATGCATGCGGATCTTGTCCGTTTGCTGCTTGTTCACCTCATTTCTTATTACAACCACTTTCATATACCGGTTTCATGTATTTGAAAAGAAAAAAATTCTCCCAGCCGACTGAAGTTCCTACAATGAAGCCTGGCCGAATGTTAAAGAACTTCAATGTGCTAAAGTTTAAAACATTCGGTGCAGTTTGGCGCATCCGTGGACAGTTGCGCCATGATACTTTGTTCATTCACTGGCAGTTGAACTACATGTGGATGTAGTGTGATTTTCTCCATGCCTTCGTTATCTGCAGGTAACGTCAAATATTCGACCAATAACTATGAATCGTCGCACTCAGATTCTTGGAAATCAGCCCTCTTTATTTGCCCAATACGCCATAGCAGAAAAAAAGTGCAAAAAAAAACTCTAGCTGCATATTGAAGCGACAACTACGCTGGTTTCAAAAATAGCCCATTGCCTCTACAAATACAGTACTGCGAGAGGCGTTGCAGGGAACCTCGCCAAACAAACTATCTAAGTTTATTTGAATGTAGCATGGAACTGTTATATGTTAATCTATTGCTAAATATTAGTAGAGAAGTGTACTGTTGAAAAGTGCGGAATAAAGGTGAGCAAAAGATGGGGTCACATAAGGTAGCTTGAAAGCATTTCGCACTGCTGCCTTATTCCTGTGAGAGAGCTTCAAAAACAACCGGTTACCAAAATTGATAGTTTGATATATCTATAAGATAAGGTGCTAATGATAAATTTGTGATACTTTATTTGCATGTTCTGAGGAAGGTGTTTTAGCGACTGCGACTCCTTTCACGTCAAGCGATGAGCCTGCATCATCAGTTGATCGCCTTTTTTGAGCGGTTTCAGCCGTCTGTTGTGCCTCGACCTCCTGAATAATTAGATGGTGATGAGCACATGAGAAGTGATATCACAAGTGTGTTTTATATATATATATATATATATATATATATATATATATATATATATATATATATATATATATATATATATATATATATATATATATATATATATATATATATATATATATATATATATATATATGAATGTTTGAAAAATCCACAATGGCCCACTGGCAGCGCATTTCAGCTTCACTCTATCCTACGCTAAAATGAGCGTAAAGCGATTTCTTATGCCCTAACTCCTTTTTCTATTTAGCAGAGCTAGATGGTATATTCAGCATACCTCCTAAAGTTCTAGACCTTCCGCTTCCTTCTCTCCCTCTATTCTTCCAACACTTTCCGGTTACGACTACCTTTGGAGAACTCATTGTTCAATCAGTGGAAATTTTCAACTATACGAACCGACAAAAGTAGTTGGTTGTTCAGGAAGAAATGACAAACAGGTTGAATTTTACGGATTTATTGTATGAACTTTGCGAATGGCATGTCCGTTCAAATGAATTTTATCGGTTGCCAACTTTTCCTCTCAAATGCACAATAATAAAACTTTTCAGGTGTAAAGTAACACTTCTAGAACTTCTCAAACCGCCAAATAAATTCAAACTCGAACAAGCTCGTAAACTATCGCAACACATCTCATTGAAATCTTTTTTAAATTTTTGAATAAGTCCATCTATTTTCGTCGAGAACGATAAATAAAGATCCAGATAGGACATTGAAGTAATGTTTCACTAACTGAAATATCAAACAGCCAGCGACGGATCGAAAGGGTCAAAACTTGGAAAAGAATTTGCAATGAGCTTATTCCCACCTGTATTTCAACACGCGAACATATAATATGATTGTATGTTTGCCAAACATCCCAACGATAACATCAAACAAGTAAAGATTACTATGTTGTGTTGCTTCTGTGACTTTATTTATCTGCGGCTATCGAGATGTTTAGTATGAAATCTCGTGGTCAGTGGCAAATACTCACAGCTGTTCCGCGGGAATTTTCTGAAGGAAAACCAGAGGCTCAATGCACTTGTGCGCATATGGATGAGGTAAGGCTGAAGCTATGCGAAAGCAAGCTCAAAATTTTTTGGATATTTCAGCTATAGATGCAAATATTATGTCTTCAGCCAAGAATGCCAAGAGATCTGTCTCCCTCTTCTCTTGAAATGATGCCCATGGCGATGCTTTATGGAAACATTCCGCTTGGCAACACCAGTTTTCCATATATTGCACCACCAAAAGAGCGTAACCGCCCCTGTTTATCTGTCAAGGTTTTCGGTGTATAGGCTGACAGGAACCTTAGGTGTCACAGCGGATTCTGCGTGACGAGGTTGCTCACTTTCTTTGCTATCCATTATCTGAAAGATGGACAAAACAAACGTAATTACAGATGAATTTAGCATTCTGATTCAAACGATCTTTGTGCGACGAATGTAACAAGATGCTCTTTTAGGAATCTCAATTCCTTAATGCTTGGATATTCCTCATTTATTCCTCATTGCCCTAGTACCTAACAAATATTTATCTAATGCATATATCAGCAAATTTAGAATATCTCACAAAGTTTAAAAGGCAGTGTGGTGTTTTGTCAGTTTTCGCATGCGAATTTCGTATACTATCCTCTAAGTATTACTTGCCAATAATGAGTACACTGAACGATTAAACAACAAATTCACAATATACCAATTAGAAAACTTTCAATAGTTGGCTGATGCGGCGTCATACTTAATGATCGGACAACATTAATAGGAAAATCAAAACTTGGTAAAATCAGCAATGACGAAACTTTTTTAAGCATATGAAGATAACCGAATTCGAACAACTGCTTCACAAGACGTATGAAAAACACAATGTTTTAATTTACGGAATGAAACTAAAAACGAATGTTTTATTAGCATAATTGACTAATTAAGTCAAAATTAGTAAGCCATGTTTATGTAAATTATGAATTTTATTAAAAAAATATCACTAAATATGAGAAGTTCGATCAGAAGAAAAGAGTCAAAGAAACAGTAATTTCGTCACTAGTAATGGGCAACTCGAAAGCTAGATCTTCATGAAATTCCTTTTTTATTCATATAGTCAGGATATAACCTGCCGATCATTCACATCCTAATATATAATGAAATGTTTTCCTGGTTAGGCAAATAAATGTGGGCGAATGGCAATCTTGAGTCGTCCATTGCAGTGGGAAGCAAAGTGAATTCTTCTTGCATACGAGGGAACGTATCTCGTCCTTATTGAATTCTCACATTGAATACAAATATGCAACTACTTCCTCTTCATCGCGCCTATTCACTTTTAAATTAAAATGTGAGAGAAATGTATTCATTTATGTACATATATGACACTATTCATCTTATCTAGAATGTTAGAGTTGTTGGTTTCATTTCATGCATGTAGAGAGATATTTACAACTTTAAAGGATAACCAGAACCACACTTGCACTCCACCGTCTTTGCTACCTCATGGTAGAGATATCTTAATAAAGACGTTACTAACGCCACAAAGACCATCATGAAAGATGTTCAAATGGGAGTGCAAGAAATGCTTTTTTTTGAGTCCGTTACACCCGAATAACTTTATACGGGTGTGAGAGTTCACCCACATCGTCATAGTAGTTCAGACTTGAGATTTCCTCCCATTCTCCGCCTTTTCAGAAAATCTTCTCGTAACGCTTTTAAATGACCTCTATGCAAATTTTTTATTTGGCCTTAAAGATCTCGGGTTTCTCACCTCACGTCGAAGGTCTCAGCTGATGGCCCACAAAAATAATTTTCTTACACTTACAGGAGGGAAGTTTTCCTTCATATAATTGAATTCAGCACTACTTTAAGCCATCGTTTCAATAAGGTTTTAAAAAGCCCCAACGTTGTGTGAAGTACTGTGCCACTGTTCATTACTGATGGATGTGCAACATTTTCCTGTCTTAGTTTAATGTAAGGGGATGATCAATAAATTGTATATGAAATACTTTCATGCAGAGCAGAGAATTGATGACCATAAGACATAGCATACTTTCTTTCTACAAATGCCTTGAGATGTATAAAAGGAGAACGTCTTTGCTTACATGGCATTAATGCGTTTCGAGCTATGTATTGTGGCGAGGGTGATTCGGACCGCAGCCGGTGTGACGATGGTGCTCGTTGTCGCGGATGTTGGAATATTGGTGCAAAGGTTCTGTTGGAGTAAAGTCTCTCTTCTCTCGCTTCCACTGTCGTTCCCATCGACGTTTCCACTGCCGCTTTTATTAAGACATAATAAAAACCTTAATATCTTAGCGCGTTGCTAGATTACAGCATGATGCGGGAGTAAATTCCAGCCGTCTAATCCAGAATTCAAAAGTTTTGCCTCATTCTTGAACAATTTCAAACACTAAACAACACCTTCTGAATCACCTTGAGTCACACGAATAGGTGTTTTTTTGCGAAATTAGTTATCTGTTTTTCTTTTTGAATTTCAATAACTGCTTTTTGTTCTCAGTTATCTTTCACGGTCATATGTGTATAAAACATGATGTAGGTAATTACTCTACTCGTCCATTTTATATTTGCGATGCAGATATAATACTCCAAAAAATGACCTCACGATCTTCTCAACGACTAACTCAAGTTTCTCGAAAATTCTGAATCCTGTAGGATTTTCGAAGACGCGCAAGGTAGAGTTCCCTTCAAAAACAAATGTCAGTAAAAAAAAATGACGCACATAAACGATAACAAAATGTTTCATTTCACTCAGCTCCTTCATAATACGAACCTCAAAATGAATTCCTCTTTTATTTCTCGTTTCAAGTTTTCGGCCATTTAGCAAGAAAGGAGTGAGCAATTGCAAATCTTTTTACCGAAGAATTCGATTATAAAAACGAGATTGGGAAAAGCGGATTTCATTGAAACATTAGACCGGGAGATAGATGCTAGACCTTATATGCGAATCAAACGTAGAGACTTAATAAATTCCACATTCGCACTCGAATTTCTCAGTTGATTTTTAACATTCGCTATCGAATTGTGCCAATATATGATGCATAAGTGTACACTTCAATTGTTTGTTTTAAATTTTTATGCCCATTAATAATGACGTACAATAATAATTGAACAGTTCGTATCGCTTATCCTATCTGAAGACCACTAAAGATTTTTAAAAAAAAATAACAATTCGATGAGAAAAACTCTACACTCTACCATTATACCCAAACAAAAAGCAAAGAACATAAACGCCTAATGACATAGATGAGAAGAGTTTTAAAAAAATTCACACAGGTGAACGAAGCAAAAAAAACTTTTCCTCTCATCGTAGTCATTTTCTCGAGGTATCAGATTTATTGATTAATAGTTTATTGAAAGTATAGACAGTGATTCGTTAATAGTTTCTCAAATCTTCATAGTAAAATAATAACGATAATTTCTTGATAAGTGACATTTCAGAATCTCATAGCATCATTGAATTATTCTTTTCTCAACAGGATAATAATATTTTAGCGTTTCAAATGTAATCACAGCAAACAAAACGAACGTTATAAAAAAAGTATCGTAATTAAAAGTATGAATTTCATCTCCGCGCTTCTCACCAATATTTTAACCACTGATTCAATACTCTGAAATATGTGTTCTTTTTTTTTTTTTGACGATACTGGCGAGCAATATTAATAACGAAGGAAAAAGGCTAATGGGATAAAATGTCTAAGATGATAAAAATGTTTAACATAAATATCTGTGCAGTAATTTCCACTCGGAAATTGATGGTCGCTTAGTTCATAAAATATGCATGTCATAAAAATCGAACCTGATGAGTCGAACCTGAGACTTCTGCAAAATGAAACTCCAGTTTTTCCCCCACCTTCCAGGTGACTACAACTCTTTTCGATGTTTCTCATCAACTATAAAGACCGATAATGTATAAAGCGTCACCAATTTTCACATCTTTAGCTTCAACATTCGCCAAGATGAAATTGCCGTATATATAGGCAGATAGACAGACGCAGGCATACATACGCACAAACATGAATACCATTATCGTAATTTATTGATTATCGACAAGTTATGAGTGATATATAAATGAAAAACTTTTAAAAAAACTTTTGCACTGGAAACTTTGCAGCCAGCTGTGGGAGTTGATAGCCGATTTTCTTATATTACTATGCTATTTACATCTATTTACTTTTATTACTATGCTACATTTCATTACACTTGCATATTAAAAAAATTTTTTTTTTGACCAGCTTATTTAGTGAGATTTCAACGGAATAATTTCAATTTATTTCGCACCTCAACAGTCCAAAAAGTAATTGCCCTGCATGTATCTACGTATCGAAAAACAAGAAATCCTATCCCCTTCCTCTCTTCACCATGGTTCTTTTCAACTCTTGTTAAGGAAAGAATGATGGCCAACCCGTTTTGCGTGTTCTAGATGGAGCTTGGTCACCTATTCGTTTCTGTGCTGTGGCTACCTTTAAGCAATAACTAGAAAGCGCTCTCCACAGTTAGTGATCTTATACTAGCAGACTGTGCACATCGAAAGATGGAAGATGCAAACCTGTTTTGCTGAAAGATCGCCAGAAGCATCTATAGAGGTGTGCTGAATGTCATCATCCTCCTGGAACAACTCAATATTGATGATGCCATATAAATCCTTCGTTCAATCATCAGTCGCCTCTCTATGGAAATTTTAAAAAACATAAACCCACCAGCACTTCCATTCGGAGTAATATGCTTTTTATAAGATCTTATAACAAGAGAAAGTGTATAACAAGTACGAGTATTAGAACTGATCTATTTGCTTTATGGAAGCTTTGATGTGCTTTTTAACGAATTCGATCAATACTTCTAGCACAAGTTTGCTGCTCGTTCAGCTATAATGAGACCATAGGGCTATTCCTACAGAAGAGCCCAGTATGGTGTCACGCTTGTTGAATAAAGAGTTAAAAGAAGTTGATTAGCCGACCGTTGCATGCAACAGGGCGCTTCAAATATGCTTCCCATTGAGTTTGCTATACTAGGTTGCTATACTTTCCGATAGAGATAATCATGTTAGAATCCCCAATGAAAGTATTTAAGGCAATGATCATATACTGCAATATATCGAGGGTTAAGAATTCAAGAACTTGGCTAGTCACTTTCACTGAACCATAAGGCGAATGTTTCGTTTAACTGCGCTAAGCATTCAAACCAATTAAACCGCATTGAGAAAACGCAATATTCCATTTGTCTATTCTGAAAACATTTTCTTTTTTTTTTGTCGACAGTTTTTCATGAAATTTTTTCTCTGCAAAATTTCTATAGAAATTCCGATTTATTTCTATAGGCATTCAGAACGGCACACATTAGCCTATTACTGCTCACAAATTTATCAGTCAAACTTTTATGGCTTAGAATTGTCTACCTATCGGATGCAAATTCCCAATATGTAAATTCCCATATTTTCATATGCTAATTTAAACAGATAACTCCAGAAGAAGAGGAAGAAAAAAAAGAACATAAATAAAATAAGAAATAACCGTTTTTTGCGTAATATCAGCAACATTACGCGCTTCGACTGAGCCAACGAGTATGAGAGCAATCATCGATACGACACCGAATGACAATCCCGCCATATTTGCTCTTTGTGTTTCAAATTCGATAGACAAATATCTAAATGAGTTTTGTATGAGTCTTATTGATCTCTCTTTGCATATTAGCGAAAACGAGTGGAAATTTATATAAAAGACTAGAAATATTTTTATTCGTAGCGAAATTATGCTGATAAGCTCGCTTGCAAGCATATCACAACGATCGATTATCCATTTTCAAGTTGCAATAAATATGGAGGACCTCGAATATAATCAGCGGAAATAAAGCAAGTTTGAGTGAAAATTCGATTTTTTAATTGCTCACCGCTTAATGAGGCTCCGATTTAATTTTTATGCGTTTCATTAATCGTGAGCGGCTAGAGAGACTTCCACTGAAAGGAAAATAAAAGCTTCACAGCATTAAAAATGAAAAAAAAAACCCTTTTTAGCACAAAAAATAAAATTCTGTGACATTTTTTCAGTGAATTATCACTTTATGAGTATAAATACGAATACCATTCTTCTATCATATTTTAACTGCCATAGTTCAACATCATCGATAAAACGTGCTAAGCTTGTGATCTATGTTCACAACATTCGAGAAAATAGCCCAAACTCTGTTTTATATGATCTTTTTTTAAATAATTCCACTTATTCATTAAAACTAACTTATACTGAATATAGACAACAAAATTTGCATATCTCAAGCAATAACAAGTATTAGATTCTGAAGTGGGGGACCTTTGACTATTTTGCATTAATATTCGCTGTGAAATAATCGTGGCGCAGGTGGATTTGTTACAGTTTATGAATTTGAATGCAATTCCCTATCTTTTAATTACATATTTCTAAGAAACGAAAAGAAATGAAATGGCATCGAGAACATTGGCTTGGTGATAAACTTTATATAGACTTGAACATTAGCACAACACCGACTGACAAACTTCTTTGCTAACAACGCTTGTAAAAAACATTTGTTCAGTGCAACTTCAATCGATAGACGTCTAAAATAGAAAGGCTTATACAATTGCGACGAAATAGCTAATTTGCATACGAAAGGAGACGACATATCGCTTTGTGCAGCTTTACGCTTCTTTGTGAAAATTTGCGAGAATTTGCTGGCGATAGTCACCTCATGATCATGTCTTGCTAACCCGCTAATTCGCTGACAAATATTCTCGTTTTACTTTGCTGCAGTTTTTTGACTGTTTCTGAATTTAAATATTAGCGAGGTATTTATCAGTAATAAACAACCAGTAATTCAATGTTGGTGAATTCGAGGAGTCTGGCAGGTTTGTTCTTAACGTTACATTTATCCGTACCTTCGAGGAAGTTTTGCAGTCACAGGAAGCTATGTTTTCACTCTGTCTCTAAAGCCTCATAGTGCTACAGAAATTATATTTTCATAAGTATCTGCACTATTTTGACCAAAATATCATATAGTGATCAATGGGTAGATGTGGATGGAAAGCTGGAAATGAAACGATTCCTCCTATATCGCTCTAGAATACAGGAACGGAGAAAGAAGATGGAGCTTTTTTTTGTCTCGAATCTGTGAAGATTATGCAGGATACATTTCTGACAGTTCGAGAATTCGGTAATGCCCATGGCATACTTTAGAGGTGGAAGCCGAACTATCAACTTAAATTCCGAATTACGTATATTCGTTCCGCGAAATGAGTGGTAAAGATGAAGATGGAGAGATCGAGGAGGCAACCACAGATTTCAAGCGATCATTGGTACCATTTTCCGATTTCCGGAAAAACACGAACTAGCACCCGATTAATGTTTCTCATCATGTTCCTCTTTTTTCATTATTTTCCACCCTTGAAGAACATCTCTACAAAATATTTATTGACGATGATGCATTTATTCTAAGAAAAGAAGCAAACATCGCCATATAAGAAAACACAGAATCTTTCAACTTCGGCTCAAATCCAAGAATTCTAAACACCTTGCTAGGTGGAAATGAAAGGTGCTTGATGACAATGTAATTTCTCCTTGAAAATATCCTTCGATGATAATTGTGACAGACCACAATAACTTAGAAGAGAAATCTCGGAGGTATTATATAGCAATCGTTTAGAGTTCTATTTAGAGAAGGCGCGGTAAACCAAAGAAACGAAGAGACGCTTCGCCTCCTTCTATATCACCGCAACTCTATACAGGAAGGGAAAAGGTATGCTTCATCCTTCTGAGAGCTCTTATGAGCGAGCATTTGTCAGATATTTCTCAAAGGGAAGTATCCTTGACCCATTGTAAATTCAGAACACAAAATTCAAAGACGGATAGTGCAGAAAGGATCAAATAAGTGTGCTGAGTCGGTAGACACCTTTATCGTCGGATTAAGCTTTTATCATCGAACAACAAGATGCACCTAATTTCACCTTCGTTCAGTTTAAGGAAAGCTTTGATATGCAGCATGATCATTGATCACTAATATCAACAACGCTCATAGGACGATTGGGTAGCTTAATTACGGTTTGGTTTTGTAGTCAGACAGCGAGGTCTCACCAACCGATATCAGCTATAAGAGTGAACGAAGTGCGCATGACAGTGGTCTTAAGCAGCGCAGAAAACATCAACGGGCTAAACGATCCATCTCTCCTCGCAACATGTATTCCTTCATAATTTATCTTTTCATTCATACCTCTTACATTCTTCCATGATTCATTCAATTCACAAAATTCTCACATGTTTTTTTATTCTCCTTCCTCTCGACCCTCGAAGTGTAAAAATTATCTAGAATACCGAAATATTTCTGCATGACAGTTTTCTAGATGAATTAGTTGTATTTATTTTTTTAAGGGTAGGCAAAGTATCCTAAGGGACAAAGGCTGTTTATTTGCATTGTCTAATGGCCATTAGCATCGAACATTAAATAAGCGCATATAGTATAGAAATTATAAAAATATGAAGCGAATTGTCCCAATCTATATTGCTTTCTTGAGAAATCGTTTTCAGGATAGCTAATGAGACAAGAGATATTGGCGTAGGAGTATCAAGCGATGATAGTGAACCACAAAATCTATGCCATCATTGTAATGTAAGTTCTCAAAAATTGCGCTAATTCTTGCAACGAAACGTTCGTATATCAAGAGGATGGAAAATGGGCACTTCACAAAAGTGGCTCCTTCAACATAAAAAATTCCATCAACAACATATTAATTCTCTTGAATTGCACTAAATGTTTCAGTTGAAGCCTACCTTTTATGCGTTACTTCCTTTCACCTTCTTTAGTTGGGTCAAGGGCAGCATAAGTATACAACTCTCAACACATCTTACCCTAACTCTTTGCTTAAGTGCATAAGCAATGATAACTTGAAAGGTCTTTAATAATCTATAGACATATAATATCGAAGCATAGAACATAATTTCCCCTTTTCAACTAGCATCCTATTAGTGGCCATAATGCAACATAATGCAGTTTTGCTCCTATAATAAAATTCTTCTATGCTTGATCATAATGTGTTTTTGTCATACTAAGCTGCATTTCTTATCTCTAGAGTCTCACTTCGGCACCACGACTATATCCACAACCAAGCGAATATTTATACGATAAATATGACAACCACCACACAGTGGTGCTGTAGGTTTTATTTTACATTTATAACCCGTATTAATGTTTGTTAAAGCGGTATTTCCCCGCGTTCCTTCATCGTTGAGGTTTTCTTTTGTTTTGTTGAATGCACTTTTTGAAAGAGCGTCTTATGATCAATAAAACTTTCCGCAAAACGATTTCGAAGAACGTATTGGAAAATTGTTCAATAAAATATTGCAGCATTTTATAAGAATCACCTTATATCAAAATTCATCTCTAAACCAATATGCATGGAAAGACTTTTGAATTAAAGGTATTAATAGCTGCCATCCTTGAAATCGGAACTGATACCTTGAATATATTTTGACCTGAGTAGGCTA
The DNA here is from genome assembly GCA_013433145.1 of Ascaris suum. Taxonomy (NCBI): domain Eukaryota; kingdom Metazoa; phylum Nematoda; class Chromadorea; order Rhabditida; family Ascarididae; genus Ascaris; species Ascaris suum. Next base: position 1,329,770 of record CM024177.1, read on the forward strand.
CCTGTACGGTACGGGTGGAATATGATAGGAATCGATCGAAAAATCCTTTGGCTATATAGCTTCAATTTAGTCGCATATTTATTTTCGGTGAATGCACCTAATTATGACACATTTAAGCATTCGAATGAAATTTGTAGATAGTACCCACAATGCCGAGCATAGTATTCGAGCTTGAGCAAGTACCTTCGAAGAAGCTTTATTACTGCCGATGGACTGTCTACTGGATACTATGGATTATCACAGTTGTTCTCTTCTATTTACTTATTAACAGAGATTACTACTGTCAATTCCTTGATGCGAATGCCTCATAATCAATACCTCATCGAATATTCTGCCACCTACTACCACACCAATTTTGACCTATTGTTTTATATTTATCTAACCGTATATTATATTTTAGTGTCTAGTCATCTATATTTGTTATTCACTATTATGATATAAATCTAGCGATAACGATTAACCATGAACTAATAGAATTGCAGCATTTGCACTGTCATTGCTTGAAGTTATACCAATGTGCATTCAACATATTATTCGTTATTCAATAGGCACAGCACAAAAAAAAGAGATTTTCATTAAATTTGCATACAATCATAAAACAAACAAATAAAAAAAGCAAGCGCCTATAATCATTTGCATGTAATCACAAACTTAAAAAGCAAGCGCATCAAACAAAAAAAAAAGAACGAACTTGCTGAAAGTAACATAAAAACATCTCCCAGCAAATTATTTTTCGCCCACTTTTAAAATAATTCCTGAATATCTATATATTTCATCGAGAACATTTTATATATTTTGCAGGTAGAAATCAGAAAATACAAGCATAAAAAAGCCTATTATTTCAGTACATGCATCATCCAAATAAAAGCGAAATTTCTCTTCGTCTATTTTTATTGAATTCATCTATTCATCGTTAGCCAATATTGACTTCAAAAACTGCATGGTGCCAATGTATTTATTGTGTTGATAGCCGCTGTTGTCTGTGTGTGTATGCGTGTATCTCTATGTATACTTTTCTCTCTATTCCCATAGAAAAAGTGAATTCATATGTCAATTCGCCCATATACTTCAACAAAAAAAAAAAAAAACGCTATCCGTTTGTCGATTCATTTGACATTCTCTCCAACGATCAACGTGAAAATATTTTTGAATGAATGATTCAAGCCGATGTTAACATCTATCGTTTTCAGCTAATCCTTAATAATTAATATGCGAGCAAGCAAAATTTTGGGAAATAAATAAATGCGTTTCGAACGGTGCAAATGCAGAAAAAAAAAACATAATTTCACCATCCTTCCAGAATAGAATAAATTTAAAATGAAGAATAGTTTAATTCAACTTATACAGTCGAACAGATTTTTTTTTAAAAGAAATGCAATATAAGAGCACAAATAACAATATCATAACAAATGGTGTCAAGTAAGTGCTTTAAAAAAATATATGAACGTTGATGAATATATGACAAAATAATAGCAGCAGTCGAGGTAAGAGAATAATAAATTTGTACACCTCCTAGTGCTTAGGCAATGCTAAATGATGATGGCAGTTGAGTGAAATCATACGCTAGCCAGCTGAGAAAATATCGTGAAAGTCGGCAGCTTGTATCTTTTGTATCTTTCAGTGGCCTTGTTTCACCTGTTACGTAGCACTCGCTTGTACAATAAAGTTTTTGATGCAAAAATATTTGTAGGTGAGATTCTTCTATGAAGTTTTAGCAGTCCTCTTCTTCTTAAATGATGCCTTAGAAACGCGGATGTTGTAAAACAAAACGATGCCAAGCAGCTAGATACCTGGCCGTCTAGTGTCAACAATGAATTAGTTCCATGTTGACAATAGTGTTCGTGGAAGATAAAATGAGAACTACGAAGTTTTCCGTTGGCCAAAATGTGACGAGTTTCAAGCATATCTGTAGCGATGTATGCTCTTATGCTGTTCTTCTTTCTTCTCTTCACATCTCTTAGATATGAATTAAAATCGTCTAGCAAAAACATTTTTTTTCAGTATATACGAAAGAATGGATTTCATGAAAATATTCTTAAACAATGAAGAGAAATAAAACTACAAACGGACATTATGTGCAGAGAGTAGCACAATGTAAATCCTATGCGCGTTCGTGTTCAAGGTCGATTAGTTTCGCGATTGTATTCAATTGTATATTTGAGGTGCCCTCGTAGATCGTTCCTTAAAAGAATCAACTCGCTGATTATAGACACCACTCGTTGTTGCTCTCCGAAATTAAATTAAATTGATTTTTAACTCAGTCAACGGTAGAAAGAAATGTGCGAACAGAAAAATGACAAAGATTTAATAAGTACGTAAAACGACGAAGAATTGTAACGTTCAATCAAGAACAACCATGCGGAAATGTGGATCGAAACGTCGAAAATCCTTTCCAAACAAACCAAATCAGTCCATATATATATATATATATATATATATATATATATATATATATATATATATATATATATATATATATATATATATATATATATATATATATATATATATATATATATATATATCCGATTATTTTAAGCGAAGTAATCCCTGAAAGATTGGCTCACCGACTTTACAATCGCGGTAGTATTTCTCGACAGGGTATGACTTTGTAAAACCAACACCACCCATCCATTCGATGCACTTACTCGTCGTGTTGGTCGCCACAACTGAGCTGTACCATTTTGCCATCGCTGCTTCCTAAACACCTTCCTTTCCCTCATTTGAGTTCACTTCATCTATTCAATAATATGTTGGCGATATGATACGCATAAGTGATACTTTCAAAGATGTATCGTAAAAAACATTTCTTATGAAGCAGCAGTAGTCAAATGATCAAAAGTAAGATATAGTTTTGCACTGTACGTAGACGGTCTTCACTAGATCAGCTTATTTTCCCTTCCCTTACTGTCGCTACGACTAAAAAATTCTGTTGTATTTCGTATATTCCATACAGTGAAACAAATATGCTTTATATAATTCACCAAACCGAAAGCTGCCTTTCGAGAAATGAGCAATCTATCAATAACAACAATAATAACAAATAGCGACGAGTAATTAAAATATTTAGGTTAGACCACCTTAACATCACTTCTATTTCGGCTCACCTGTGAAATTCGAGTGAAAAGGTAAATTCGTATTTGAAGAATGGAAATATACCTTTACATAGTCAATAGATGCTTCTTTCATACGTGCTGTATTGTAGACAAGTAGGCGTGCAGTCTCGATCTGTGTTGCGATGTCTGCGATTTGATGTTGTATACCCTGCAATCATTACAATGACCGTGAAGCAAGTTTGCAGTTTATAGCACATCACTTCTATGGACTCTCATGAAAAACATCATAAATATATTTACAAGAAACAACAATACGATCTTCTTCTTCTTCATTTGCTAGTTTAATGTGCATTAAAAAATCACTAAGCGTAGGCATTTACGATGGAAAAAAAGGCGCACCTCATCGACGAGGTTATGCATTTTCTGAGGTATCCTAAAGCCCCAATCATAACCACTCTATATTTAGGATGGAGTTTGAGAATTATAAAGGATAGAGTTTGGTGTCGATTTCAGCACTGGATCGGTATATGAATCGCTTTGAGTGATGGAACGAAAAAAATTTGAAACTTTCAACAAAAACATCGTTCTCGATGTTTTCAACTAGAAAATGTCCAGTATTGAAACGTGGCGACAAATTAAGGTACCTATGCAGTGCCAACACAGTAGAATTGACAGATGACTCATTGATTTTTTGAATCATTGTGCGCAAATGGTTTTGGGCATCCATATCGTGAAGCTAATTCGTTTCGAAGAGACGGATCTCGAATTTCAATATGCACACAGACGGATAGACAAGTCATCCGCAATGGTTTTGCAACAGCAAAACCATAAAAACATAAAGGAGGTTTTTTTTTAACTCGTTCTTTTCATATTATATAGCGTCACATAGCTCAAAGCTTGGTAGCAAACGTTGATAAAAGCTCAACGGAGGTATGAACAGATCGGAGATAATGACAACCAATCACTATATAGCAACAGCTAAGTGAAGTAACGACAAAGACATGAAATAGAAAGCCAAAGTCCAAAGAATTGGAAGAAACCTGGAAATCAATAATGCGTTTGTTGAATTGCTTCCGCTCTTGCAAATATGGGATTGTTGCTTCAAAACATCCCTCAGCAAGGCCGACCATCTGCGCACCAATACCAATACGACCCGCATTCAAACATTCGATAGCTATTTTATAACCTGTACTTCAAAAATAAACATTAGCGACATTCCACTGTATACAATTAATCTCAAATTGTTATATCTCTATCGAAAAAGGGTAGAATCACATTTGTTGTTGGGTGCATCGACCTAGCAAAAAAAACCGTAAACGGTAAACAGAGAGAAATGGTTATTGGGAAGTTTGGCAATCAAAGCTATATTTGCGATCACACGTTATTACATATGCTAAGCATTATGGGCACGCATACCCGTTGCCAAAATGCCAAAGCAAAGGTTTTACTATGAACTTATCTGCTCAGAAAAATATTCTCTTCTCGATTGAAGTTTTAAATATTTTTGAAAACGGTGAAGCATCAAATAAGGTGGGTGTCGCGAATCGTCGCCAAGAAACAATGATTCACTACAGCGAAGAGAGTGAAAGGAGGCACTACCAGATATGAACCCCGCCGGAAGCTCCATTCGTGGCGGTTGCGGCGGCCTTCGTCTCTATCCAAATGGTGTCATCGACAACAAGCATTCAGCATGCTATCTCCCTCATACCTCCAAAATGAAGTACCGCCTCATTAGCGAGGAAAAAAGCTGCCACTGAAGAGGATGAATCGAATAGCCGACAGGACAGAGAGCTCAGAAGGGATAAAAGTTGCATGATGCAGCAGATTCGTTCTTTTTTTCGTACACCGTAACGACAATGGGACAATATGCGTTTTCGCTAAATCCGCTTATCAAAGCAGCATATACTGTAAGTTGTCAGTATATAATTAGGCATACGCAATAATATATGCATATTTTAAACAAATCAGCCACTCATGCAATCCTTTCATGCATCGGTCATTAATGAAAAATTTTCTTGAGAGGTGATCTGCCATTGACGATCCACCCGATCGCAAAATATGCGCAGGTTTTAGGCACAGTGAAGTAATAGTGAGTGGTTCGGTAATGTTGGATTCACTTTAGAACTGAGAATGGCAGTCAGCTTACAGTGTCGAATACCAAAGAGACAGCCATATACATATGTATATATGTGCACACATATATATATATATGCAAATCTCAAACGTAGGAATTGCAAATGTAAAGCCGCCAAAGCGCAAAGAAAATGAAACAATTCGCAGCTGACAATTAAAAGGCAACTGAACAATAATATGACCGCTGTATAGTTGAATTGACTATTCGTATGCAATGCAGAAGGAAATACCGTTGCCAACTTCACCAAGGACCATGTCCTTGTTGACACGAACATCATCGAAATGAACTGGACATGTGCTGCTAGCGCGAATCCCGAGCTTGTCTTCTTTTTTGCCCACTTCTACACCTTTCATATGCCTGTCGACAAGAAACGTCGTTATTCCTTTGTAGCCCATGCTTGGATCTACGTTTGCCATCACCTCAAACAGATTCGCTGTAGAATATTGTCTCCGAAGGTTCATCGTGAACTTTCGATAGCAACTGATCATGATCAAGTCATATTAGCATCCCGACACTTCTATTTCAACTGGCAGCCGGAATTACGTGCAAATCTAAAGAAGAAGGTGCAGAGTCTCGGAAATTGTTCATCGCGAAAGTGTGTACCACATTAATAGTCGAGTAGAGCGACGTTTTTTCGTTCTCTGAAGGCATATAGATAATAAGACAACATAAGCAAATAAGACGGTTTTGACATGGTTGAAACCGAAGTAAGACTAAAAGAACGGGCAATTCAAGTGATATATGAAATTTTCAAGTTCCTTGTAGGTTGAAGAACTAAGTGCAGTCATGATATACTGAGTTATTATCATATTGAACTGTTACGAGAGGCTTCATACTTTGAGTTGAGAGGGGAAAAAAAGAGAGCCAACTAGTTACAATGAAGAAATGAGCGTTCGCTGCATTCGATGTCCACATCTTGCTACCTGTGATGACGTAATCATCGCCGTCTTTCTTAGCTGTCGTCTTCAGTGCAAACGCATCCGAACCCGAGGTGCTTTCCGAGAGGCAAAAGCTCCCAATCTGAAATTCCACAGTTTATGAATCTCCAACCGTCTGTCTACTAGTATCATTATGTCCACCTCGCATTCTCAGCAATAAATTCTTCCCTGTATTAAATGTCACTTTTAGTAGTTCTACAGCTTCAGCCAACAGAACCTAGCTGCAGCTGGGACTAGAGTGCAAGTAATTTCACTCTAGATTAATTCTGAGAGCAATTTTCTTCAGAGCTGTACAACCGATAAGTTGTGACAGACCTACCCAATCGGAATGAATTCTTCGCAGGTATTTCTCTTTCTGCACCTCCGTGCCATATTCAATAATTAAAGGCGCTATAAGCGTGTTTTGTACATCACAGAAGACGGCCACCGAAGGATCCACCTGAACAATAAAATGCCGTAAATTAGACAGAACAGCAAAGAGTCAACGTTATCAGAAACCATGTGTGAATTCATTATTGCTTATTTGGTAGTAGTGGAAATCGTAATTCGGCTTAAACCCCTCATCAAATATGCAAATTTAGTTGGAAAGCATCTAAGAACAACGCTGGTTGAATAGGCTATTTGACTGGACAAATAAGCCGAAGACGGACATATAAGCATCGACAAATACCAGCAATCATTCTATAAATTGTTTTCCCATGTAAGCTCTTCGAAGGCAATTTGAACGGGTTTCCCTCTCTATTATATACTTGAGGGATCAACAATAAAGTTTTGCCAGGATCTCATATCAGCTCACCGGTGTCCCTTCACATCCAAAAATAAAAAACGCCGATTTTCATGGATGTGAATTCAAAAAAATCACCGACGACTGAGTAAATTCATCATGTTATTGTTGTAAGAGATATACGTCCTCAGGATATCTCTATTATTCTTCATTCTTACGATGGCCAGAATAAAGCGTTTCAATTTAAAACACCTTCTGAAGAGCGATTTCCATAGATAGACAAAATTTTGTCTACCGTATCAGGCGAATGACGAACACCACAAAACAAATGGAAAAACGTGCAAGTGATATGATATAGCATCACATGCGCTTTAATAATTTCTATCGATAAAGCAGCTGGATTATGAAATTGCTAATAATTATCAATTATAATCGATAATGCCTTTCAGCAGCAAAATAAATAAATAAGTGAATAAATAAATATACAAAACAAAATAAATGCATAGCACACTCGTATTTGAACTGTATATAAAATGTTACAAATCTATGAGTAACTCGTTTTTTTTTTGCCCAGTTGTTTGTAAACTGCAAATATATGCAAATTCTAGTCACATTAAAGCGTTCACAAATTCTGCAGAGTTCGAGGATTAAACTAGAACATATTTATCCTGAAGTATTGATTGTACATGCTAAACATCATAATTCTCTTTACGTTCATTGACTGTCGAATTAAAGCTGCCGTACAAGCAAACAAACATAGGCACGGACACTCAGATATGGCTTTGCCATAGAAAGTGAGCGGATATGAGATGAAACCTTAGCCAATTCTTCGACAATAATAATAATATCGAAGAAGGTTGCTCCAGGGCCATCATATTCGGGCGGAACTTCAACACCCATGAAGCCGTTATCGAAAGTACCCCTCATGACACGATCGTCCATTGTTGAGTTATCGTCCATTTGACGCACCAATGGCTTGATTACCTCTTCGGCGAAACGCTTCACTGAATTTGTTCATTTACTTGTAACAGTGAAAAGTCCTCTTTCGAAATAATTTCACGTTTAAACAAATGCCCCGGTGTATAACCAATTAAAACAGATGTCCTCATTACTAACATTACTAACCAACAGAGGCTATCACTTCTCTTTATTTGCTCATTTTTTCAAAAAATTATATTTGAAGCAGAATTACTGTTATGATGCTGTTATTTATGATGGTGCGCGCAGTTTATTTATTTGCCGCAACGCATTTAATATACTAGCTGTCGTTCTCGCATTCCGCTCGCTCGTTGAAGTGACTGGGTCAACTTCATGGTCATCTTCCCAACCCTCTTACTTACAAGAAATCTATTCAACGCCCAACTATATTATGAATTCAAAGCAAGGCTGATGTGCATAAATGAACAGAAATTTTCAACTGTCTATATGATGTGTATTTATTAATTAACCATAGAATTTTGAAGTGTTCAATATTTTAAAGCGTCAATTTCGGAGCAATAAGCAACGCACTTACCGCTGCTTTTTAAGGCTATTTCCGACTCACTGAGTTGAGTGACAGGTGGCGGTGATTTATTTCCATACTCATGACGAGGTTTCGTTACCACTGCAAACCATAAAATACTTCACTTTGTTAAGCCTTATTTTCATATAATTTTTACAACCTTTTCTATACGATAAAAATATGAAGAAATTTATATGTATTCTCCTTTCGAGTCAATCTATCCGATAGAACTTTAATTCTGATTCTTATTATTCCACTTTATAGATTTCAAATGCAATAGTAATATAATCAGCGCTTTTCTATAAAACTCAATTTTCCTATTTTCACATCACATCACATCTCAATTATTCCGCTTAATAGCATTTTTCTCTTGTGAATTCCACAAAGACTTCGAGCACTTTTGAAGAGGTTTTAAATTCATGAGACGATTAGCCTCATACGGTGATCGCTGAGATATTCAGATGCCACTCCAAGGAAAAGCAGAAAAATCTTCTGTGGATTTTCGTTGACATGCAACGATTCTTGTGATCACTTGTTTGACCAACAAAACCCATCAGTGAAATCAAAAAGACTATTAAATGATCTCGATATGGATAGGTGTGAAAGCAGCAAACGCTGGCCCCATACCGAAAACTAAAGGTCTAAAGAGAAGTGTGAAACCAATAATTCCTCATAAGTATTTACTCCATTGAACGAAGAATGGGCACCAACCTGCGCCTTTAAATGAGCGAACTGATGATCGCAGCGGAAGTGAAGTAATCAACCTTTTTGATAGCATCTTTGCACCTCAAATTTATTTACTGTTCATCCTTATAATACTGATAAATAATCGATGTAATAACATATAATAAATTAAGAAAATCATACAATATAATATCGCATAAAATAGGGCATAAAATTTACGCCGAAAAAGTATTTTTTTCTTCGGCAAATTTTTTTGGGAAATTCTTTTCAACTTTTCAAAAAGGCAGTTGTCGAAAACTTTTCATCAAACAATTCACATGAAAGATGCTTCTTCCGCTCTTTTCTTGCTATAACGTTTGAGAGGCATGGGTAGGGCTCGTCATCGCAATCACACATCGCCTTGTCCACCCTCCCCTTCAGAACAGTAAAAGAGTATACATCAAAAAAAAAAAAAATGACCAGTTAAGACTCATAAAGAGAAATAAAAACGATTCAATTCTATACATAATTAAATTATTCGGTTTTTTTTTTAATGAGCCATCTCTGTTGCCGTCATCATTCAACTTTCATTTATAATCATGTGTTTTTACAGAATTAATGAATTGCATGCAATTCTCATAATATATAAATGTTGAAGTGAAATTTTTTTTCAGCATTTGTGTGAATATTTCGATGCAAAAAAAAAAAGTTGTTGCTTTATTTTGAAATGAATCGGTAAAGTGTTCGCCTCATATGTAGTGTATAAAATTACTTCATCAATAGCAAATTGAAATTAAACAAAAACACGCTTGTAATACTAGTATTTATAATTTAGCAATTATGAATAGCAATTTAGCCTTATTTTTTTTTTTTCTCCCCTCCAACTAAATCACGTTTTGAAAAAAAAAAGTTAAAAGCAATCTGGTGCAAATATACCGAATAATAGTGTAGTATTGTAAAAGAGTAAGAAATAGTACCAGATGGGAGTTACTGCTTGCTTCAAACTCCAAGCTACGTTCATAAATATACTTAAGTCATGTGCCGACTGCTATTCGAAAAAGCTGTCAAGGTAGGAATAAAGTTTGCCACATGATGCATACCACAACTATCTAAGCAGTGCATGACCGTAAAGATTATGTGCATTCAGAGAGCACAGCTATCCGATGACTGCATAATTGAGCCATCAAACGGTCATTTAATAGCAACAATCTCCATCTTATAGATTTGTAGTGTTTAACAGTTGATAGAGTAAATACACATTCAAACATCGGTCATAATCAACTGAAGGAGCCGAAGGTATTATTGAGCTTCATCGTAGGCAGAAGGTATTTGCAGAAGGTAGAAAGTGGTTACTGAGGTAGTTATCAGATATGCTCAACAAAGACTCCATCGAACAATGCATCTCCACAACAACAGTGCTAACAGTTGTGCCAAGAACCTGTAGCCTGCTCTTGATGCGCTTAAGAATTCATGTAAAAACTAATAGTTCCAAACATCTAAACGCATCATATTCTAAAAATCGCATATCTGCTGATTTTTTTTGGGTACAATCCCCTTAGAGCACACTACAGTCCAATATATCAAAACAGGGTTAAACACATAAAAACAATAAATGAATCCACTAAATAAAAGGCGAATTAAGGAAACAACACCATTATATAGCCGATAAAGTATTGAACAACTGACAACACGGACATAACGGCATAGACAACCGAGTCGTGAAGATACTCTCGAATAAATGACTGTTGTGATGATGAGCGAGGAATGTTGATGTCATGTGGATAGATCGATGAACGATAGAAATCAGTGGTGACTGCGCATCACCGATCGCAAATCACTATTGCTTGGGCGGTAATTACATTCAACAGCCGCCCTGTTTATGTGAGACAAAATCTGCAACAGCCTGGGTCATTTATCGAAACCAAAGCGCAGAGATCGAAGATGACAGAATGTGCTCTGCTCATATATATATATACATCGTCGACCAAATTCAGAATCGGTACCGACGTTCGTAGCGTTAGTTCGGCGTTCAGCTGGAATAATTGCTATTCGTCTCTCATTGAAACGTTCGAAGGGGTTGATTTCGCTTGCTAAAAAAGGTAGAAAAACCGAAAAGAAATACTTGATAAAAAGCCCCACATCAACTTCAACTGATCCATATAAAATAACAAATTGTATATTTGCTATTACAAAATATGGCAACAATAATATTCAAATTAGACGATTGGAAAAAGGAGGTTGAATATTTGCATATGAGAGGCTCAGAATGAAATTGGAGAGTACGATTTGGATATTGGAAGCACGGAATTCTAACATCATCTAGCCGTCAATAAATCCATGATGCTCTTCAGTAAGAAGACTATTCTCTCCTATACACATTTTTGCGTATGCTTTTTGATGCTTACACATCGTTCCATATATTAATTCGCATAGAAATGAATCGTTTCCGGCTTGGAACATGTCAGATATTTCCTTTCGAATTGTTATATTCATCCTAGGTTCGTAGTTAACGTATAGCTGATGAATTAGTTGTATTAATCAGGTGATCGATTTCATATCATCTTAAATCGAGCATATCTGTTTATTTTGATAGTAAACGACACAACTAACTTCAACGTCATATTTATGCATTCTTGATCGACGTAATGATCGAACCCATTAATGAATAGATCGATAGTTATTCACAACGATCAATGCAATCCGATATTCTCAACAAATACGCATTAATTAGAGTAATGCTATACCTTCTCGAACACGATTGAAGCTCATCAACAAACTTCTCAATAAAATTCTATCACCGATGAGAAGACGTTCGATTGTCCTCTTACCTGAGGGTCTCTAATTGAAGAATGCGCTTTGTTTATTGACATCTTGTAAGCTGCTGACTGTTTTTGCATGTTCAAGCATAAAACAACTTTCAAAACTTCAACACATTTAAGAAGGCTTTTTTTCATGCAACTTCATAAACGCCATTTATGAACACGGGCGGTTACGGTATTCTTGCTTCGATGTGGCAACGCTATGAAGTATTGAAGAGCCATCGCGTGCAGGACAAGGACAATATTCAGCGTCAGCACCACGGATGCCGGGACTCCCTCGTTGTCCAGGCTTTCCTCTTTTTCCGGGAGCTCCGTTCTTGCCAGGTGGACCGACACGGCCAGGTGACCCTTGTTCTCCACGAGGACCTGTGTGGCCATTTTCACCACGAGTTCCGGGAGAGCCAGGTGGTCCGGTAGGACCCTTAGGACCTTTCTTTCCTATTGCCTTACGTCCATCTCTTCCTTTTGCACCAGGTCGTCCGGGTTCTCCCCTTGGCCCTAAAATCTTTACAATTTCACGACCATAACATCAACAATACATGAATACATAATGAGTCAGCAAAGTTCGTTCAGGTCCTGCAAAAAACTTTTCGACACAAGGAAGTATTTTAAAATTGCCAGTTAGCTTAAAAGCGGCTATATACTTCATTCAGTTCGAAATGGGTTGCTTTAAGCTGTCGTTTATTTTTCGTACTTATTGCGGATTCAGTGTTCTGAGCAACGCACAGTTCTGATCGTTCGCAAAAGAGAATCACTCAAGCACCTCTTTTAAGCAAAACAATTAAGATGGGGAACAGTTTACCTGAAGGAAACAATTGGCCTGAAATTAGGGTGGGAAACAATTAACCTGAAGCATTCAACTATTCGGTGTTACATGCTCTCCCTATACACTGTTAAATAAGAAATGCAACACAAACGGACGATGCTTCAAAATTTCGAAATGATTCAAGAGAAGCAAAAAAAGAGAACCTGGAATTCCGGCATCTCCTACGGGTCCATCCTTGCCTGGCTTTCCATCTCTACCAGGCTCGCCACGTCGACCCGGCTTGCCATCAAGCCCAGGAGGTCCACGTGGGCCGTCTTTTCCTGGTGGACCTCGTGGTCCTCGCTCACAAAGAATGCAGCCACCTGGATTTGGATTCTCAATAATGAGCGTCACGCCGTTCGCTCCATCCCTGCCAGGAAGTCCCGGTGATCCATCCTCTCCATCGCGACCCGGTTCACCTTGTGGTCCTGGTGGACCGGCCGGACAGTTCCTCGGCGAGAGATTCGAACATCCTTGAAATTTCTTGTTGAAATTCATGTTCAAGTAACTGTTTTCGATACGAACGGCAATCAAAATGTGGAAATCAAATTGATGTTCAATCTCTTGATTTGTTCTATAATTTTTTTGCTTACGACTTTCTTCACTAATAAGCAGCCTTGCTATAAATGGAAATAAGAAATGACTTTGAAACCATTTTTGATAGATTGTAAATGGAAACGGCTAGTTAGGCATTTGTTCGAAAAGACCTTCTTATCGCTCTAACGGTTTTAGGGAATGCTTAGAAATAGATAAAATTTTAAAAAAAATCAGAGCCAATAAATAAAACTATTCTTCTCATGATCGATAAATGTTTAAATAGTGAAAAATAATAGATTCTCAGATTATAAAGAATAAAGAAATCTTACCACAAGATGTTCCTCTTTTCGTTCTACCAACTAATGCACTAATCTTGGCGATTTCTTCCGTATCGACAATTCCCGGTTGTGCAATTATAATCATCATCTCATGCCACGAATCAGTAGTCAATTTCTAAATGTTCAAACTCTTCTTCATAAAAGTACTTCATCTTTTCTGTTAAATCACTGATCAGTTCTCCTAGTATGGATACGATCAAGAAGCGAGCAAATGAAAACTGTGATCCAATTAGCTTTACCTTTCAGTTTTAGTTAATCTCTATTAAGTGATTTCTACTCAACACTACAAATATAATATTTGTTGATAAAAAAGTTGTTGTATATATTTTTAAGGCTAAATTGATTTCTTATCGTTTATCACAATATGCTACTCTATTCTTTTTTTTCCCATAATTTTCAAACCTATCCAACTGTTTATGCTATGGTGACATAAGACGAATATCAACAAATGGGATAGTATGCCAAAAAAAAAAAAAAAAATTGGCATGATAATGCGCTTCCGTTTTTCAGCAACAATCAACCTCAGAAATTGCCAACAAACGTTAGCTATACAATGATAATAACGTCATCATATTTTTAATGACTCCGATCACTATTACAAATCGTCTTCACAGGGGAATCGTTTTTTCCCGTTCCAATTTATGGACGACGAAAACTCGACCACTATAAAGGTGGGTACAAATTTTATAGCATCAATAAATGCTTATAATTGTTCAAATTTAATAGATTAGAAGGAAAAGTGATATATGAGATGATCCTATGACCTATATTATGACGATCAAATTTCATAGTTAGAAGTTTAGTCACTCTCGAGCTCAAACTATTGGCTAGATTGATAGATAAACAAACACAAACACATACATAAGCACAAATATAACGTTGCCACAGCAAATTTGCAAAAGCGCATAAAAATCGCTTGAAAAAATCATCTTGATAATAGTAATGGCGTTGTAATAAAATTTCCTATAGAATTTCCCTTGTGAAACATTCTTTAGGGAGAAAACTTTTCGAAATTCTATGCTCAACATCATAGTAAACGATAGAAAAATTGCAGCAAAAAAACAGATGTCAAATAATCGAACAATACTTAAAATTATTTAAATTAAGTCATTTCATTGATTATGACAATATTTCAATTTATCAAAGAGTTTAGCGATAGTTCGATTTGGTCAACATCTTTATCGTAGATTTTGTAAAACTCAACGCTTATTGTATGCTCACAATTTATAGCCGAATCATTTGAAATTTACCTTAAATTCGTTCATGTCACTCATTATTTCATCTTCTAGTGAAGCTATATCGTTGTAGATGGTGGCGATCACGACGAGAGAGCAAAAGATCGCGAAACCGCTTAGTAGCGATGCCGTGAAGACGATCACCTTTCCCGACATCCTCTCAAAGTATACATAAATTAACTTTCAGTTGATCAAATTATTTTTTATATGATAGCGTGCGACTATCAACGACAAATTTCATTAAGCGATTAAATGGCTATTAAGCGGAAATTCCATTCGAGGCATTACACAGCAATAGAGAATTCATGTGTGTTAAAAATCCTCTTGAAGCGAATAAAATGCTCACAACATACTTTGGCGCTTTCATTCATTGCGCTCTCGCAACAAATTTTTGCCTATTCAAAACGATTTAATCACAATATGCTCAAGTTAATGAACTCTAATGCTAGCTTTATTTTGAGGATTTTTAAAAACATATTTATTTCAAATTTTGGCACGTTAAGGTTTGAGGAGATTATTTAAAGCATTTCAGAAATAATCAATAAAAAAATAATAGGTAACTTTTTTAGAAAAAAACAGATAAGAGAGGTAATAATTTTGGATGAGTCTGTCGACAAACGAGAAATTGACGCTAATCAACATGAATGAGGAAGATGCAATCAAGTGCAGACGATTGTGCAATGAATGCAATCAGGGGCGCCTTTTATATGAAGTGATGTACGACCGCCCACCTCTATACCTGATCATAGTATGGATGCCTCGTTGTTTTACGCAATAAAAGCGAAATGAATAAAAGCGAACACAGGAACAGATGAAACCGCCCGAGGGCATGCTTTATAACGTAACTGCGCTCATTCATGATTAACCCCTTCGAAGCAAATAAAAGTTGTCGTTCTGTTTGATTCCACTGCATTGGCTTTGTTGTTGCAAATAAAAGTAGCCCTCCGATGAACGATTAGAGAGAAGGTGTAAACTCGGTAGCCGCAAATGCATGCTACTCAACTCGACATGGACAAGGAAAATAAAAGCGCTCAAAATGATCAGACTTGTTTAGCGCAAATTTTAAAGCGTTAAGCATCGTTTGTGTCTAAACCTATCAATGTTCACTGCGGTTTCATATATATTTTGGGATGCTGTCCACGTAACTAAATTTTTTCCCAAAAGAGTCGCATTACCGAACTTTGTCATATATGACTTAGAAGATTAGAGGAGTTAAAAAAAGCTGCTGAAAAACTCCGAGCTCAGCGAATTTCCCATGCGTCGCGACATCATTGCGCTTGATTTCGATAGAACGCATTGCATTGCAACAAAACCCTAAGTATCAATAAGAGTTGCAGATGACGTACAAAAAAGCTATCTATTGCCTAAGACGTTCCCAATGAGTTTGATTGCTATCGCAAAATGGCTACTGCGAGAGAAAAATGACCATTATTGGGTAATTTTCGAAGATTGAAATTACCTGGGATAATATTGCCCAAAAAATGATTACGCTGAGTCATCGATGACTAAAAGGATGAAATATGCAAGGGAATGGGAAGAGAAATATTCCTTTGAAAGACATTCACCCAGGGGAAAAAAAAGAAAAATAGATGAGAAACGAGTTTGACAGGTCGTTGTGACGCATTTAATAGCACAAGCGTTTTAAAATGCATTACCTTGACTAAAAACTCCTGATAAGTGCCGTTCGTCAATGTTTCCGCTCTCAATTTTTCTGCTCTTTCTGAAGACAATGGATCACTTTTCTGAGAAGGAAAAATTCAGCAATCCAGAATGTATCCATAGACTTATGGATGCATTACGGAATGCTCATGGAGCGTATAGAGCATTTAAAAAAAAACGAAAATTAAGAGATGCACACAAGCCAAAACTATAACAAATTTTTGCATAAGGCTGCAATGAGACAACTGAGAAGACGCGCAAGGCAATCGTCACGTCTGTAGACAGTACCGAGGATATTGATGGTAGCTGATGCTATTCAATAGTGGAGACGACAGTGTTGGCAGTATTACTGGAAAAGCATCCAAAATTGCGTCCTTTGCTCTTCGTGCTTT
This sequence comes from Ascaris suum, assembly GCA_013433145.1. Taxonomy (NCBI): domain Eukaryota; kingdom Metazoa; phylum Nematoda; class Chromadorea; order Rhabditida; family Ascarididae; genus Ascaris; species Ascaris suum. The sequence goes on from CM024177.1 coordinate 1,346,571, forward strand.
CCAGCACAGGTACTGCGAATATTATCTATGGATCTTTATTACCTACTGCCAGTCCATTTCGAAGTACTCTAACTGTATATATTCTTTATCATCTCCAATATTAGACTATTAAGGTGTTTTAAAACGTTCTACTCGTATTGGTTTTCGAAAAGTTTATGGTACTCTATGCCAGCAAAATTATATTCCAGGCTAAAAATTTTTTATCTGGAATCACTGGAATATCGCACGCTCAAGTTTGATTCGATTCTTTGTTCAAAAAAAAAAATTGTTTTCGATTTTTCCGACATTCCGCTGAAAGAAATGTTTCTGTTTTTCTTTTTTACAGTTGACGTCGATATGAGTTTCATCTCACAAAAAAAAAATCGCACTACAAGAACTTTTTGCATAGTCCTCAGCTTCATCTCTTAGGAAATTGAAATTTGCTTCCTGTTGATTTATTAATGCATCGCTTTCATCGTTCAAAATGCCATTGAACTGTTTCATCTTCACACCGCCTCACACTGCCATATCAAACAAAAGAGGTTCGAAGAGTGTTTTCGCTCGGATGTTTTGCGCACATTTTGGTTCCTTCAGTCCATTCTGCTATCTAGTTTTATCGTCTTGTTCACATACCTCTTGTATGCTTTTCAACTTCTAGACTTCGAAAAAAAAATGATCCAGGACCACCATCTGCGTATATATAAACAAAGTGTTGACCAAAGGAAAAATGCCTTTCATACTAAATATTAAGCCATAAATAGTGGCGACATGAAGCCGAATACCCATTGATTGCATTGCTCATCTTATTATATTTTATTCATTTCTTTATACCTAAATTAGCCCCATACATTTTAACGATCAAATCTCTTTTGATTTATCGCTGCTAAAAGCACACCTAAACAATCCCGTTAATGGTACTTCGAAATAAAAAACAAAGAAGTGAAAAGGAGCGAAGTACCCCGTAGGATTGAAACATATGTCCTTACTATTACTACCAACACGTTTAGATTGGTACTTTCATTTGTGAGACTGGTGTCGTGAAGCCTCTGTTTTTTGATAGTCGAAGGAACGCAAAAAAAAATGTCTTCTCTTGCATTGTGATCTTCGAATTATTGCACTTGCAATTCTCTATACTATGACTTATGATCTTCTGTAATATAGACTTGCAACAGTGATGCATCTTTCGACTCCGTTGAAATGTTTTATCCTTTTAAATAACGATGGTTTGATTAGACATGCAAACGTCTTGTAAGTTATTCCACTTTTGCTATAAACAATATCTGCCAGCCTTAATATGACTTAAAGGTAGCTGTTAACTTTTGAATGCCTTCATATGGTCGTCTTAAACGCATTCCATCGACAATTAGCGATTTACATTTTTATGAGTGCCGTTCGTCTTGCTCTTCTTATTGACTATGTTCATCCAATGTCGTCGAAATCAATGAATCTAGTTGACACTTTCGTTACGCTAAGTGCTACAAAAAATGTCCGTCTCTTTCGCGCTAATTTTTCAACACTATTCTGCTTATTTCCTGTGCGTATCTCACATTTGTATTCATGTTGCAAGATAATTTGTTACAAGTTGCAACTACGCATAACGATATGGTAAGATAATTGTCGCCTCTTCTTTAAACCTCTAATTGTCGAATATTATATCGAATATTATACTTATGTTCAGCTAAGAAATCTTGATTATTCGAACTCAATCTGTGAAATCAGTCAAGGGTGCTGTTACAATTCACTCAAGGTGTTTGCGCCAGGTGACCACACCAGCAACTAATTGCAAAGAATAAATTCTGGTGTTATTTACATGTAGGAGTTTGCGTGCTAAGAACATGAAACTTCCGGCACACTTCGATGACACTTCAAAAATCATTTTGCAAACATTCAACAGAAGTTCTATCGTCTTACTCAGATAAAATAATAATAAGAATGAGCAAGAAAGAAGATGCAGCCAATTAAAAAAAAACTCATATTTCATATTTTCCTCTTAAAGTTCAACAATTCAGAATATTTCCCCACTTTGGGAAGATTTCTTTTCCCGCCGGGCGATAAGGTTTTAAGCGAAATTCGCAACATCGGCACCCACTCACAATTTTATTCAAAGTCTTCAATGAAAATCGCTGCTAAAAAAAATTGGCACCTCTAAAATGCAGAAAGAATTTGCTTATTGAGATGGTTATGATATAGCAATTATTCGAAAATGATGTGTGGCTTTTGAACGGCAGCATTATTAAGTGCATATTTCTTTTCAGGCTAAATACTCTTTGCGTTCTTTACCCCTTCATCATGTCTGGGAAAATTTTCTGGGAATCCTATGAATCTGGGAACCCTTCAATCCTCTCTGGGGAAGTTTTCGCCGAAACGCAAAAGTCCACTTAATGCACAGTTCGCAATTATAACACATATAGTGAGTGGCATGAAAGGACTCTTTTTAAATGATGCGATACGGATGAAGATGATTCAGCATCATAGCTAACAATTTATGAAAGTGGAACGGCTTTAGATATCAAGCCAACTAGTGATCTCAAACACTCACCTCACTGAATAGGCTATCCGTTGATGAGGGGATTTTATCATGAACACATTTGTGAGATAAAAGGACTCGTTCATCGACTCCTCCATATTTCATCGGGTGTACAGGTTATTTGATTCGGAATACGGACATACATTCAAAACATGCTGAACAGACAAATGAACCGATAAGAAAAGAAAGCATCCCCACTTATTTCAGAAAAAAAACATAAGAGCAAAATTGGCATTATTTTGTCCAGATATGATGCTCTTTGAATATGCAACATATTTACTACAACTGCGATTTATTGCCACTTGGAATACCACATCGCTTTATATTTATACTTATGAAACGATCCAATGCTATAGAAAGCATAACGACAATCACATTGTCTCCGGAAAAAAAAACCTAGTGTTTTGATTATGGACAGTATGAATCATAGGACGCAGCCATTCCCATTTTATCATTTACCCTCTGGCATAATAGTGAGTGAGTTCTGTAATGTGCATGTCGGATATTTATCATATGATGATAGAAGTATTCTACACGGCGGTGGCCATCGACATTGAGCGATTTTTTCTTAGTGTACAAACACAACAACTCATCACTAGATTATTTCTATCCTAGGTAAATATTGCTGTACAAATTAATAAATTTAAAAAAAAAACCATAAAAATGAAGAGAACTGAGCAAACACATAAATTATACACAAACATATATATCATCATAAATATACATTATTTTACAGCAATAATTGAACACTATTATATGTTTAGTGTTATTATAACATAACAAGCATAGAACTAAATTAAGGAAAACATAAAGATAATCCCATAAAGTTATACAACATTCCATACGAAATGAAAAATTATAATCGAGGAAATAGCTTCATTAAAAACATTTATTCAAGTGTTGACATAAACAAATCAATGAAATCGCTCGAAAATGTCAAAATTGATGAAGAATTAAGAGAAATATTTAACCATTCAAAGATTGAATTTTTATTTTTTTTCGAAGAAGACAATTTACGATGAAATGAAATAATACTATCCAATGATAATTCGTTTATTTTCAACAGTATTAGATAATAAATTCATAGAGGTTATCAACATACTTTATCGGATGCAACCTTCAATTACGATTATCGAATCGAATAAAATTCCAAACTAAGAATCAAAGATTTAAAAAAAAAAAAACACGCATTTAAATGCACATCCCCATAATGAGTAAATGAAGATGCGCAACACTATGCTCACTTCAATGAAAGAGTAGTAATATCTGTTAGAACGCTTCTCATGGCATATCTCATATTCAATAAACGCTTAAGTATTGAAATAAAGCTATAAATGAAATAATGAAAGAACATTAAATGAGACGTAAACTAAATAAATAAAAACCTATATATTGGATAAATCCTTCTAACATTGTCGAGAAAAAAAAAAACGAAAACATATCAATTCGTTTAATGGGTGCAAAAAAAACATCACAATGTGCCGACACGAAAATAATCAATACACGAAAAACAATATCCTATAATTTTGCAATATTTCACTCGTATAGAGCACACTTATTTTCCAATTTAAAAATATCTGTAAAATATTTTCCCACTTAAATCTATTTCTTTTCTATAAGTTTGAATCTATATGCGAAATTTATGTTGAGAGGGGGGGGGGGGAATAAATCATGTGAAGTTATTTTATTCTAATCCAGCAGCTATGAAATGCAACAGATGCCATATCTTTGTACTATATTCAAAGAAAAATATGGCATCCCTATTCGAGCGTTCACATCACTAACTGCGTCAAATATTTTTTAAAATGAGCTGCTTCAATCTTAAAAAAAAAATAAAATATCAAGGACTAACCTCTCGTATTTCATAATGAAAAACCGTAGACAATCAAATAAGTGGCTTATTTTGATAAAGCTCTGAAATCTCATACGATTTGCAATGCAAATATTTGAAAATTTTGAAAAATATTTGATACGATAAACTACTGATCCATTTGCCGATATTTCAATCAAACATATTGTCAATATTTTCGAATACAATAAAAATGCACCGTACAGTACATGAACAGCAATGATGAACCCATTAAAATCAACGATACAACACACATACACGCATCATGTGTGAGTGAAAAAGCAAATACCCGAAATCAACAAACGTATACAAATAATGCGTTTAGTGTTGAAACGAAGTATAGAAGCGCTCATTACGATTGAACATAACAGCAAATCATCGTTCACTCGTACAGCATCTGTTGCTTTCTATTCCTCCTTCTACTCGGTTTCACAAGATGCCAGCTTCGACCACTTGTCGGAGGACTTGACTGCACTGTCGGACGTGTCGGAGTCTTTACTGGTTCAGCTGTTAGCACACTATTCACCTCGTCTAGAAGTGTCTCTTCCTCTTCAACAGCAGCAACCTTCATACCTGTTAATGTTAATGATGAATCCTGGTTCAAACGACGCGAAGCTTGTTTATCCGGAAATTTTGGAGTCTTTTCATGTTCATGCTGCTTGTGTTTGCCGCTATTTCCACGTTCCATCGCTGTTACCTTAGCCCACTCGAGCTGAGACAGGACCGCTGCACAATCATCAGCGAGATTCGTGGCCACATTCAAACGCCCCTCCACCTCAAGCTCACTTGACAAGTCGCTCCGTGTCGGTGTCACAGACCGCGCAGACGACTCCACTGCTGAATCCCAATTGTCTTCCTGCTCACCTGAAATCAGCAGCCATCTCAAACAGTCTCACAAACCAACCGAAATGGAATCCAAGCGTAACGCGAATAACAGATCAGTTTCTAAATACAAAAAGTGGTGCATCACTGCAAGCAACCAAAACTAGCTTGCTTTTATTAACTGCAAAGCAGCATCGCTATTGGTTTTAGTACCCTCTTGGTCACATATATCTACCTAAGAAGTTATACTGCTGAATATAACCTCTGTTGCATTCAGCTATTGGCCGCCAAACCAAAAAGCGTCGAACTTTGCGCCATGTACCTCTTCAAATCACTGGCGAATCCTTTAAAACCTGACAATCACATAACAATCACATCAACGCTTTTCAGTCCCCTCACTGCTCGCTGCACCTCTTTCCATTCAGTCTTCACCTCCCTCTTCGGCTCGCAGAATATGTCCTACAGCAAGCTTGCATTTCCGAGCTCATTAGGTCTACATCAACGATCGGATCACCTCAGCCATGTTCAATCTGTCAATCTATGCTCGTTAAGAATTTGTTCATCAATAAAAGCACATCACAACTGCGGCACATCTGCTCACTTATAAAATTGTGGCTTAGATCCATTTCGAAATAATTTTAAAGTAGTTTTGAAGTGAAACGAAGGCAACTGAAATTTATCGAATGATTTTTTTGATATCTGCAAAGCAATTTTTATTTGCAGCCATTATTAAGCTTAGCTATCGATAATTTTTGGCATCTATCAAATATAACATCAAGAAATATTCGCGCTACTTAACAGCATATTTACAACAATCCTATTCTTTATAGCTGAGAATATTAATAGCATTCACCATACCATTTAGCATCGTTATTACTTTTATTATGTCCTCTATTAAATAAAGATGAAGAGCCGCGACAAATTTCCGCTCACGAAAAAAAAAACCAATTGATTTCAGTAAGACTCCTGGTATCAAATGAAGTCGAAATTCCCTATCTACTTAGAAAGATATGCAGTGTTGGATTTCAGAAATCACTATCCATAACACGTAGCATAATCACTCAAAAAAAGAAGTTTCTTGCACATTAAAAAACACAATGAGAATATTTTACCTTATTATGATGTAATAAATACCTCTTCAACACAATATGCTCAATCAAGTGAACTAAAAAGAACTCCAAATTGGGAAAGGAGGTCGCAAATTTATATCAAATTTTTCTAATAACACTAAAACACTCGTTCAGTGATAAAGAAATAAGTTACAGGAATTGTTCTTGAGTTGGACGTTGTTCTTGCGATGTCTTGAACGTCTGCTCTTTTCACCGCCCACTCCTTTCTTCGACTCTGAATCAAACGAATTTAACTTAGAGATACATCCGAGTTTCCCATCAAGAGACTATAGTCCCACCAAGAGACTACAAATCATGTTGAAGGATGCTCCTGCTCCTATCTCATCCTCTGGGGAAATCCACTCGCAGTCACGAACAGGGTTTTACCAAAAAAAGGGCAAAGCAAGAATCAGGAAAATACGCCAAATCACTTGCGCAGCCTTCATAGCAAGAGGCAGTAAAATTCGAAACTAGGTAGCAAACATGACATGCTTTTATCTTCAAGGCAGATTTATGTTATGAGACAATTTTGAGAAAGCGAGTAAAACAACTAATAATAATACGCTTGCCTATGAAGCGATTTGTTGCATAAAGTAATGGTCAGATATTTGTTCTTACTTCTTGGCCGACCGCGTAACAGTTTCCTCATGTACATCTGGTAGCACTAGGAGTTTTAAATGCAAATTATTGAATTCAAAAGGTAAACATGCGGTGTATGTTTTACCTGGCAATTTCATAAACCTAGGTTCACTAATATCAGAGTGGAAACTACTACGCAGGCAGACTCACTGACATGATTTCAAAACAAGGTTGTTTGACGAAAACGCATAAAACGTGCTGCTTGATAAGATGTAGCGCTTGTGCGAAACTGTTCAACATATCGTATGTTCGCAAAGACCGACTAAGACACATACGCCTGTATAACAAGAAGGTATATTTCACAGCGGAGACGAAAACTGACCGTCATTCTGTGTTTGCGATATTGGCTGCACGAGTGTTCGGATCCTCTCTTCGACGATATCCTGAATCGTCAGTTGTTCCGTCATTCTGCGGTTGCGGTCATAGAAGCACTGCACAAGCAGCATTAAAACTACTGTACAAGCTTGCGCTGCTACTACCATATACACCAACTGCTCTGTCTGCAAAACCTTTCCATTATTTATAAAGAGCTCAATCGCTTCTTGAGCCATACTATGAACTGAAGCAACCATACTTGACCCATATACATTATATATATATATATATATATATATATATATATATATATATATATATATATATATATATATATATATATATAAACAAGCGCACACATCCAAATATGCCGCCAATTGCAATACGCCCTATGAAGATGGATGCCGCCTATTCAGTCAATTAGAGTAAAGCGTTGCATTTGCTAGAACTAAACGAAATAGTTGAAGCACGTTGAACACATCAAACAAGAAAGAATGAGAATGAGCACAATACCGTCCAAACATAGTCATTCGAGTAGAGAAGATGTTCGCGAGGATGTAGCAATACAGATTCTTCTTCACTTTGTGAATGTGTCTTCATTGTGCGCCGGTCGTTCTCCACCTCAGGCTGCTGTTGTTGCTGCTCGACAGATGCCATCTTCAACGAAGACTCGACTGCCGCTGACCGCGACCAAAGTGACCGCACCATACGAGAGAGTTCCTTCAATTCTCGTCCCATACCCTCTATCTGAAATATCACAACCACTGACCATCAGTGACCATCACAACGAACTTTTCCATATTCGGTGATGAGTTTGGCGGAACTCCTCAAATCTGCCTCCTTCGGAATTGAAGGTCCACCATAACAATGTTCACACCTTAGCCAATCCTCACTAGCGAAGATCTTCATGTATGAAGATACTGGAACTGATTTCTTCAAAGAGATCGAAGATTACTACCTTACTCTCCCCTCCCCCTCGCTCCGCCTCTTCTTGCCCCAGGGCATTAAAACGAGTCAGCAAGTTCCCGAACATACATCCACTTGATGCCTTCTGAACGAGCACAAGGCTATCATCAAACATAGCACTGCTACGCAAGAAGCATCATTTCTGAGGGGATGGAGATTTCGAACCCCCAGCGCTAACGAGTCGCTACTAGGATCTTAAGACAAAAAAACAAACCCATACCGGAGCCATCATCTCAAATCCAGCCTAAACACTTGATTGACAAGGCAAAATTTTGAATAAAGTGTCAGCTCAACTTTCAATTCCAACCAGAGCACGTGCAAGATACAGTGTTTTATGTTTTAGCATGCGATAGTCGCTGTATACTCTCAAACGAACAACGGAAATCTTGTTTATTCCATCCAAACATGCACCGGCACTGTGTACTTATTTTCATCTGATGACTGCTACCTCATGTATCTTTCTGGATAAAAAAGAAGTCGATCGAGCTCATTTTCTGGACGATAACACTGTGTGGCGTTCGAGGAGTTCGGGATAATTCCCCCACTTTCTGGGCGATAAGCTTCCCTCTCTGTACTTTTCTTCTTTCCGGCATCTGCATTTTCCTTCCGAAAAAAAAAACGCGTTTTCTATCTCTTCTTGTAATTGGCGAGGTTAAGGACGACGGAACAGGTATCTGTATCCTTAACAAAAGCACTTGTCGGTGCAGCTAGGCGGTGATTTGAGCGTATTTAAGCGTCGGCATTCAACTACCCCAGGTTCATTCTCTGCCCTAACAAGTTCGAGAGATCATTCAACTTTGACGTCTATAACAATCGCTTCCTGCATGTCCATTTGCTGCTCTCTCAGAGAATATTAAAGAAAATGGATTTAAAAGTATCATATAGAAGAAGAGATGAAAACATATCTGCAATAGTCATGACTAAATGCCAACAGAAAGCAATACGTAAATACTGCAGATCGAATACCTGTTTAGCAAGTTTTTGTTGTGCAGCACGTGCGGCATTTTGCGCAGCCTCTTCAGCGAATTTGACCACCTTTTCAGCATGTCTGCGACTATCGTTTGTTTGCTCAACATAACGTCGACTCAACTCAGAGAGATATTCACTACTCAGCGACATATTCAGCTCCAATGCATTAATGCGTTTATTCAACTTCAAAAACACTGATTCCTTATGGCTCAACGATGCACCTGGTAATGTCTGATGTCCTGAAAATAGTGAACTCATCAAACTGCAGGTCCCTAATAATCGGAAGCCACTTGCGCCAAAATTAGTTTGCAGCATGCTAGGCACAACTTATCTGAAATCTCAAAATTCCCCAAGAATCGCTGACGGGATCTGTGTACTTGTTTCCGAGTTGTTGGAATGAAATCCAGTGAATGTGCAAACATTTAACAACAGAACTGAAATCCAATGAAGAGATTTGACATCTAACGTGCTAATCGTTTCTTTTGGTGTTGACCGCATAAAAACATCATTCACCTTTCATCGTAATCAAGTTCTTCAAATGATTGCCATCCTATTGCAGCACAAAATTTTTTTTCCTTGTAGCAACAAATATAGAATGCCTACGCTGTGATTATCGATCGAAATGGTTGCTAAGCGAATAAAAGAGGCAATTAAATAAGATGCAAAGCGAACACAAAGAAACTCCTCTATCGAAAATTCACTGTTGCCTAAAATATAGAACACCGATATGCAAATATCATTGCAAACAATAACGTTTGCATATCGGGGAACCATTGCAAACATTCAGGTCATAAGGCCATTGCAAACGTCCTGGCCATAGGGCTATTGCAAAAAATACCGGCCGTAGGGCCTTTGCAAAAATCCTGTCCACAGGACCATTGCAGATATCCTCAAATCATAATGAACTCTAAGCGTGATTAATCGCTGATGCATTCCACTCTACATCTACTCGTTACGAAATCGTAGGCTAAATATTGTGCATGCTATTCGCAGCCTTTACGAATACCACTACTCTAAGTGATTCAATCCGAAAACTATCAATGATAAATAAAGAAGTTCTGTAATTACAAAAATGAGCAACAAACCAAGATTGGTGCCTCGTGTTGGTAAGACATTCGCAGTTGGCTGCTGATGCTGGAGATGAACACATGTCTCCTCGATCGACGAACATGATTTTGAGGACATATCGGTTACCCGATCATTGTCAGAAATTTTTGTGCTGGAATGTGATTCACCCAGCATCTCTTCATTTGGGTGCTCACTTGGCAGACAAATGATTCGACGCATCACTCGCTTCAAAAATCGCTTCTCATTTGAGCGCTTAAAAGCTCTTTTCTGCTTCAAACCTTTTCGAGTGTCCATCTCCTGAAAGCACAAGTCCACATGTCCTTCTTTTATCAGCATAAACGACGAGATTTGCCCTTTTTTATTCGAGAGAAATCTCGAGTCTTTTCAACGAATTCTATCAGATGCCTTAATCTACTGATGAAATTATTAACATAACAAGGACTATCAGTAACCTTCCCTTGCTCTAAAACATACACGGACTGATTTGCGCTATCAAGTGATATTACATTTACCCTTCCCCGAGCAATCCCTGAAGTTATTTCAAAAGAGCCATATTCATTTACAAATAACATTAATTAGCCTCTAAATCGCAAATAAGTTTTAAGTATTCGGCTGCATTTTCCTGGGTTGCTTTACACCGACCGCGCAGATCAAAGAAACCTTTCCAGAAATCAAAATTTCGGGGAGAACGGGGAGGGGGCGGTGAATACCACACTTGATACCATTATCTCGATTCGATAAAAAAATCTGTCTAGGAGCAAAAAGGAGAATTAGTTTCCTAAGCACAATCTACATCTGTAATAATAATGATTCAACAATAAATACTGATAACAGCATCACCCGATAACAACAGTAACCATTAATAATAAAGAAAGCAATGGTAAATAATAAAAGAAAAGACGACAACGGCAATATTAATGACAGCAATCAGTAATAGTAATGATAATAGCTAATGATAACAGTGATTAATAACAACAAAAATTAACAACAGTAATAACCAGTGACAGTAATCAACAACAGCAACTGATAACAATAATATGGATTGTGTTGATAGCACTGATAGCACTATACTGATGATAAGAATACTGCCCACGTAATATAAACAATATTACTGATAGTGATAGTGATAATAAATAATGATAAAAATTAACAACAATAAACAACCGCAATATATATTAATAAACCATGGCGCAACCTTCAGCACCTATCTGTCAAATTATATTTTATTGTTTAAGGAAATTTTGCTAAATAAAGCTTGTTAGGCGTAATAACACATTCTCTCGTTAACAAAGCGTAGGGGCTCACCTTCAAAATCTTGTTTTCTGCTTTATCATCATGGAGGCCCGATTGATCGACACGCTCCTTTACATGATTACTATCAACGGTTACGCCTTGCTTAGGCAATTCCGATACGAGTTGGGGGAAGAAAGCTCGACAGAAGAGCACGGGGATTGTGAACGAATCCACCACAGGACAACTTGAACATGCCATAGGCATAATTGTAGCTTTCCTGAAATTAGTTTCCCCACAAAAATATAAGCAAATACATTAAACTCAGCCACCTTTCAACGAAACATTAAACCACCGGTAAAGTAGTTTCATTTTATGGACAACTTCATAGCCCTTTCACCCCCCCCCCCCAAAACCCACGTCATCCTGCCTTAAGAACCTATACATATGCATGAAAAATGACAACATTCAATTCTGAATGATTTTTATTGATTCCTATAACGCCTCTCGGGGAAATATTACCTTACTAAGCAGCTCGTAAGTGACTCCAGCAGTTTATACACCTTATGCATCAATAAAACTCTATCAAAACTTCTCATTCTTCAAGATGACTCAAAAATACTTCTAACATACTGCTATCGGGTTCAAAGAACAGAATACCGGGAAAGTCCTTCGGCTTCTTCCCTGCCACCTAATGACTAGGAAATTCAGGACATGTTTTACCTGCAGCGGTCCTCTATTCCCTACCTATGTCAACTTACACCTTTTCACAGTCCTAATCTAAATGCATTAAAAAAAACTATCACGAAAAGATTCATACCTGCTAAGAGGACTCTCTCCGCTCTTCCACTTGCCCAAGAAAGCGGATTCGAACGCGTCCTTTAAATTCTTTATAGCGATATTACCCACAGCATTGACCACCGCATTGACAAGCGGAACTTCTTTCGCTTTTGAGTCGTTCATCTCAAAGAAACTCTTCTTAACTTCACACTTCCCATCAATAGTAAATATACGATTTGCAGTTAAGTTTTCGCAGTAACAAAGCTCTCGTTAATCGAACAACCACGATCACTGCGTTATCGGTCAACAAATGACTATCCTACTTTCACTCGAAACAAATCCACGAAAACTTTCACTCCTTACAATTTTGTACTCTTTTCAAGAGTTTATATGACCATCCACTCAATAAATCACCGACCACAATACAATATTGCTTCCAAATTAAACCTCCACTTCATTAACAATTAATGCAATAATGCAATTTGAGATGTTAGATTGCTGTTTTATTCGACGTTTCGAACGTTTTATCTTATCGTCCGAAAAGAACAACTTAGATGCTTTTTGAGAGATCATTTCATCAGAAAAGAGGAGAAACTTTTGATTAATTTCGCCACATGAATTTACCCATAAATTCTAAAATAATACAACGGAATAAAATAAGAGCAAATAAAGAAAGCTAATAATATCTTAAAACTCCCGCTAACCTGCTGTAATGCCGGCTTTATTTCGCTTATGTTAACCTCTCTTTTCACTTCCACTTCCGACTGCTTTTCTACATCAGAACTGCTTTTCTCCACCTATAAATTATAAACCTCCTCATCTGATCGTCATGAATGAACTTCAAAATTACAGCTATGACTCCCTCAACATCGATCTTTTCCTCCCTCCTCCTCCTCGCTTCCCCCTCCTCATCACCAAATTCATATTTTCACTGAATTTAGGAGCTATTCAAGGTTGCTGACAAAGTACGACGAGCTTAAAAATATTGAAAATTCATATGCCTCTTCCCCATTCACGTCTCCCTTTCAATTGATCATGCATTCGATCTTCCAACAAAAAAAGGACCTCGGAGCATTATCACCAAGACTTTGAGCGATACGCCTATCAGTTTCTAATCGGAATATCTCAGTTTTAGAACCACCACTACTTCTGCATTTATGCATTTCAAACTGTATAGTTGAATACCAAAAGAATATATTACATAACAAAGAAGTAGTAATTAGGTGTCCGATGGAAAAAATTAAACTATAGAGGATAAAAACATAGAAGCCACACTCACTGAATCAACGGTGGTTGGACTGACCGCCGATGCCGATGCGGCTTCTGCTTCAGCTTCGTATTCGTCGACCATCGAAATACCGAGCACACGGATCATGCTTAGAGTACAGTAATGCTCATTACCGTAATGTGTCAGTAATTCCACCTAAAAATATATGCAATACTACCTTCTGTAAATTATATATTATATAATTAAACCAAACAGATGACGCTGAGGTTTTCTTACTTTATAAAAGGTTTTTATACCTCAAAAAATCAGCAAAAATTATAAGGACAAACATATGATGAGGAAACAATTTGAAAAAATAATACAAAGAAGAAGATACTAACTAGCAAATGACAGCTTAATTCCTTTCTCAAAAATCATTCACTTCCGACTGCATTTGTTTCGAAATCATCGAGGTATTTCACAACACAACGCTCTAATACTCATGAATGAAAGAAACTGGATATTAAAGACTTAATTATTTAATTAACAGGTAAGAAATGATCCAGACAATTATACTATGAATTCGATGAGGAAATGCAAATCATAGAATGATGAGAAAAGCAACCCCCCTCCCCTCCCTCTAAATAAATGCATAAGAAAAAAGCTGAAAACAGTACCCGAATGAACTTTACGTATAGATTAACGTCAGTGGTAATCGGGAAGCGTTGTACGTTTCTGCTGTCCTCGGCAACGAACTCTTCTAGCGTGATCCACTCGTTAGAAGGGTATCGTTCACTCGCCGATACACGTACTTTTTGCGGTCCTGACGAAAACAACTCGAAGTTGGCCAATTCTATCGCTTTCGGCTGCAAAGAATGACCAGTTACACTATCCAAACATTCCACCTCTATGAAACTGCTTGTGTTCAGGAATGATTCAAAGAGCTGACATCCTGGTGAATCCCACTTCAGCCTTTCCTTTTCGCCTCATTAATCGCACGATGCTCTCCACTCGCCGCTCAATCCCTTAAACATAACTCCTGGACAACTTTTAGGAGCAATCGGCCCTCCTGATGATTTCATCAATAACTAATAAGATTCTATTCCAGATATCCAATGATCTCGTTTCAAAGTTTATCAATTCCGAAATGCTTAAAACCTTGCAATGTATTCGTTGTTTCAACTTCGCTACCCTTGCTGGGTTCTTCAAACAACGGCTTGCCATCCAACCATCCCGATGCCCGAACCGGAAATTCCAGAACGACTACTTCCAACCAATAAAAAACCATCCCATAGCTGAAAGACTAAGTTCAAAGATGACCGCAATTTGAAATACTAATGCAAAAAATAAATAAATAAAACATACTAAAACAGTCTCGCATAGTTCGATAATAAGCCATTTATGTTGAGCACGTTCACATGGGTTACGCATATAATCATCACGTTCCTTTTCGTTCAGCACTGCGTTCTGCAAAGGTTCGAAATACCCTCAACAAGTAAAACAGATACCATACCCGGAATTATCATCATATATTTCCCCACAGGTATGGCAATAAGCGACCAGGAGATTCCTATCAAATACTCCGCATAATATTATATCTCTCAACGACTAAAATATCTTTACATTTTCAACAATCATATACTGTAGGTTGTAGTGAGCAGATACGATCAATTCTCCTTTGAATACGAGACGAACGCATAATTTCCACTGATAAACGACTGTCTAGAGCAACCGTATTCAGAAGGCAAACCTTGTTTTCGGCTTCATCGTTACTGAAGAGCACTTTTGCACCGCATTCCCTCGATGCATAATTACGTTGAGCTGCTTGCTGAGGGATAATCACCGACGATGGAACAGAAGGCACCGACGGAACATTTCCTTCTGATGCCGTCTTCACATTTGCACCTGTGTCCGCACCGTTGACTGCACTCAACAATCTGCCACCTCCCGATTGCTGTTGACTCTAAAAATAAATAAAGCCAATAAGCCTCATAGAACATAAAGATATGGATAAATATAATAATGCTTATTCCTTAATACGTTTGACGCCCGCAAAGTGGCAATTTCTAGTTTGCAGTGTTGTTATTACTATTGAAAACTTTTACTAAAGGATAATAAAAATCTGAGTTGAGGTCAGTCCTATATTTATTAGCAAGAGTATTGTAAACTCATACCACATAATAAATGCAGCGCAAAAAAAGAGACTAGCAAAATATAGAAGCTTCAAGAAACGAAAGAATAACGAGGCAGATACCTTTGAAACTTCGAAGCAATAGTCCCCCTCTCCTTCCCTCTCTCCAATCATCAACTATCTCGCTAATTATTATCAGTGGATGCATCAGTTCAATAGGCAAGCCTTGAAATGATAGATGGGAAGTAAGGCCGGAAATACCTTTCAAATTAAAGTTTTTCCTCATAAATACCCCCACAAAAACTAAGCTACATTTCGACTCCTTTTGACGAGTAAATCGAATATAGCGAGAGCTTTCTCCATGAAAAAAAAAAATTCCGAGAAAATTTTCAACTAGAAATCTATACAAGACTTGATTTCTTAAAAAAAAAAAACAATGCTGATGACGATGATGATAGGCGGTAATAAATAATACGAATGGGAACATGAGAAGAAATAAAACCAATATTAAAACAATTATAAAAGAATTACAGATTATTAGAGATTAAAGCAAAAAAATTAGAGAAAATAACAAATCAATATTAAAACCAATAATAAAGGGGAAAATCGGCAATAAAAATATGCCGCATCTGCGGAAAAAAAGAAGTGAACAAAAAATACTAAACAAGCAATCACATGGAGACCTTACCACTACGCACGCCTTCTCCCCCCCCCCCCCCCTCCCCTTCAACTTCTTCCTTCTCTTTCTCCTCCCCCATACTTGCCTCAGTCTGAAGATGTCGGAATGAATAGTAAGCAGCGATTTCAAATTTTGCGAAGTCTAACCCAGTTAAAAAGCTTCACATACGAGAAAACGATAGAACAGCCGCATCACGCAAAAACAAAGGAAAAAGCCATACGTACACTTCAAAATAATCGTTGAGATGAAAACTCCCACTTTTTCCACCCGACCATCTGAGAAATCGCTTCGAAACCATCAGGTTAAATTTTAAAAATCTACGACTCAAATCCATTTTTCAACCACATATTATTGGAGCAAATAGTCGATAAATGCAAGAGTTTTTTTTTGCTTACGAAATACAACGTTGCTTTACGCGCCCAAGATGCCTTTCGATGTCATAAGAGAGTCTCCTTCAGCATGAGAGGGAATTATTCGGCTCAATGTGCTCGCTTAGTTTAGCCTCGATCGGTTCGATTTCTATCTCCACTAATGCATATGTGGATATTATGGAATTTCCGCTCTCAGCGCTTCTCTTATCCATCCATCTTAGCAGCATTAACTGAGCATCACAACATCGAAACCCCACAGCCATCGTTAACCATGACTGAGAAAAAAATATATAAGCAAAGCATTATTTACAGAAAGTGTGAGGCATGTTTCTAAAGCGTCATAAGTGAAGGATAGTAAACATGTATGACTGTAAATTTGGTATCATGATATCCAACGCTCCCATCTTCACTCACAACATCACTATTACCTAGGGGCTAAGTAATGCAAATTGAGAGTATCAAATTCTCTAGTAATGATATCCGTTCAACATCAATGTACTATGCAGGAAAAGATGAGGAAACCAGGAAAAGATTCTATCAATTTTCTCACGAATAGAAGATCCTATCAGTGAATTATTAAATCACTACATGAAATTCATTAAACTTATACCTTTGATAAAAGCTAAACTCATCAACATGAAACAAACAAAGACACAGATAAATTATTCACTTTTTCTATAGTCTCAAGAATCACTGTTTTCTAGAACGCAAAAAAAAAAACGACTGATTACTCCTTACATGGGCGCTATATCAGCAAAAGCATCAGAAGATAACTCATCAAATGGCCCGATCCTCCATCATATTCTTGACTTAACGTTCGAGGATAGTAGTTTCAAAGAGAATCAAGTGAGTACAGCGCCTAACGCCTAGGACATTGCAAATATAAACGAAATACTAAGCAAAGCAAAGCGATTGAATCAATCCCTACCTAGTCAAGACGAATTCAAAACACAATAAAATAAGACAAAATGCGCACAAACCTGAAGATGATTCTTACGATGTCCCTCTTGTTTGAGTTTCTCTTTAGTCCACTCATCAAAGGTCGCTATAGGCGGTTGTTCCTCGGATCGGCTCGATTCAGTCATCGGTTGTTTTTTTCGGCCTCTTCCGATACTACAAGATTCTCTTCCCGAAAAACTCGTTTAGAAGCACTGCAAGCATTATCCGTAATAAACATCGATCAAGAATACATCACAAACGTAATAAAAACCATATCTCTTAACATAAAAATGAAAAATAAAGCAGTTTGCTGCCATAAAATGGCGGAAACTGAAGACAAACGGTAAGTTATTTTCAAAAACAACATCTCATTGAGATGATAACAGTAATAACTATTAAAAATAAAATTTAAAATCAACTGTAAACATCGAAATTCACTGAGAAATTCCTAAGCGGTCGCCAGATGAAAGGTAAATATTGGACGATAAAGAGAAGAGATGTTGAAATTAAATAAAAGGAAACCTGAATGATATAGCGTCTTCCATATCGGGAAGCGCATTTTCAACAGCAATTGATACGTTATTTGCATTCGATGTACCATCGGATAGCACACCTGCGGAATGACGTGATCTTGGAGGTGCAACACAACGATCGGTCAACACCAATGGACACATCTCTTCCAATTCGCTATTATTGCTTAGTAATCTGCAATTGTAACATTCATGCAACCAATTAACGTATCACCATTTCAAATATTGATTAATCTACAATACAGAGACTAATTTTACAACCTCGGATCCAGAAAAACAAAATGAAAGGATTAAGGCTGCTATATTCGAAAGTGAACGATGAAGCCGAAAACATGAAGCCATAGGCCCACTGAGAAAAAATATTTCTCTTCACTACGTTTAACACCTTCAATGAAATCAGCAAACTAGTGGCACATAATAAGCGAAAAGGATCTTATATATCAGACTTATGCTTTTGACAACTTTTGCCTCGGCAAGTAGATACTCTATTTGAAGCCTCTCGCAACTTATACGAAGCTAAAAATTTCCCTGCTGAATAATCACAACCAAATTTTTTTTTACCGTAAGGACAGATGATGCGCTTTAAAATGGCTAAGAACAATGCTATGCACAAATTGGATATATACGATAGAACCAAACATTAACTGCAAAAAATGGAAACCATCTATAGGGTTTAGCCTGGACCAATTGAATTTATTTGTCGCCTTTCAGAAGTGATCCCATTTCCGCAGAAATTTCCCCCCACGCTTTCATATTCTTGTTGCAAGAGCATTAATAAGCTTTCCTATCAAAATTGTTATGTTATTATCGTTTATTCCGATCGAGCTCATTTTAAATTTAAAAATAGAATCATTCACCCATCCAATTCTTTCTCCATAAAACTTTCACACCCCGGCATTAAACCAAAGGATAGAAATCCACAACGGATGCCGCGGTCTTTTCATGGACAACACCTTTGACCCAGAATTAAGTACTTCAAAAGAGGATGGCATGAAGAGCGCAGTGGTTTCGCCCATAGGAACAATTCGCAAAACACAACGACTAGATATTTCACGGTAATCAGTCTCGACTATCTCGAAATGGGGCTCAATTGCAGCGATACACAAATATAAAATACACGTAACAAAAAAAACGATGTTAAAGAAAGAGAAATAAAAGTATTTAAAATTTATCCACACAATCAAATAGTAATACGAATATAAAATGATTGTAGTATTGATATAAAATGATATACAACATTCCGACAGATAGAGCGATAATTCTCTAACATGGAAGTAGAAAACTGGGAGCTGAGAGCAGGGGGGGGGGGGGGGAGGGGGGAGGGTAAGGAGAGAGAGAAGGATATATTCCCATCCACTGTGTTATAAAACGGCATCTTGCTCTCTACAAAAAAAAGGCCTGATTTATCCTTAATAAATAAAAGAGGTGACCTGTAAAAAGGTGACAAATTACGCGATGAGATCCATTCGGATTCATAATGAGCGTTCGTTAACCCGTCTTGCAAACACAGCAACAGCATCAAATATATGCACCTGCAATGCAATATATTCTCTTCATCAAGCATAATAATATCCCCTCAATATGTATTATAGTGATAGCAGCTTAACAATGAAAAGAAACTTTTTACTCGTCCAACTGCAATCTAATTTTCACCTATGCCATGAGTCCCCTCCCCTCCCCCCCCCCCCCTCTTTCTCCCTCCCATCTAAACATCAAATCAGAATAACAATCTTCTCAATTCTACTTACAGTATATATCACAAATCAATTGAACGCTAAAAATCCAACCATTATAATAAAATAGACGCAGAATGTTGCCTTGCTTTCGTGCAATTTTTCGAACAAAACAGCTCATAACACGCAAATAGCCTTTGCGATTTGAAGAGAACATTTTGTGAATGAATTAGCACTTTATCACTGAAGAAGCACATTCGTTTATTCGCCATCTCCAATATGCCAACTAAATTTTTTTTTAAAATTCAATTACACTGCCCGAGAGTATTCAACTAAGTTATCAAATCACTGAGATTTTTGCAATCGCAATAAAAAAAAATCGATGAAAAATGCTAATTAAATTAAACTGAACTTACCGGAGAATCATTACCAAGTGAGTCGAGTCATATATCATTCCGATCGTCGAATGTTGATTCATTTACTGGTACAGAAATGTTGGAGAGCGACAGAGAATAACTGCGTGAAGCGAAAAAAACGACAACGTTTCAATCACAATTCGATATAAATAATTGCTGTTTGTGAATGACGAATAGTCGAAGAATATGTGCAATGAATTATATGCCACATAATCATTGCATAAAGATCATTCAGCACTTTTGAGCATAGTCTAGCGTGGCTGTAATAAAATAGATATCGCAATGATGGTGACAGCCGACTGCTCGCAATGATTCGTGCAATGCTGACAGCCGACTGTTTCACTATTTCACTATGCAACGTAAACAAAACAACGAACGCATCATACACAGAAAAGAAAAAACGCTCATATTATAATCAAAGAGATATAATTTTGAAGTACATTGTCTACGATATATTTTTTGCATAATTCAAACAGAACTGATCTATTTATAATTTGGATTGATCTATTTGCAATAATTTGATGCATTTGCAATATTTGCATTAATTATTTGCAATCAATATTCACCTATCGCATAATGATTTCTTTCTCGTCATCTCTTCTAGCATTAATGCATTCAAATTCTAATTCCTGTACATACCAGTAAGTACGACAAAGGATTTTGGCTAAGAAGGGAGAGGATAACTGACAAAGAAATTGAAGATTTAACGATCGAAATACCCTAATATTGACCCAAATTAGAAGGAATTTTTGACCGTTCAGATTTCTTCCCTCTATAATATTTCTGATCTCTCAAAGAGGAACGGATAGTCTATACATCCCCCAACTATATATCAACTGTCATACATTAAAAATTATGCTATATAAATAAATAAAAATTTCATTAAAAAAATCAATCTAAGTCCGTAATGATTGTTATATCTCGTATCATTTGTACTCACAAAATAAATAAATAAATAAATAAATTAAATAAATAAAAAATAAATAAATAAATAAATAAATAAAAAAATAAATAAATAAATAAAAATAAATAATAAATAAATAAGTAAATAAATAAATAAATAAATAAATAAATAAATAAACAAAACTAAACAT
Organism: Ascaris suum; assembly: GCA_013433145.1. NCBI lineage: Eukaryota > Metazoa > Nematoda > Chromadorea > Rhabditida > Ascarididae > Ascaris > Ascaris suum. The sequence continues at coordinate 1,367,864 of CM024177.1, forward strand.
TTCTAAAAAGAATAAATCACAATCGATCGCTTAGAGAATCGAATGCCGCACTAAATTGAAATATTCAAATTTCTACAAAAAGGATGCAAGCTGATATTAAACGTATTTATCAATACTGTACATCAATCGAAAAAAATAATTCGAATCTTCGAAATACGATCATGAACGCTATACAATATTCGATGATATCCATATTTTTGCACAACTTCATCACACCATCTGCTATAATACGCAATTATAAGCATATCACGCCATATCGCGTTACAACTCATAAATCTTGAACTTTTCATCGCCCACACATTTCGTGGAATCTATTTCTTTAATATATTAGATCAAATGATCTCACTTAAATATTCAAATAATATCGGTGGCGAGCCAACTCGAACGGATAGACTTAATGAACGTTCAAAAGGTACGAGACGATATCGTCGAAGGTAATCCAATCATTCGAGATTAATTTGCATTTTCATATGAGTGGCGATTCGATAACATTGATCACTTGAAGTTTTTAATGGTTTTTGTTTCAGATTTTATTATTCAATCCCATCATCAATATGGCCATTTCCTATATTTCAGCATAAGAAAATATCACTTATGTTTATTAGTTATAAATTTTTAAATAATTCTGAACATTTAACAATAAATGTCTGAATTTTACAGAAATTCATTTAGGATCTGTAATACAAATGGCGACTCTTCTAGGAGGGGAAATAGTAATTATACAAAGATATTTGAATATTTCAACGAATGCAAAATATTCCGTGATCGGCGATTAAGTATCACCTCCTCTTTCCCTCGATCACTCCCTCCCTTCAATTTTCCTCTCCACCCAATAGTCATCACATCATCAGACGATCAGCTGCAGCAGATTCCTTTCATTGAAAGCATATCTCAAGAAATTCCTTCCGACTGAAACTATAAAACTGCAAAATGATTCGCCCTGCAACCAATGAAACGCATCAAAATTATAATTGGAAAATTTCTGCACTTCTAAAGCAATGATCATTACTTCATACTTTTATGACTAGCTAAAAAAATATGATAAACGTATAAACGTGTGACTAATGATAAAAATACAACAAATATAAAAATTAAAGAAATTGCATGATCACAATGAATATATATATATAATATATATATATATATATATATATATATATATATATATATATATATATATATATATATATATATATATATATATATATATATATATATATATATATATATATATATATATATATATATACAACAAGTATATATTACTATTCACTCCCGATACGTTCATCCACTACGCAATGAGTGTTCAAAATGCACAACTGACCTTACAAAAATTATAATAAGAAGTGCCATATTTCTATGGAAACTACTCGTGCAACCTTTATGAATAAACCTGTTTCATTTTTCCGGTTCACCTATTACAGCCTTATGAGTGGTAGTAGATCGTCAAAGTATGACTATTAAAATGTGCCGAAAATTAATGAAAAAAAAAAATCACTCAACTCAAGTAAGGATCGATTAAAACAAATTTGCATATTCCCGATTCTAAGATTTTCTAATTATTTCAGACAGATAGACAAATCTTTGCAATAAGCATTTTAAAAAGAAAAAAAAAGGCGTAAAAAAAAATTCCTAATTAATATCAACGAAAAATATTTCAATTAAATGAAAAATGCGAAATTTATAAAGAAATATTTCAATTAATAAACACAAAAAAAAATGTTTGAAATATTAAACTCATAGAAAAATATCACCATTAATATATAATGAAAACAATTTTTCAAAGAAAAGCGCTCAAATATTTTTTGAAGAAATATTTGGAAATAATTTCCTAATAGCCTTTTTTTTTCCATTTTTACAACTTTAGTTTCCTATCACCTTTGAGCAGTTCATATGGAATCCATGTATAAAAATTACGACCAACATTTTCACCCTTTGAAGAATTATATCCCATCAAAATTAACCGATAGTTAATTCAATCGTTGCATGGAAAAATCTCGAATGTTGCATAGAGTATAGACAAATCTCCTAGTGGGATTTTCTTTGAATCTATAATCGTTGCAATACACGATTTTATCAAGAAGGATGCTCTCTTCAATGACTGCAAACAATAGAAATGCGAAAGATAAACACCGAAATAGAGAAGAAAGAGGACGGATAAACTCGTTCTATGGACTTCTTCAAATAGCATCTATGATTTGAATCTTTATCCCACTAGTCTATGAGCTAGAATCAATGCTATCTCTATCTCCAGAAAGATAAAAATAGAAATGAATTGATGCTATTGAATTATGCACAAATTCAACACCCCTTCTAACAAGCTAAAATAAATGTGCCAATAAATAATTCAAACACTACTGGAAATCGTTTCAAGCGTTATGGTATCGTCTCGTTCATATATTGACCAACATTATTTACTCTCACCGTCGAATCTTTTCACGCAAGATAGAACGGCTCCGATGTGAACAATAGAATGAGATTTAAGTATCTCCAAGGCGGAATTCGATCGCCGTATATCGTTTCACGAATATTCACCATGAAACGATCCGCCTACCTATTTGCTGGCGTGAAATGACCATTTTAATCTCTTACTTGAAATTACCTACTGCAAAATTACATATCATCAAATCTGTGCACCTTACAATCATTGCTGCCAGCTTTGCATACTGCCAGTGAACTGTCCGTTTGATGAGTAGTTTTCCTTATCGCCACGACTAGATGCTTTCTATTCTTCCCCGTCCGGATAGGAAAAAAAATCTAGAATTAGACAGAAGTTGACCTCAAAGTTAAATGAAACCCCGTCCATCCTTCCAACCGCAAGCAGGACCATGCTTAATCAATTCAAATCATGAAAAACCTATTTTTTGCAACAAAAAAAAAAAAAAAAACCACCTTTCTTGCCGATTTATGAATTCACCAATGTCGTTCAATTTCAATAAAATTTCCTCGTTTTTCTTCTCATCGACCATTCATTCAAGCATTCTCGATGTTGCAATAAGTCCAGGTATATTCAAAAATTACACATTAATAATTAATAATTTTAGTCAAACAATCATCACATCTTGATGGAAATTCAAATTAAACAACGTTTACTCAATCATCCAACACCAGCTACATCGTCATCTTCAAAATAATTCTTATGAAACCTCGAATAAATCGGAAAATTTGTTGGCAATGAGTGGGATTTAAAGCTCGCAATTACCAAGATGTCGACCGATGACCACTATTATTTTATTTCAGCTTCAAATGCCTCCTTAAGAGACAATATTTATTTCGCATTAGAACTTGTAAACAGAGATGATCAAAAGAAACCGCTTCTCATAAACGAGATTAACCGACGAATGCAACCTCTAAGAGTGTATTACATCGACGTTTATGCATATAATGCATCAGGGGATAGTGGACGATCCACATCTTGAGGATCGAAATTATTAATTCATCAGCCGGAACTCCGATTAGAAGAGCATGAATTCAGGTAATCACGAGTGCACTTCATTCAGAAACCGATGTAATCAGAAAGTAGTAGCAATCTCATTGAATCGGAAAAAATTTCAATCCCTTAAAATACGTTTGAAACCGGAAGAAATAAACAACAAATTGAAGATGAGAACATAACGATATGCAACAGATCACTCGCATCAACACAATACTAGAAGGAAGTAATGCAACACCCAATATGACTGAAGTCCGAAATACAGCACAGAAATATTTGATATCAGGACATCTATTGTTGCAAGATGCGGATATGAGAGGAGAGTGGGACGAGAACGGACAGATGGGTGGAGGATTGCAGCACATGAGTACAACATCTGTGTCAACACAGATGCACACCATATGTAACAATGCGCCCAACACGTGGAACCTACATCACACAGTGGACTGTAAATTCGCAGCATTTTCAACATTATTGAAATTGATTTGCGCAACGATATGTGCAACAAGAATTCGACGACCGATACAGCAGCATCCAGCTTACCTACTGCTAGCGATGTAAGATAGATGAGCCGGCTACGGATCAAGCTGGAATAGTGCGCCGTACCAAGTCAAGGAAGGTCAAGAGGGTACAGGCAGGCCAGACGCCTGCCCGACGTATACCATGAGGCTATTGCGAGGTTGAATCGGAAGGATATAAACGGGGTTGATGTGCTCAGGTATCCATCCCAGTTTCTAGACTGGTCTTAAAGCCGAGTGGGCCTACGTGTGGCCGCGGAGTGCGCCAGGTGATCGGCAGCAGCCTGGAGTCTGACTGCCTGATCGTACCGGCGACTAAAGCTATCCTAATGTCCCTTCTTGTTTGTCACCTTATTTACGCGTGTTATAAACTGTTCACCCCTTATCGCTGTGTTGCCTCGCAAGTTGCTCGACAAAAGGTGCAGATCCTCAATGACACTTGGAAGACTAGATGAGACAAGCGGAGCTGGAGCTGATTCTGCAGCATCAACAGAATGAACCCCCCCCCCCCTTACATTGGTATCACCAGGTTTCTCAAAATACCTCTTGCTGATTCATCGAAGGTTTTTCTAGCAAAATAGCCAACACAAGTGATCGAAAAAGAATGTGAACTGAATGAAATAAATTGAAACTGATATAAAGTCCAATCAATAAACACAAGTGCCACATCAGATCATCAATTTAAGACGGGTGCCAATCAATATGCTACTATATGAGCAAAGCGATTTCACTGAAAATATTTTTTTTTCGGCAATGAAAAGAAGACACCCACGCATTGCACTGACAAACACCCTATGAAAGAGCTATTTGTCTAAACTTGTTTTAATGCCGATTTCCACGTTGACTACTCAACAATCTCTGAAACGTTATTTTCCATCGGTGTTGATTAGGCGATCGCTAGGCGATCACAGATCACCGCATTAAAATATGATCACCTTTAAACACTCTAATACCTTCTAAACCTTCAAGGATATCGGGAAATGTATAATCATCAGGATAACGGCTGCCATAAGATAACGTGCAACAACATAGCCTATGAAAGGTATACGAAAAAAAAAACCTTTCTACTGTTTTACATCAATAGCAACATATAAGGTCTCTTCGATAAATCCCGATCTTTATGTTACGAGTCAATAACTTCATTTAGATAATTCCCAAGAAATAAGGCAACATTTTACATTCAGAAAACCGAATTCTTACGTTTAATGATTAATATAAGCAAAAATCTCCGCATTCGATTCAAAGAGTATTGATTGAATGAGCAAATGAATCAGCAAAAACAATGCATTCGTGGATCATCAAAAAGGAGCTGCCTCTTCCTCCGAGTATCCGACAAAACCGAACGTCCAAAGAACAAACGGATCGATAATAATGGGATAGCAACCCTTTATTAAGATATAAGAGTGTAAATACGCATGAACAGTTTATTGAATAATCATTCCACAACAAGCAAATACATCGACGTGGAGAAAGAATTTCCCAACCGAGCTGAAAGGTTTTTGGGGCCGCATCCCGAGTAGAAACTATAGAAATGCAGACTGCAAAATCCAGCACACAGAGGTAAAGTGTGGGCTGGGAGAAGAGGGGTGGACGAAGGAAGAAGATCGTAGACCTACTCCACAGAAAACTAATTTCCCCCTCAACGGCTCTAAACAAACAGTCATAAGTAGCAAGAAACGATGAATTCCAGCACTGTTTATTCAAGCGCTTGTATGAATAAGGTGCCCTCAAAATTGCCCACATACCACGCTAGAATCGAAGCGTGAATGGGAGGAGAATTAATATTCAGATAGAAAGTGCTTATAATTGCCACTATTTCCAAAAATAAAAATAAAAAAAACTTGAACTCCATCATCCAAAAATGTGGCTCAACCGTTGTTTACCCCAATGGTCATGCACTCGATATCACTACCTTCACGTGTATATACCTGTCTAACGAACAGCATTCTTTTGATCGTTTATGATTCCATTCGTTTATGTTTAAAACGAGAGCAGGAAAAAAAACGACGGTGATGGATAGATGATACCAATTAGCACCTGTAAAGGTAGCGAACACGATAGAATGGTTCGGCGCTCGGGAAAGCGCGTAAACCAGCCAAATATGTGGCATTTATCATGAAACCCGATTTGTACACGTCAGCAATCGACAGCAACATTCAGCAAACGTGTACAATGCGGCACAACGCTAATATTTACAGATGAAATTACCACCCATGAATTGCTGCTTCAAATGATTGCAATGCAAAAATGTCTCACTCATTAAACATCACCTGCACTAATAAATGAATGTAATTGGTTTTACTCACAACCTACAGGTGACTAGCCCGATTAGAATATTTCACCACCAAAAGGTAATCACATCGATCGAAATCACATTTTACGAACACTGTGAGAAACAACGACACAGGCTCATTATGACTGCTAAAATATCGTTGATGCCCACTCCCTCGTATGGAGAGTCAATGCACAATGACCATTCTATGTGGACCTCTATGGAAGATGGCATAAATCCTCGATACCAGCGACTCTCTATTGGAAATGTTTTGCGTTATATTCCATGAATCCAAGCAATAACATCAAATCAGCAATTTCCATAAAAAACCGATCGATAACATATCAGACTGTAACTCGAAAGATGATCAATCTTCGCGCAAAGGAAGATGCATTTGCCGAATGGGTTTGCCACGCTCGGCGATAACTAGATGTATTTTATCACCGGTACAGATCTCGCGTTCGGCCGACACACGGAATGCGTCCTTCATGAGTGACGTGGCTCTCTCGATTGTAAGTGGTGGCTTCTCCACGTCGCCCGTTAAAGTCACGTGACCTACCTTGAAAATAACTCTACTTCAACATTCAATCATCTAACTATAAATAACCAAAACAGTAAAGCACGCCAGATTTCAATGGATACAAATCGTCGAATAAACCGCACTGTAAATATAAAGAGGTAATTCTATAAGTGATTATCAAGTCACAACAATTCATTAACCATTATAATTAATCAAATAGCCACAGAGACGAATGAATCGCCCATAACAGGCAATCGCAATATATGATATGCAAATGTCTGAAATGCATAAATCCTTTGCTATGAACCCAATCAAGTTGACTTGTCTTTTAATGACAAAAGCTAAATGAGTGTGACTCATACAATATTAAATAAAACCCTCAATTTTAGGGTTTTCTATTTAACTGCATAAGGTATTTTGCTTAGGAGGATTTATAACTGATAGGAAATTTCTGTTTCAGAATGTTCCGACAAGTGCTACAACTACGACTGATGTTCTCAATGAATTATGTGAAATCGCAATAGTAATAATGCATTACTTCGAGTGCATTTCCTATGAATCATCTCGCCTTTTCTCAGTAAAGGAATGAAAGAAAGAGATTATTGCTTCGATACCTCGTGAAATTGCATCTAAAAAGAAAGTTGGAAAGAGAGGCGATGAGGAAGGGGATAATCCCAGAAAGAAGACGAGAACTGCAGGATATAATGCATTAGAGGCCATGACATGCAATTATATTTACGGATAAATGTGCATCGTGTGTGTCTCTACCAACGCTGACCCTACCCACACATTCATACCTTATTTGGCACAACCGATGAGCCTTCTTCAATCTATAATGCATCACAATTCCATGCTCAATTCATGAACAGGTCCTCAAAATTGCTAACAGCGGTGAGTGATTAATGCAAAACGCACCTGACAATCAAGAAAGGGCATGATCATCGGTTCAGCACTTCCCGATGCTGTGTACTGAAGACGTTCGATGCATCCTATCGGATCATAACTGAATACGGCACCTTTACCTAAAATATAGAAAGCAGAAGCTAACGTATATTCTTAACTACAAAATCACACCGATGTTTTAATCGTCGATAAAAAACAAATACGACAATGCATTGGGTGCTATCAACAACACATTGCAAATAATTGCCGTCAATAATAAAACCTGTAAAATACGAGATGATACATCGCTCTCTTGTATCGAACAAACTAATAAAATTCATGGTTTACAAAAATCATCCTCCAGCCCTATTAACCATCAGCGCGACACTATTATTTCTTATGATGAAAATTTCTGAGGTATTCTCGACGCTTACAAAAGTACCGCACTTATAAATACAACACTATTTAAAGTCAAATCGTAGTTAACAACATAGCCATAACTCACGAAAATAATTCATTCTTCTATCCCAAATCCCAAATAATCCCAAATACCTTCAATAAATCTTCAATAAATCTATTCGTCTAGCATCTATATTGCTCATCTATACATTAACTGCGTTTCCAGCACAAATTTGTTTCATTTTTCGAAAATTCGCTCCACTGTAACAAACCATCTTCGTCGATGCCTGCTAAGATGGAGCCTGTATAATATGGGAAGAAGCGTCGATAATAGAGGTTCCGCGCCAACAACTCCGCACACAGATCCACCGTCATATCACCGCGATAATCGAAACGATATTTGTGTAGACGAGCCTCAAATCGAAAAGTATAACAGTTCGATGCTCGAATCGATTGCGAATCAAAACTTCTGGGTGATTCCTCCCCCCCCCCCCCTTTCTCCACTGAATATTTCAAAAACAATTTAGACGGCGGACGCCGCAACGCATGTTATTCAAATCAGCTGAAAATGAGATAAAAGAAAGGCAAAAAAAGGGAAGTTGTATTTCAACACATGCAACACCGTGCGTGTTGCAATGAACATCGAAATTAGGAAGGAGAGGGCTCAGGAAGCGACAGAGACTTGCGAGAGGGGGGGGGGGGGGGGGGGGGAAGGAGAGGAACATGAAAAGTGGCTGGTCACTTAAAAGCTAAATTCATCGTCACTTTAACAGATGCATTCATCATCGACCATTACAATAACCATCCTAATTTAATCGCACTCAAATCTCTCCCAACGAATTACTTCACTACCTCAGCAACAACTACCTTCACAGATCAATCACAGTTTTATTTGTTTAAAAATTACTACTCAATTTGACCATTGAATAACACCACTAATTGACTATGTCACCACTGATGAGGCGGTGAATCAACCTCAACCGCACTTCTCTTCGAAATACCGCTAGCTCAGCAAATAAAAAGAAAGAAAAAAAGAATTCGCTACGGACGTAGAGTGCTTCGTTCAAAAGTTGACCATCTACCACCATCAGCACCCCGTGTTTCATTTCTCCAAATAAATACAAAGTAACAACAAGTTAATATAAAATGATTCATAATATATGGCAACACTCACTTCAAGAAGGCGTTTCAATTGAAGAACATCTCCATAAAAGCCTGAGCACGCCAATATTATCGAATTGTTGCTGAACATTGAATTACTTTTTACTTTTAATGACGTAAGAAATTCATTACATTTGCGCCATTACACGCTTAAAAATTTAGTTCATACATACACAGTCAATATGAATATAAATTTGAGTCTCTAGTTGCGAGATTTTTGCGTTTGACACGAACCAACTTCTTTAAGCTGAACGGGAAAAAACGGTTCTAAGCATGAAGCGTACGATCCTCTCCTAGCCATTTCCTTTAGCAGCACGACAAAAACCATATCTACAAGTCACTTTGAAGCGTTCCAATAAAAATAACAAAAGCTGGTGGTCAGCTTTTACTATCACCTTCCTCCTCCAAACGATTTCAACTCAAACTCGAACCATCCCCACACAAAAAGAAAATGAAGTACTACTCCTCTTTCATTCTAACATTGCTGTTTCCGTCCCATCCACTATTTGTACCTTTCAACGTAATGCTTGTACATTTTCTCGATAATCGCAAGTACGCGGAAAGAAAAATATGCTGAATGCATCTCTATTTGTTGGAAAGAATGCTCAGAAATAAGTTTTTTCTAAGCTTTGATCATCACAAAAGACGATAATAAGTTGCATTCAACAAAGCATTTTCTCCATTGTTTTTTAGACGTGCACATGCGCGTTATAGTACCGATGCATCCGCTGCAAAATAAAACGGTGATATCCCTTCCAGTTTCGGACATCATAAACCGCATCGTTTTTCAAGAACATACGTCTTTCAGAAAACGGCTCAACGTTTTGATCTCAAGGCTCGAGTGTAATGATATACCCACCCACCCTCATAGTGGCCACCTGGTGATATGTCCACCTTAAATAAAAATTCCAGACGGACCCAACCACCCTCATAGCCGTCGATTTGTGATATAAGTCAAACAAAGATTCTAGGAGGTCAACATACCAGTCTATTGTCCATACTCATAAACAACGAATTCAAACCTCAACGCCACCTCTCTATCTCCGGAGCAAATAGCAATAGAATATTCTACTCACAGCACATGTATCTTCTCGGCGTCTCTCGTTAGAATATTGATCTCGAATTGTGACATACGTGTATCGCTTGCGATTATTGCAAAATTATCACCCGCTAATGCGGCCGTGCTTCTGCAAATAGGATATGAGAGGATTCTTTTAGAATAACACCTAAATGCCCACCCAATATACCCTTCCCCCCCCCCCCCCCCCATCAAACGACCGTCAGTTTGCCAAACGTCCTCCTCCCCTCTCTCCTCCCAAAAAGTGCGACTACCACTCTGCTTCCAACATATGAAACCTTTTGACGATATGTTGGATCATCAGATTGTTACATTAAATTAAAAATAAAAAACTACATCCTTAGAAAGTGATGATGAATGTTTGAACAAACAATCCGATTAAACGCTTACGCAGTGATCAACAGTGACCAATAAAGAAGAAAGAACTGGACAATCGAGTTCGCAAAAGAACACCCCCCCCCCCCCCCCCAGAACAATAACATATAATGCCCGATTAATACGCGCATCATAAATCATCTCATATCGTACATGAGAATTAAAACACCTTAGGTAACTAACGTGTAAATTAACACTCTCAAATTGAATATTTCATCGACAAAGAATCAAACCGCTATAGAAGCATAGAGAAATCATTTCAAAATATAGATAAGATCATAGAACACTGAATACTTTAGACCTGAAGAAAATAAAGCTGATATTAATTTTTCGACATAACGAGAAAATATGTTCTCCTATTTGCGAACAAAAAAAACGGATTATTTAGTTAATATGTACAATATGGTACGATGATCATTAAATGGTACTTGGGTGCAAGTTATCATCGGTCATAAACCCCCCCCCCCCCCACCTCCTCATTCCTTCACACTTATGGGTGACTGCATTGCACTTCAGAGAATACAAAAATTTAGACGCATTCCAGAGATTAAACTACACAACTGTATTCCGACGTCAAAAAACGAATATAAATCCACATTGCCCAACTGCTGTTCAAAAATGTCCTTATGTTCATTCTCGCTGCAATTACAGTGACCAGAAAGAAGATCCTCCATCATATGACCGAATGTTTCCATTACTAAGAACGGAAATTACCTGTTCCACCAGCTTCTATAGACATAACATGAGCTCATTCCATCGAAAGTTAGCCGAATCCAAAAGGTAAGTAAGGTAATTACCACAGACAGATGGGAAGATAATTAAAAACCGAAATTACAACAAGCTATAAACATGCAACAGAGATTTGATATATGGAAAGTAATCAAAATACCTCTACCTTTTCCTGCTTTTTCTTCTTTGAGTCTCTGAACGCTTGCTGCTCGTCGCTGTTGTCAGCAGTCCCCTCCCCCCTCACCCAATCAAAATACCCATAAGTTGTAAGCACCCATCAAGACTTTCAACGAAAAATAGGCGAAAAATGGGAAGACGTCAGGAAATGAGAAAAAAATATTGGCTGCTACCGCTGTACATCATTTTAATCATCAACGGAAAACAGCAAAGCAAAAAAAGGGTGAAAAGCGATTCTTTAGTGCGAATCGCATATTATGAATCTTTCTGATACTTTTCAAAAAAAATTTCTGCAACGAGCAATTTCCTTTTGCATGTTTGAATTGCAAATTTCTGCAACAAATTGGCATGGAAATTGCAACAAACAGTATACCTGTAGAGTTGGAAGTTAGAAGTAAATACCTCAATAAAGAGGAAAGAAAACGATAATTCTATCGACAAGTGGGATTGCAATGTACTATGCACACGCGCATACACACACCACCAAACAGTATTTTTATTAAACATAGCACCTCTTCGAATGGCCATTAACGAAATGTTGCCATGAGCATATTTTAAAGCTGTGTAAGCATGCACGACATGCGACATGTCTCCTCCTATACTTGTAATTAGTATGCGTATACACGGTATTGACCCCCCCCTCCCCCAACCCATGGGTGGAATTGCTCAATATACAAAATTGTCGAACTGTTCAACACAAATCCGACGATAAGTGCATATTGAATCAAAAAAATGCTTAACTTTCAGTGGCCAAAGTCTTCTCCTTTATAACAATGCTTCATAGGCCATTACCACTTCTTCCGCCAATCCCACGTTACGAAAGATGACTTCAGGAACGATTTTTTTTTTCCTATGCTATACATATCGAACATTTGGAGTACATTTTCACAGAATAAATTAAATTCCCTATGAGAAATGAAATGAAAATAAACTAACCCTCCTTCGAAACTATACGGTTTCCAAAAGGCTGCCTCTTTTTGGCGATTCGTCATCCATGGCGGAGAAGTTCGTACCTTTTGCATTGCTTCTTTGAATGTTTTCATTGCTTGTTCAGGTTCGTTCACTATGTCAATCATCTTTGGAGACACACCGCAACAATACAAGAATGACCTAAAATAATAGTAACATAACTCGAAGATATAGTTCAATTCACTAATATTTCGCAAGTGATCTCACCTATAAATGTTTGAATTATCGTACGTATTAAATCAGAAAATGCAAATTGACCTATTATTGTACACTGACTACTCAAAAGCATTTAATATCATCTTGCATAGAAAATTTCTCAATCAATTAGACGCTGCTTATAATGTAAACGGTTTGCTATTGAAATAGCTACATCGTTCTAAATCATCTTTCAATTAAGCAATGAGTTGATGAATTATCTTCGTTTCGTCACAACGCTATCAGCAATGATGTTCTTCAAAAAAAAAGGAAAAATTCTGACAATATAAAATCTCTTTACAAACATTTCATTGAAAAATAAAGTAATCTAATATTCAGCATATTAAAAATAGTATAGAAATTTTTTTTTTCACAGACGATTTCGTAAATGTCGAATTATTTATGGAATATTTACGAAGTGTTTTCAAAAACGATTGTAATGCGATGCGTCAACAATAATGACTCTTGAGGATCGTCTCGATAATGTTGCCATCATTGATAACGCCATCGAATCTCTTAGTGATTAAATATCTACTCGTGATGATTTGCCCTCGGTTGTCCTCAACCGAATCTTTCATGGTGTTTGTTAGCATTTCTTAGTTCAGTTCATCTCTCAAAACCCCCTCGATTCCTTTCCCATGGTAGAAAGCAATAGACACTCAACTGCTCAACAAGCCGTCTTAAAAGGGAACTTCCAATTATCAACCTACTTCCTTAATATTATCGGTGTACAAATTCATGAAGGTAATCGTTCGATGCTCCCATTACAATCATTTCGTTCAAAGCAATTTATTCGCCCCGAAACCAATTTGGTTCCTCGAAGGGATCTCAATTTAGCAACGTGACATTCGATTGCAAATCATCATTGCTGATGTGAATGATTGCTGATGATTTGAAGAAATATGCATCACTAGCGATCTTTTCAAAATTACACACAGCTTCTGTGTGAATTAGACGTCCCACCAACGGTCTAATTTGGCAATTCGATATTCATAGACAAAAACGTCGGTTGTTACATATTGGTTCGAAGCATGGATACCCGTTAAGAATCTCCGAGGTTTTGATTCACAGTGGCAGTCCCGTCCGACATTTGGGAGAGTTCAATGTCGGATTTTTGCATTGGAAAATTCGTTGTGAGTACATGACAACAAAGGCGTATAAGGTGGCGGATTGCATTCAACAGGTAATTCAGTATAGCTGCATTGAACACTATAAGGTCTTCATTGCTTATTGTCGTCCTATTCTTGAATGTGATTGTTCAGTTTCATCGGCATTTTTTGTGATCGGAGGGAGAGATGTTGAAAAATATGCAAATATACTTCGGGGAATATCTTTTTGAAGCTTTTCCATTCCTATTCAATCCGAACTATTAAATTCGTTTACGCTTTTTTGGTGTAAAAGTCGCTTAAATTGAGTTAGACCTCACATTATGCTTCAAAATTATTAACATTCTCTTTGATATTATATTTGATTCAATGTTCTCTTTATTGCGCTCCACAAAACATTTTATACTTTTGAACATTTCCGCCCATCCCAATATCAATTCAATTCTAATTCCTTTCCTTTCGAAACTGTCAGAGGTGTGTGGAATAAATTTTCTGTTGATATCATTTCAACGCGAAATATTTTTAAGTTCATTAGTGCCCTAAAACATTCAAACGTCGAGTTTTATATTTAATTGATATCGATTTTTCGATCATCTTCACCGCATACTTTACTTCTTTTTCTTTGTGTTATCTTTCGAATGTTTTTTTAAAAATTTTATTTGCGAAATAAAGATTTCATAATATTAACAAGTGTATTGGGGATCTGTTCCTTTCTTGCATTATATTAATGAATAATATGGCCTAAACCCTTTTCTCTTATTTACGAATAAACTAAAAAAATATGTCGACCATTGTATCGTTCCACCAATGAGTTCTATCAATTCAACGAAAAATGCCAGATATTTTTCGTAAATTTCTGCCACGAATATTCTCCTCCGATTTGATGACTCAATTTTATGACCTATAGATGATCGGGTCTCCGGGATCCTGGTGTGGAAATTTTTCTCCATGTCTTTGAACGTAATTAATTTATTCGCTGATTTTTGCTCTTATTTTTCCTCGCTGCTTTTATGTAAATTCGCATAATTCTTGTAGATATAAGTCTATGCATTAATGTCGATGTCGAGTTAATGCAAATTTTTACTGCAACATTTAGGTTTTCTTTTTATTCTTCATATAAATAGAGGATGCAAATTAAACAATGCCCACAGCTAGACACGCACTACTTCTCGCTTCATACCAGAAAATTAGAGCACTGTTTGTTTTTACCTCTCAATTGGGCATTACATCATCCCACTAAATCACAAAAGCTTCACCTTTATTTCCAGCGAGGTGCCATCCACCTAGTGCACAAGCATGAAGCTGAACCTACTAACAAGTCTATTGACTCCCTTGAAAGCACTACCAACCTAATAAACTGAGCGGAACATGAAAGTACGCGCTAGGCCTAGGTTGACTAGGTAATGCTGAATTACAGGTAAGAAAAAAAAGAACGGGAGATACAAACCTAGCGGTGAGCAAAACAATATCGTAAAGAAGTCGACCAAACTGCAGCCAAATCCTAACCGTTACTGCCAATTATGCAACTAAAATCGAACAGTACTATAAAGCATTCAAATGCAAAACCACCAAATCAAAATCATAGAGCAAAAAAAAAAACAACCAGGACATTTGCGCCTCTTCACGATTTACTTCAACAAAATCGATGACATTTAGCAAGTATTGCTGCAGATTGCGAGCGTTTCGCGTATTGCAACAGCGTTTAAACCGCAGAAATACCGCAATGTTTTCGTGGTAAAATCCGGCAACGTTCAAATACATTCACTGAGCTTTTAATGAATGAGTGCAGATGGGTAAATGCGAGGAAAAAGGGAAAGGCAGTCGATAGAATGGATCAAATTTACAAACAATTACATGCACACTAAAGTTTTAACAGTAACTAGAAATACCAGTTTGTTCATTTGAGGTTAATTTCGCCCCTTCTTCTTCTCAGGCCTTATTAGAACCTGTGTGTTCGTTTGAGGTCCTTACGCGAACGCGAAATCATCTGTCTATGGACACCATATTTGCATAGATTTTTGCATGGCACTATTGAAGAATGCTATGTAAACTACGAGCCTGTTACAGACTCCAGACGCGATTCTTGGGCGAAATCAACCCCTCAGGTGTCATTGACAGCAGGTACATCTACCCTCTAAAGATGTTCGCAAATCCTAAGCAAGGTAACAAATAGCTGCATCACCTAAGGTATCAGCACGAGATATCGTTATGAGCGACTTTCCATTTCGTTGGACAAGGTGACCGTAATTCTCTAATACTGCGTCATGATGTACGCCAAAATTTTACGGTATGACTTGCATGATACGAGGAAGTTGTGAGGGTTAATTCTCGGTTGTGCAACTCACGATCAAGTCGTTTGATTTTTAGCTGATATAAAATATCTAACTATATGGATAGCATTATTTCTCGTTAGGGACAAATGTGCCTCTAAGGTTCATTAAGCTTCAGGTAGTTCGAGAACATCGTGCTAATGAAAATTTTACAATTATCTATGACCTTTTCGAAATCATATCTCGCTCGTTTCAACTTTTTTTTTCTCTATGAAACTAATAAAATTTAAATAAAATGCAAATAAAACTTTTCTATACATAATTAGCGAACTATAATTTATCATTGTGCTTAATTTGCATAAAATTTGCAATAATTTAAAAATCTATGATGCAATTTTTTTGCATTCATTCTCTAAAATATGATAATCGAATATTGTCGAACAATTATAAAATGCGAATTTGCATTCGTTGTTTTCAACGCAATACGAGAACAATTGCTATAGCCACAACGTATTTACGTTGAATTTTGTATCACGTAGTGTCTAATATTCACGATTTTTGCAAAATATTTTTTTTTTTGCAATCATCTAATTTTTGCAACGAAAATGGAACTATGCAAAAATTTTCATCGAAGAGTTGAATGAATTGCTGTATAGCGTCAAAGAAATTCCTCAGTGAAACTTACAATCATATATGCTTAATGAGACCATCATCCACTAGAACCCAAGTGGTCATCGTTCAGGTCAGTGTCCATGACAATCCAAGTGGTCATCGCCCAAGTCAACGTCTAAGACAATCCAAGCGGTGTTACGGGAAATTTACGCAAGTCCTTCGTGCTCACATTTCATAGTTTCACTCTCCCCCTTCTCTCTCCCTCTCCCTCCCTCCCTCTCTCTCTCCTCTCTCTCTCTCCTTTCAATTCGATCATAAAATAGCTTTTAGATTTCTTGAAAAATAAATACGAACGTATTCGCTTTTCCTAATTAAAATATTCACCAATAAAGAGCGTTGAAAAAAAAAAGCAAAAAAAGAAAACGCCAATAAAAAAAACTTCAAAGAAAAAAAAAAAAAGATGTTTAGTATTTCGTTCGTTTCATTGCTAAACACTCTTTTCATTGCATCGAAAATCTCGTTTTGCCCGTCTTCTCTCATTTAATTCACTCGATCGTAATCAATATTTCCCTATTCGTTTATATAGATTTTATTATTTCTTTTTAATATTTATTCAATTATATTCATTTATTTTTATAATATTTATTTCATTTTAATGTAATCGTTATATTTATTTTTATTGATTAATTATTATATTGTATGCTAAATATTATAGAAGCATGAAATATATATATATATATATATATATATATATATATATATATATATATATATATATAATATATATATATATATATATATATATATATATATATATATAATATATATATATATATATATATATATATATATATATATATATATATATATATATATATATATATATTGGCTTATGAGACATTTTTTTTGATTTTATTATCAAATATTGATGCGAATATAAGCGATCAAGGTAATCAAGGTAAGCGATTCAAGTTTAGTTAAATTTGAATTAAGGTATTCAAGTTAAATGTCGAATAGAATGAAAATCTTTGAATTATTTTCTTCGATTGAGAGTTGGGTAAAGTTGAACAATCACCTCATTTTCTTCGACTAGCATAGAAGAAAACTTGTTATTTATTATAACTGAATAGAAATGAATATTTGAGCCTAATATTCTTTAATATTGATCGTGTCTTCAATGTTGATCTGAATGTTGATTCATTTGTCGAGAATTTAATCGATTGTAAAGTTGATAAAAATTTCACTTATCGATATGATCAACAATATAAATATTCCACTAAAAATAATGATTTAATTTACATAAAAATAATCAAATTTTTAAATTTGCATATCAATATGATAATTTATTTCTATATTGCGTGAAATTTTTTTGCTATTTGTATAAAATGTATTTCTCAAAAATTTCAATTTTTTTTTAATACGAAAAATCAATTAGAATTTTTTAAAAATTCTCTAAGAAAATATCTTATTCGTCTCATATATTCTAAAATATTCCACTTTAGTATAATCTATAGGAGCGTCGCATTAGCTAATATATCATGAAGATGTAGAATTCTCTTTTCTTCAAGTTCCACACAATAAATTTGCCAAAAAAATTGCATCACAAATAATTGATGACATATATTTCTATTCGTGTAAACTTTTCGTTAGGCTATATAACAATTGAATGTCAACAATTAATATGAAAATATATGAAATTCGGCTCTTCAAATATCACAACATTGCTATAGCCAACAAATATTCCCCAAACATTATGGAAGCCGCATAATATAAATCCAACAAAATGAAACATATTTTGAATTATCGATAAAATTTACTATTTTCAATTCTTTCTTATGATTTGATTAATATTTCAATGCGTAAAATATTTCAGCACTCAAATCATTGGTCTATTTTTTTAAATTCTTTCATAAACGAATCTCTCCCCTCCCCTCCCCCCTCCCCTCCCCCCTTTATCCAATCCCCTCTCCCCCCCTCCCCCCTCCCCTCCCCTCCCCTCCCCTCCCCTCCCCTCCCCTCCTCCCCCAAAATCCATCACCAATATCTATCGATATGATAATTCGAGTATTATCTTTTCGTTCATCAAATATTTCATATCATTTTAAAAAATCTCTTTTTATTATTAATAAAAAAATATCAAATTTATTATATCAAAATAAAAGAATTTTAATTAATAATATCGATTTAGAGAACTATAACATTTATTAGAGTTTTTTTTAAAATATGTATATACAATACGATTATTTTCTATTGTACAATGAGAAAATTTCTAAGGCGCATTTTTCAATTCGAATATTTCGATGTGTGATTTTAAGTTAGAAAAAAATTGAAAAATTAAGCATATTTTAGGGTGACATTTATGATTTAGTTCCTGTCAATAGTATGTATATAAATGACACTATTGCGCTCATTGATTGACTTCTTTTCTCTCTTCGACGTTCTCCTTATTCCACTTCTTAGATAGAATAATGAATTATATTTTCACAATATGGATCATAATAAAGAAAAATGAAATTTTATTTTGTTATATCTTTTTTTGAATGGCTAAAGGAGCGTTGAATGATGATGTTGAGATATGATCACTATATTATCGCAAACTTAGAGGCTAAATTAAGAGCTAGATTGGAGCTATATCAAGAGTTTAGAGCGGAGCTAGATTAAGCGTTTAGTTCAGAAATAGACAAAAATTTATGAAATATTCTCATTTGTTGGAAGTGGACGTTTCAAGCACTTCATCTTATCTCTATATGTCCGTCCCATCCCGCCTCCTCTCCTAACTCCCCTTTATAGACATTATTGGTGTCAATTAACGGAAATGATGCATAAATATCCTCATTGTCGAGTTATTGAATTTCAGGTCGAATAAAAAATATTTCCTCTATAAATATACTAGTAAAAAATGAATTCGATTGCATTTTGTCATCAATGATCAATCAATATTTAAATGAAATATTTAAATGAAATCACTTATTAGAATATGATGAAAATTTTAAATTATTCCGCTCATATATTTCAAATAATTTCAGCAAAATATTAATAAATAATCTTAATATTGATGAGCTAAAATAAAATGTATTTTTTTTTTCTTCTTTATATACTTTTCAAAAATGATTTATGAGAATTTTTCATCGTTTTGTTGAATTTTTTATTGATTAAAAAAAATTTTTTTTTATTGCAATTATTTTTATATTTCTCATCAAAATGTTTTTTTATTATTTATTTAATTTTGTTGTATATTCGTTGAAAATTTTATAGATTTTAAAAAATTTTTCAATAATTTTAATAATTTATAATTTATTGTTTCATTTATTAATACTGAGAATGTTGAGGATTCTCTAAACATTTTTTTAAATGAATCGCATACGATCGCTGCTAACAAATATTCTACTTTTAAATATAAATATAAAGAAATATTTTACTATGAAGTAAGAGGTAAGTGTAAAGTAACTTAATTAGGACGTATGCAACTAATTCGAATGTTGATGATGAACAATTTGAACGGAAATAAAGGACATTTCACTTATCTTAATGGGTAATGAACGCAATTGTCACAAATTCTTTCGTTCTTTGAATTTTTTTTTTCATCGACGCAATGAGAAGTGCTCAATCAATTTGCGGTAATCATCACTTTTGAGCTATAAAGGATATTCTTGGAAATTACTCGTCGTTATTGTTATAGAGCAAAGGAATTCAAAATCGAGGCATTCATCAACTATATTCTATTCATAGATAATATGCAAATTTATGTGTATTTGCATATTTTTGAAAATAAATGCAAATTTATTCAAAGAAATTATCTATTTCATTCAATTGCTTAATAATTTATGAACGAAATATTTCGATATTGATCTTCAAATGATAGATAAACGAGTATGACGTAGTGTTTGTTGCTCTCTGATTTTAGTCTCTAATAAAATGATGATACGTGTGTAACATTTATACAGATGCGAGTATCGGTAAATACAGTGATCGCTTTCTTCTCAGTGTCGTATTTCTCACATATATTCCGGGTTTCTATATTTATCTTTATTTTACGAATATCGCTTTTCAATCATTCAAAGAACCTTTCGATTTTGGTACTCTATTCGTCGAACTTATTAAGGTTTTTTTATTTGCTATTTAGTTGAATTTTATAAATATATTCCTATATTTTTCGAATTTTATTAAAAAAATTTCCTTTTTTTTTAAAGTTTAGAGGGAAATTATTCAACAAATATATATCATTTCAATATTCATTTGAGTGGATTTCTTTATGAAAATTCAACCAATAAATGATTATATATAAGCAAACGATTTTAAGAATTGTTTTATTTCAATTACGAATAAAAAAAAAAATTCAATGATAAAATAACAATTCTTATCGATATATCATCAATTCAATCAGCACAAATTGACGCTATAAATCGATTCACTTTTTTTTTTTTTGGTTTTCTCTTTGTGTGATTTCGAATTTCTCATTAAATCTTGTTTTCTTTTTTTTTCATTATTATCGATTTTTTTTCCAAGAAAAAAAAATTTCCACTACAATTTCAATTCTTTAAATCGCTAATTTTTTTTTTAAATATTGCAGTTTTTTTTCTTTTTTTTGCGAAATATTAATACTGAAAACGATTATTTTTTATGATTTCATTTAGTGTTTTTATTTTTTTATATTCGTTTTTTTTTTCATTTTTATTTCAATGAGAAAATTTCATAAATTTTTATTCAATAATATTATCGTAAATTTCGCTTAAATTATGAATTTTTTCTTTTTCCCCTTACAATTTATTTCAATAATTTTTATAATTGAACAAATCAAATCAAAAAAAAAATTTTTTCCCATTCAATTTTTTTATTTTATGAGAATTTTTTCAAGTCATAACTTATTTTATTAATTCTCATAAAATTTTCACTTCTATACGCTATTCTTTTTACTATAATTTCCACAATATTATTAAGATATATGTTTTATCGTCAATCATAAAAAAGATCTAAAATGATTTACTCTCTAAAACTAAGAAGTAATGAAATATGAAGATTTATTTCAATTTTCAAATTAACGCACTAAATCGAAAATATAGATTAGTGTAAAACTATTACTATATTATTCTAAAAGTTCAAAAAATCTTTGAAATGCTAAGTAACACTCCTAAAGACTATACCTTCCAATTGTAATAAGTCAAGCAATATCATTGTGTAATTTTGTCCTCATAAGCGAGATCTTTAACTCGCCATTCACCGGTCGCCGATATCGTAGAATACTCCTATAAGAGTTTGCTAATAGAATAGAAGGGATACTCGTTGAAGATGAGCCAAATCTAAGAAACCCTCACTCATGTTGATAAACAACTATGAACGAAATCGGTAGATACCCCACTAATCGATCGGATTAACTCGAGAAGTTTGCAATTACAGTCGTATCCGCAAAAATCGAAGAAATATCATGAGTTTTTTTTTTTCTTTATGGTTGATTTTGATCAAATACCAAAAGACTTGTTTTCATGGAATTTATCTTTCTCGTATTGAATAGGACTGTCGAGGTGGAACCAACAAGGCGTTAGAGGTGACTTAATTGACAATCAGCCAAAAAAATAATAACGTTGAATTAAAATGCAAAGAAAAAAAAACACCCTATTTCCCACTAAAAAATGCCCCCATCATCGAAACGATGTCAGAATCCTCGAAAAATTTGCTCATCATCAGATGACATTATATTTTTCGATTGCCGCAATCTATAAAGATAAAAATGAAGATCAATTTTGCAAAATTATATGATTTCATTGGGTGAATTATTTCAAAAAATATTCGATGAAATTATTATTGAAATTTAGAAATTTTATACCATTAAATTAATATGCAAATTATAATGTTTAATATTTGGAAGAAAATATGAAATTTAAAAGAAATGAAAAATTAATTATTATTGAAATATTTTCATGAGATTAATCTATGAAATAATAGGAAAGTGGAAGTTAGAATTTAATCAATTGAATTTCAGCGATCTGCGGCGTTGATAGCGTGCATTATAGCAATAATCATTTATTCGGATATGGCATTCCCATTTGTACTTGCATGCTTTGGAAAGATTTTGCAAAGTGGTGGTGTCGAGGTGGAGGAGGATGCAAGTTTGGTGCAACGTAAGAGGGAAACCTTACTGAGGATTCAGGATCGCTCTCGCTCTTCCGATGGCCAACAAGAGGTATCCCAATTCGAGACCTCGGAGCAAGAAGCAAATTCGCCCTCACTTGACGCCTCTTTCGAACTTCAACAAGAGCAAGCAAACGATGAATCTTTCCGAGGTCATCAATTTGCTTATTTCGTTTATTTTTCAACATCTAGATCGTATCCATTCCTCCCATTTTTCAGCGTTAACCCATTCCCACCAACTGGCGAATCGAAAATAAAACTTAAATATGCTATCTTATCCAGCATTTAGCGATAGCAATTTATAAAACGATCTAAAGCATCGCAAATCAAACGATCTCATCTCCAGTAGTACATTATTTGCTAAGAGAGTAACGCAGAAAACTCCGTCTGCTTAAGATCATAACACAATTTCTTATACCTGTCGCAGGTAGAACCAAAATATCAACAAAAGTAATTCGATTGATAACAGGTATACAATCAATCAAAAATGTCTCAATCCATTCTCAAATTAAATCCCGCTAAATTCGATGTTCATCGGAGTTCCAACGAAGAATATATCTTTTTAAGACAAAATCAAATATTTGATCTATTTCAGAGAGGATGAAGTTATTATCGTTGAAGGATAACGCTCATATGGATTCCGTCTCAGAGTTCTTTTGTGGTCGTGATATGTCAATATGCACTTCGGTTGTTCAATCCGGATGAATTCCATATCGATTTGATATTTATCGAAATATAATCGCATCATACGCGACTAGAAAACGATTATTCACTCCGTTTTTTTTTTTAATCGCTCATCTTGGGCAAAAAAAAAAAATTTGCATATTTAATTCCGATATTATTATATTGTATCAAATTTCAAATTTCGCTAATTAATTTAATTTTTTATTGATTATCACTCAAATTTTCCTCGTAAAAACTTTCACATAGTAAACGTTATTCCAATAATAAATTCATATTGATTAATATAGTTTATATATATAGAGTTTAATATTATATATATATATATATATATATATATTATATATATATATATATATATATATATATATATATATATATATATATATATATATATATATATAACGCCTAAGGATGGTTGATCATCTCATGCAATATCTATCATATTTTATGCAAATGAGTATATTTGTGATAAGAAATAAAAAATATTGATTGATTGAATTTTTTTTCCAAAGTCTGATGGTTGATAGGTGTGGCAACTCGTTTTTCGGTTTTATTAGAGCAACTGGAACGAAGAAGTACTTTTATTCGTAAACAACAATAGCAAAGCACGCGAGCAATGACCATAATCAATGCATCAACGGCACTCTACTCCAATAACAAACCAATCAGAAGTCACCTCGCAGCTCCTCCCACTCCCCCCCCCCCCTCCTCCTCCCCCCTCCCCCACCCTCCCACAACCCCTCATTAAATACAGTGACATTTCGAATATGATTCTATAAAGTACCATAGTAAATCGATATTGGGTTATCGATCACCAGTTTACCTATAAGGCACATATCGTTATAAAAAAATTAAGCATAGACGTAACAAAACGTTGTGAGTTTGCTTGAGTAAATTAACGTTCAACGCAAAATATCGACTAAATACTCCACAGTATTAAAATATGAATATTTTAATAAAAGAATTTCGAAAATTACTGATCAAATATAATCAATAAATCAATAAAAATCAATAAAAAAAAATCGATGAAATGGAATTTGAAAAATACGATGCCATATGTTTAGAGTTCATCATGTTTGATTAGTTTATGTAGTTCAATATCGAAATAGAGTGTCGCCTTTCCAGGAATATTCGGCTTACGACCATTATCTCCATAACCTTTAAATCATTTTCTTTCATTTTTAAATCTCATCAACTACATAATTAGTATTTTAAAAGTAATAAAAACATACAATCAAAAAAAAAATTAAATTAAATTAAATTAAATTAAATTAAATTAAATTTCATTTCATATTATCGAGTTTCTTAACGAAACAATTCTTCATAACATTTCTCAAAATAAGAACTCAAATTCGCATTGCACTTTAACGGACAAATATTTCATTCTCATTTCATATTTACTTAGACATCAAATTTCTTATGAGAAGAGAAGAGAACAGCACAAATTTCAGAGCTTAAATTGAGCATTAAAAAATTGCTTTGCTATTAAGCGTTCGAGATAAACGATTTACTCTATTGAAATATATATTTTCAAATGGATTCAACTTTTTCCTCTCCCTCACTCTCTTCGCCCACTTTTATTAGAATATTTTCCAGTAATAAAGGATTACTCGCATATAACAACGTTAGATCGTCTAGATTCTTGGCGGAATTCTCGTAATTGCTATGTTCGGATAATTTATAATTATAAGATGTTGAGAAAAACGTTTAAAAAATTCTCTAATGTGAAATAAATTTCTAATGTTTATTTTTTGTTTCGTTGACGAAGTAGAATAAATGTAAGCAAAAATAACTAACAAAACATACCAAGATCGGAAGGAATCACCACTTTTCTTCGTTCACCTTCGCACATTTTTGTCATTGCACGATCCATGCCCGCAATCACCTAACAATATCTTTAGTTAACTATCACATAATATGACAATAGATATACAACGCAATTCATAATTATTCCATATGACAGCCGTTTGCTTACTTACCAAATAAATTAGACATAGAGTGTGTGGATGTATCCTGAATTTGCAGCCAACGTTCAAAAAGAAATTGCCGTCCATCGTTAAAAGGCGTTCCACAATGCCTAAAGCTTTTTTGAAGAGCAACTAAGCAAGCACTATTCATATGAGGAAGTTCACTTATTACATTAAAAGTCCCCCTTTATGCAAAACATTTCTGAGGTAGCCAACAAATATAAACAAATATAAATATAAACCATCCACTTTTCTGCTCGCAAAATACTTTCGATATTGTTGACTCAATGCCGATCTCAATTCGCTATCCGCCTAGTCGTCACTTCAGCAACTTTTGCCGAATAAAGGAAATATCTTTTAATATAAAAGAGTTTTTTTTCCTCAGTATTACTACATAGTATTGAAGTAATACAACCTTTGACGGAATATATCAAACATCAAAAAGAATTTATATACTTTCGATTCGAAGTTATCATTTATGGTAGTGTCATAAATGTATACTAATCTAAATTTTTATACAGTTCTACCTACTGGGAGGGAGGGGGGGGGGCAGGTGATATATATGTAAAATGGTACACCTGTCCGGCGCCAAGTTTAAATATAAAAGGCGCATTGCGATTATGACTTGAGTCGATAAAAGTTCCATCTTCGAGATGCAACGTATAGTGTTGATGAATTGTATCACCAGGTTCGGATAGTCGGCATTTCTCTTCGTCGATTTTATGTGTTACCTATAACTCATTAAATAATATCTCCGAGTAGTAAAAGTAATAAAATATCAACTATCAATAAACAAATCATTACAAAAAAATATCAGAACTGTTTAAATTCATTATTTCTTAGAGTGTAATGCAGTTATTTTCTATTCAAACATATAGCATCAAATTTTAGCATTGCTTCATAACAATTTTAAAAAATTCTGGATCATATGAAATATCATTGCTTACTCGATATCTCAGAGGGCATGCGAAATAACTTACAATATCATCATTGTGGACATTATGATCCTATAGAACACCAATAGTGAATACGAAAGCGATAAGATCACTAACAATAAACCTTCAGATATGCCAAATATAACTTGCGACGTAAGTCTTCTAAGGCAATACTACTGTCATAAATGAACGATAATTTTGGAAATTCCAATTTAATCTATAAGTGTGATATTATCGGTGTCAAATTTTCAGCGAGTGAAGTTAAGCAATACTTCAATTTGCAGTCCATCCTCTTCAGTCCACTTTGGACCAGGAACTGGACGGAAAATATCGATGAGCTGTACGGTATAGTAAAGTGTTTGATCGCCTTTAATCGAGTCACGTTCTCTGCCTCGAGATCCGAAACCAAGTTCAGGTGGAATGACAACTTTACGCTTTTCGCCGATGCACATTCCCATCATTGCACGATCCATACCCGGAATCACTTCACCTTTTCCTAGCGTAAATACATACCTATAAATAATGATGATATTTAATGATAAGCCTTCAACGGTATTCATATAAATTAGCCAAAAATAAATATCAATAAATTGTTTACCTTCAAAACGTTTTAACTCATGGCGATCAATTAAAAACTTGATCACTTTCGTATAGAAAAACCTCTACTGCAGATAGGAAAATCGCAGTATTATCGAGCATCATAATATAAACGATATATTTCCGAGGAAAAAAAAAGATAATGTTGGAATTAAACGCAGTAAAATATTTAACTTTACCCCATTTTTGAATATTTTTTTGATATATTATCAACGCAGCAATCTTTTCGGACGACCTTACGGTTTTTTTCCAAAATTCGAGCCGATTTCTTTGCCATCCTTATCGGTGAGTTTATAGAATTGATCCACTATATCTCCTACTTGACTCTTGATCTTGCATTTCTCTGGTTTCACAGGTTTGATTATTTTCACCTGAAATCAAATATTACAGGTTTGATTATTTTCACCTGCAATAAATATTACAGATTTGATTATTTTCACCTGCAATTAATATTACAGATTTGATTATTTTCACCTGTAATCAAATATTACAGGTTTGATTATTTTCACCTGTAATCAAATATTACAGTTTGATTATTTTCACCTGTAATCAAATATTACAGTTTTGATTATTTTCACCTGTAATCAAATATTAGAGGTTTGATTATTTTCACCTGTAATCAAATGTTACAGGTTTGATTATTTTCACCTGTAATTAAATATTACAGGTTTGATTATTTTCACCTGTAATTAAATAATCATTAGAAATAAAATGCGATCAAAATAATAAATATAGATGGGATCAAGTAAAAAAAATAATCCACATCATTAGCAAGAACTTTCTCAATATTCAAATACAGTCGAATTTATGCAAATTTTTGTATTTTCTTTCATTATATAAAAGTGCCATCAAAGCAATAGTGGAAAGGGACCCCTAAGGGTCATATTTCTCGATTCTCGTGGATCGCTTCTTTCTATGAGAGTAATTTCAACTATCAAATATTTATATTTATTCAAATTTTGTTGTTTTCATGCAAATTTTGATATATTTATGTAAATTTTGATCTTCATAATATAGAAAAATTCTCACTTCAAATATCAGAGATAAAAATGAAAATCTATCGTTGCTATTTTTATTAGGATATAGAGGAGAATATGAACCAAACGATTTTCTAAACTCGCATATAATTCATTTTCTAGTAACGCTATCACCTAGCAACAGTTAATGATAGTTGAACGATTAACGAGTCATACCTATCACCTTAATTAGGTATTAATAACCTATACAGGTAAAAATTATTGTACTCACTTACACCTTAATATCTTACTACGCCTTAATATTGTCTTTCTGATATATGTTTATGCAAATTATATTCGGTTTATGCAAATTAAATGATACAACGCAACAATAATATTATTTATCATCAGATTATTGTTGCATATGATTTATTTCAGCTTTGAAATTTAAAATATTTTATGGATTTTTTTTTAAAAAAATTTGCATAAAAAGAAAATTATTTCAGATGAATGCCAATTAACCATACCTCTAGACCATCATCATCTTTCCAGCTCATCTTTTGCTCACCATCAGCAGCAAATCCAAATATCGCATACGTTACAACGATGAGTGTTATCAATGCGAACATTCCCTTCAATGAAATTATTATAAATTATATTCGCAATAAATCATTGAATTACAATTATAAATGCAATAATTCTCTCTCTTTAAAAAAGATATTAATTTATATTATCAGAAAATACTTAAAGCAATAATTTAATCAATTAGAAATAATTAAATTAAACAATGCAGTAATATAATTAAAATAATGACTTTACATTAAAAGAGTATTAATGACCTATATGGTAGTACAGTAATATTTTTGGTGACAATAAAATTACTGCAAATTCTTTTACGATAATCAATCTTCGATACGATAATTACAACGTAGTAATCATGAAAACTGTAAAGTAACAATGAGACAGGTGGAAGGGGCGCATTGCAATCATATAGGTGTGTGTCTCATAAAGAGGAACGTTTGGTTCCAGTGCAGTGTCTTCTCTTCTAGAACTGCAAATGGGTCAACGAAAAGAGAAATAAGAAGCATCGTAAGCGAACACAAAAAAAAAGTGGTTTTTTCTTTTTCAATAAAAACGCAAATTTATACTCGTTTATATTTGAGTTTAGAAATCATTCGCCGATTCTTTCATAAAATGCCAAACGTTTATCAATAAAAAACCCAAGAAAAAAAAAAAAAGAAAACGCAAACTGCAAAACGATACAATTATAAACGATAATAAAAGAATAAATCGTTGGCGAAAATAATCGCTATGAAATAAATCACTTTCTAGCAGAAAAATTAATGAAAAATATAAGAATAAAAAAAAAAAAAAAACAGAGATAGATAAAGAATATTCTACCAAAATAAAATGAGATTTATAATTTAAAAAAAAAAAGCGTAAAAATAATCAACTATTAAATAAAGCTTATACTTTCAAATAAATACAATAATATGCAAATTTATAAATGGATCCTTATATTTTAATCAACGTCTCATTTCGATGTGAATATAACAAATTTATTGATAGTCGTCAGTTGTTGAATGTTTTTCGTTGAGTGTTTAGAGAATGGTGTGCTATATTGGAAGTTGTCGTGCAGAAATAACTCGTTCCACTCAAGTCAGCGCTCTTTTTCCAACTAGATGTGCAATCGCAATCATCAATAACAAGTTCTCCAACTTAACGCCTCATCGAATATTACCCTTATAAGAGAAATTTACGCTCACAAATATTAAAATCGAATAATAATTATATTTATCAATTTCTCTTTATAAGTGAACAGGTGAAGCGCTAGAGTCATTATGAACGACTGTCATGAAGCGGTCGGTCATTCAATCAGTCTATATGGATGGTACCATGTTTGTAACGAATGCAAACATACATCACACCAACTATACTCGATGAAATAGGTACCTGTTTAGCGCTCTTTTCTATACCTGTTGTGTCCCCCCTTCTTCTCCGTGTGGTGTCCGGTGTCCCCTCCCAGTCCTGTTCATTCCTAGCACTCCAACATTTGTCTCAGCAATATGGACTGCAGAAAGTGCAACAAGACCGTCACAATTTATAGCATTTATGATGTCGTATATAACAAGACTTCTAAAATAGAACGGCTTTAAGAACCGGAAATCAACAATGAACAGACATATAAGAAAGAATTAAAATCGATTTAAGTTGACTTTCTTGATACATGCATTCCGCTTGTACCCGGCATCCTTAATGTTCCCCTAGGGGATTAGTAAGAATGCACTATAGTACAAACTTGTAAAAGATTCCAGTCTCCAGGAAGCCGAAATGGCACGTTACCTGGTAGGATTGATATGGAGGATGTGACCTGGATAATGGGTGTGAGAATGGGGTGGGGGGGGGGGGTGGGGGAGGGGGAGCAGAGTTGGATGAACCTGACGATGCCTTAGCAACGGACATGAATAGCGTTCTGATATTCACCTGTCCGCAAAACTTTCATCGAACTAACTTTAGAAGTAATAAATGACTCAAAAATTGCTAACTTCAACTTGATGGAGGTATATGTTGACGACAATTGCCATACGTATATCTCTCGAAAACTCTTCACATTGCACATATCAGCGATAATCATCAATATTAGCTTAGAGCATCTACTTGTCTCCTTGGAATCGAATTCTACCTGTCTCCTTGCAGCCGAATCTCCACCCCGGAACCTGTTCACTGCGCAGTGCAATAATTCAGTTGTTTTTATCAATAATGAGAGAAAATCAATAAAACAACTTCTGCAAAATTCCTCCACGAATTAAGCTCCATTTTGCACAAACTCCCCAGGGATTTTAGAGGACCCGAGGATATTTTCAGACTTGGGATGAGGGGGGGGGGGGAGGAGGGGTTTAATTTTTAGAACCAACATCAATTGAAATTTGTCATTCCAAATGCATGAAAAGCAAACTATTACAAGCTTTACGCCATCACATCGGCTTACTCAAACAGTTCAACTAAAACTATCAGGGAAAGAGGGGATGCATTATTCAATAAACGTCTATTCAAGATAATAGTGTATATTCAGATGATTCAGCTATAAAGATCAAAGCGTTCAAAAAAAAAATGAAAGGAATTATGCAAATGAGGCTGTATATGGACAATGTGAATATGCCATTCAACAATAAACACACAGCAATTGGTCAATCGGTCACTCCCTTAGTGGGGCGTATGGACCAATGGTCAGCGTTGTTGTGCGCCGCATCCCAATGTTGAACTCGTAAATAACTAGGGAAAGGGCCGTAACGTTTGGCGAACTCTCTTAGATGCACTATATCGATTGCATCGCTGAAATATTGCACTCACCAAATCTCGCTTTTCTAATGCAATTCATCGAGTGGAAATTTATCGATGAATTTTTATTTCAATAAAGAAAAAAAAAAGAAAAATTCAGATAAGAAAATATATTTAAATGATTTCCATTAGATTTCAATATCTCCTAAAAAAATATCTCCTAATAAGAGAGCACAAAATTAACGAAATGATAGAAAGCTCAATTTCATGAAATTATTTCAAATGAGTGGAGAAATCTAAAAAAAAAACTATAAATGTTAATTTTTTTTTCTTAACTTAATAAAATTATTACAATTAGTGAATATTTTTATATTATAGAGTGAAAATGAATTCATAGAAATTCAATAATTAAAACATAAATGTGATGTTATACATAATTATTTTAATGCAGAAATATTTCTACCCTTATATATATATATATATATATATATATATATATATATATATATATATATATATATATATATATATATAATATATAATATAATATATATATATATATATATATATATATATATAATATATATATATATAAATATATATAATATATATATATAATATAATATAAATATATAAAATAAAGTAAAAAAATATAAAATATAGATGCGTTAAAACATCAATCCATAAATGTTATAAAGTTCGACAAATAAATCCATTTTAAAAAATATGTTAATATTGTGTTTAATCGATCATTTGTTAGTAAATAACATTTTTGAATGAATGTATTGAGTTTAGCTAATAATAATTCCCAAATAAAAATAAAGAAGATATTTTTTTTAAACGTTTAAAATAAATATTAAAAATAATCGAATAATTTCCTCAATATTTCTTATATTCGAATAAAATTCCGCTAATATTATCGACTAAGAACTTCAACTTTATTAGATATTTATCATAATACACACACCCCCCCCCCCACCCACCTCCATATATTTAATCCATCTGCAAACAATATTCCCGATTATATGTTCAAATGTTTAGCATCATTTTAACGATCGTACAACTTCGTTGATATAATCAAACGAATATTTCCAAACCAATGAGGCATCGTTATGAGGTTTCATTTCAAAGAAGAAAAATTTGATATAATCGTGAATAAAATGATGATATTCTATCATATGTTTGTTACCATAAATCAAGCGGATAGTAATCAAGCTTCGACAACAACAACTGCAGCACATTACTCAATAAACTAAAACATCGGTGAACAGATAAATGACCATACTTGCATTCGAGCATCTATGAAGTTACCGCTCCGAAACACAGAGCTCGATCGAATGACAATGCTTCCTTTTGGGGCGCTGATCATTTCACATTCTAAGGGCCTATTCGATAGTATGACCTACTTTAGACCTTCTCTCATTGTAGATGAGGTCGAGTGAAGTTTGCAATACTAAACTGAATTGCTTTGAAATGTCGTGACGTCTTCTATCTTTTCTAGCCGTTACACAAATTGTACCTTCTATAGAAAACAGAAAGCTTTATTGAGACTTTTACAGTACTTTATTCAAATTGTGATGGAATCCATAGTACACGCAATCGTTTTCACATCTATATGGGCATAAATTTTATATATATCACTATTATAATACATCAAAATTAGCCGAATTGATAAACGTGATAGTTCGATGGCATAAATTTTCAGCAATAAATGCGTCGATTTATCGATGAATTTCTTGCCACCTTCGAAGAATCAATCGATTCTCTGTGTGGAAAATGATCGTTGAATGCATAAGAATGGAAAATATTTCCAAATATCAATTTTTTTTTCAATTTCCATCTTTTTTTTTCAGCACTGAAATTTCAAAAATTTCAATCCAAAATTTTAAAACCGATACTCTAACTTATAAATAATATACGTCTTAGTATATATATTTCGACAATCATAATGATATCCAAAGAAATTTTGAAAATATAAATATATAATATTTTATTTGCTGAATTGAGTTTTAAGAGCAGCTTCTTTAACATCCACATAGGCGAGTTCAGCTTCCAATAGTGTAGTATCCTCACCCTTCTTTTTTCGCCGCTTCAATCTCTTCTCTTAGCATTCGCCTCTCAAGATTTGCGCTAAGAACATGTGGTGGCATCGATAGGATCTCATCAAGATCCGATGATTCTCTACAATAATATCTATTCTTGAATATTGCAATAAATATAGACGATATAAACTCGACCAAGTCACTAAGAAAAAATATTCGAACATTTTCATGAGAAGATTAAAATATATCAGAAGAAAAACTTTATTTATGCAGTCGTTACTTTATAATTCATTTTACTATTATCTCATCTCAATTAGAGATGCAAATTTCAATTACAGATTTCATATAGGTGATGATCATTCGATGAAATTATCCATTTATTAAGGATAGGTCAATCGATCCAATACTTGAGAGAAATTGCTACCTTCATAGAAATTCATCTAATCTCTCGTAACATCCTAAAACCGGTACGTATAACAATAAATTCACTGCGTGAAATTATTACCTCAACCAAGCAAAGTAGATAATAACTGCCGCAATACTTCCGAGCACAGAAATTAATCGTTTATTCTTAAACGAATCGGAAGAATAGTAATCGGGTTTGAATTTCGATGGAGGTATTACCCTTCCGCCTAAAGCATCAACCTTATCTCGCCCAAAGTACGCTGCACTTTCACTGAATTTCGGCTCACGTACATTACCCGACGGTATCGAAGATCGTGTAACACCTGCAATATACGAGTATACCTGTAATATCTGTGGTATGTATTTCACTTTGCAAGTAATCGAGAGATAATGTAGCGCAAAGATTTTATTCCCTTATTAGCCTAACGTTCTATTTACGTTGTAATCATGGCTTATAAACAAAATGCACAATTTGATTATCAACACATAAATACCTGTCTAATTCATCTATCTTATGCCTACAAAATATGTCGAAAGTCTCTCTTTGAAACGCTTCCTCTCTTTTGATGAAAAGAAAATCTTAGTATTGCAAGGAGCTCCAGACAGATCCTTTGAAAAAACTTAAGGCGGCAATAGCAGCACTCAATGAACTTATAACTGCTTTAGTAACTCATATGTGAGATGTATTCCAGGGTGGTCCACTCATTCACATAAGAACGACACCCATTACGCTCTCTACCAACCTTTTGTCCACGACCGACTCTGAATCCTCCGGCTTAGTCCATATTCGAAGATGGAAGTTTAAGAGTATATTAAATAATGGAATTGTAACAACAAACCTCGTAGGGACAACGACCATTGAGCAATGAATGCTCGACGAAGGAGGTCTATTCGATGAAGCGACATCTCGTTAAATGCTACATCCATCCATCACAACAACTGAAATTCGCCATTAATTTCAGGCCATCTCGACCTAATTTGAATTATTTGTCGGTTAATGCCAAAGCAAAGGTGCGGCCCCCCGCCCCCCTCCCACCATCCTTTAATGCCTCCTTTTACGACTGCGGCATCATTCTTTCAAACCTATGAGAAGCTAGCCGAACGCATAACTCAGCTGCTCAAAAT
Organism: Ascaris suum; assembly: GCA_013433145.1. Taxonomy (NCBI): domain Eukaryota; kingdom Metazoa; phylum Nematoda; class Chromadorea; order Rhabditida; family Ascarididae; genus Ascaris; species Ascaris suum. The sequence goes on from CM024177.1 coordinate 1,402,676, forward strand.
ACAATATATCCATGAAAACATCAACATTCTTTGATAACAATGTTCCATACTGCAAACTTCATAACAAAATGAGAGATGAAAAAAACTCGCGTTTCACAGGAAACTCTCCCCCCCCCCCCCCCCCCCTCCCTCCCTCAAAAAACTTCATGAGCATAACCATTCCAATGAAATGTATGTGATAGTTGACCTATTGAATAGAACCCTTGATACACATCGAGTGTTCTTGATATGATAAGTGGAATATATAACACCGAGATAAGTTCATTCAGCGAATAAAACATCATGACTTGAATAGACACGTCTGCTTAACAAAAGCATTTTTATTGCTCGCATAATATGCGACGAAGATAGCAGTATCCAACAAAGTGACCGACAACCGACACAACAACCGACATTCGCCAACAAAATTTGCAACTTTCTTCAACGCTGCATTTATAGACTCTTTTAAATAAATAACAAACACAACTACCCAACATCAGACACCGTTCCTTCCTGCCCGGCAGCAAACACTCTTCTGCAGACAGGTCTTAATGAGCGGAAATCGTCTTCGTGGGACCTGTAACTCCCGAACACTTCTTCACCTCCTTTACATTCGAACCAGAAAAAAAAAACCCTTGCGCGTATTTTTCCCTCACATTTACGTCTTGTTCTCTCAATCGAATATTGCCTCATGTTGTTCCCCCTCATCAAATATAAGATCACCGTATATTATGCTTCCGATACTCTTATTATTCCACATAAAACATATTAATGATTTAATAGCTCTCTTCAGATCATGAAATTGCAAAAAATTTCGATTACAAAAAAAAAAATCGAACAACAAGACGAAATGAGCTCATTTATCAACCATTTCCCGTCATTTCAAAGGAAGCAAAATATACGGAGATAAGGAATAAAAATACGAAACGGAAAACTAAACAACACATTTGAAGCCAGAAATTTTTGTCCAATGCGCTAAGAGATTGATTTTAAAAATTGATGTTTTATATTGAAGTAATTTTAAAAGGCGAGCTTGTTCGGCAGTTAGACGACCACCTTCCGTACAGATGACATAATTCGATGTTAGCGTTATAACTCCTGCAAATAAACAAATAACTTTGTTTCTGAAAATTTCCTCGTTTCATCTCACCTGATAAATTTTATGAGATCCTAACTATTGATCATTAAATTTGATCAATATCTTGATCAAATCACTTATCTTGATCATTTGAACAAGAGATCATTAAAGCTTTACAATATCTATTCAATGAAGTTTATACAAATCATATAAGAATTTCGATGGTACCACATAAGAATTAATGAAGAGGTTTCTTTGTCAATCTAAAACTTAAACCTATGGGAAGACAATACTGTGCCACTATGACACAGAATATTATTGCCTGAATGATTTAAAAAAATAATATTTAATCATTTAAAAACACAAATTTGCCTTTATCGAGTCTAGTAGGAAGACCAAGTTTCCTGAGTTGTGGCTCCATCGAGAACGAGAACTGTGGCAATGGACCTTCGGGCAGCTCGACGGTTTCTGTAGCTTCTTGTCCACCACGTGCATAATCCGATTCCTTGAATTCGTTGAAATACCTTAAAAATAACGGTAAAAAGACCAATATTAATCGATGAATTCAATTCTTTTAGAAATTCAAACGAACATCTCAATATCTAGTTGAACAAACGGAAATGGTAACACTCTGATGGGAAATAAGATCTCTATTAAAGCAATAAGTGAGAAGAACGAACTTCTTGAAAGATAGATCAACCTCCTATTTCTCCCCTCTCATCCCCCTATTTCAACGATCAAATAGAAAGCGGAACTTTTTCGCCCAAACCTTAGAAATGATGCGGCGTTTTGTTCACCGAAAACGATGCATATTTTTTACTCTTGGCTAGAAAATAAATGTAACTGAAAAAGAAAAAAAAATGCCGATATTCTTAAAAGAAGAAATGAAATTGAAGTGGAGATTCCTGTGGTAAAGATGAAATACAGCCGGCATATCATTTATGGCATATACGGATACCAAATATTTCGTGCATATTTCAAATTTTTTCAAGGAATATATTCAGCATTGCCTTGAAGTAAAGAAGTAAACAGCATCGATTCGGAAGTAATTTCCGACTGGCTCTTTAACAGTATTTCTTTTTAAATTTTCGACGGACAGTTTAATAATTATTACTGACCCTATAGCTAAATAGGTAAGGCCTACGTACGGTGCAAAATATAACCATCAGGGTTAAGAAAAATAGAAACAGAATTACTTTCAATAAGCAATTTAGTTTTTCTCAGAATAGTATCGTTTACCTTGAACGTCTTCTGCTTCAACAAATCCACTATGAGATCTAGCTTAGAAATTTTTGCGAATAAACTGTTTTCTTATGAAAGAAAATATTAGAAGCAAACTGTGGAAATTATCATTGAATAGATATCATCATAGTGTCTTCCCCTAAGTATCGTTACTTAATGGTATTATTTACATGTATTTTATATTTCTTCTTCAATTATTACTAAATAAATCAACGAAAAGTTTGTTATCAACATTTTCTAGCCGCATGGAAAATCCTCTTATATAAGCTATAGTCAGTGAAAGTAAGTAAAACACTCACTTTATAACTGCTTCCTTATCGGCATTCGTGAACATCAAGCCACACTGGCCTTTCAACATACTGCTTACCTGAAAATATGTTAATAAATCATATCAATGATATCAACCTTATTCAGGATATAAGTTCACCTGAAATAGGAAACGAGGAGGACGTTCGGTTACGACACGCTATTCGCAAGCATCCTCTAACTCCCTCTCTTACTTCCCCTTAAAGACCTGCAACATCGTTTGCGAAGAACATACCAGCACTCAGTGTCGAATGCATTTAACGAAACATATTCTTGGTCACAGCAGATTCATGACAACGAAAGCGGTAAAAGAAGAGAAAAGAAGCCCCAAATAGTATTGATAAATTCAAGATTTAGTGTGAGATTAAATATTACCATACAAAGTGTTTTACTTTGTTTTACTTTAATCAATAAAGTATTCATTACGAATAAATGTCTCTTCATATCGTTTCCATTTCCGCTCGAGAGGAGAAATTATAAGGCTGAGTGAATATTAGAATTAGGCGTGATTTCTCGCCTGCCGTTTGCCGATAAGTCGATTCACCGTTGTTCCACTTAAAAAGAAGGTCGAGACTTATTGCACCATTCCCCTGCCGATGCGGATGTTGGGTTGAGTGATTCGATAGGACGGAGCAAAAAAAATTTGGTCAGATCCCACTTGTAACCAAATCGCGCAGTAACCAACAAGAAACTAATATGGAACGATGAAAGGCACTAGTACGCTTGTAATATACTTCCATGCAAAAGCACCACATTATCAAACAAGTTAGTATAGGTACTAATAGTACCTATACTAGTGGTCGATACCTAGTACCTACTAATAGTACCTACTAATAGCACCTATACTAGGTAAAGTGATCGGATCAAAAAAAGAAGACCTGCTTACCTTACTGAGTTGATTAGCATATTCGGTATTCGTATCCCTACCCAATGCAACCGCCATGACGTTATTCTTGCCGAAAAAGAAGCGCGAATTCGCTTTGAACTTTTGCCTCACCTTTAATAACTCATCACAGACATCGATTATTCATAAATTTATATGAGGATCAATGACAATAAAGCGAAATGCATGATCCTTAACAATATACTATAACATTAACGAAAATGTTAACGATTTTTTAAGGGTCATTTGAAGTAAATAAACTTCCATAATTACCTGCTATAAAGCATGAATTTTTTGAGGTCAATAAAATTTTGATGAAATTGCAAGGTTTTGAAGATTCCAGCTTAAGCTCATCTCTAGTTCGTCTGATGCTAATCACTTGAATCACTATTATTTCACTTAGAAGGGTCGGGACCTAACCCACCACCTCTGTTCCAATGACGATGCTGAGTGAAGTGGCTTAGTACGACGAAGCCAAGGAATCCAGTTAGAACCAACTGATAAGCGCCTGTGCATTAATCAATACCGACCGCGCAGTACCTGTTTTGTCAGTGTTGTTTCTCACGTCGATCTCGATCCACTGAATAAAGCAATTTATTTGAATGATAAATGCAGAAGTAAATAGGACAATAAAAGCTGACCTCAACAAATTTGGTGGCTCTCATGTTGTCAACATTGAAGACAAAGAGGTTCGCATAAGTATCCACACTATCCCGAATGTCCTTCACAAGAGTCTTCTTCGATTCCTTTGTCTTCTTCTTCACTTTCGTCAATGACACTAAAATATGAGGCAGTATTTCACATGGAAAGTAAATAAAGAACAGAATATACGCATACAGTCTTTCTAGGTGGAATAAAAACATCTAAGCCCAAGCATCCTCCAGGCTGAGGATGCGGCAGTATGAACTCAGGACTCCCAGGCAAACTACAATGATGCCATTCTTTTGCTGTGATCCCATACAACTAAGCTCTACGCGAAAATTGACCCAGCTTCAAAAAACATACTTCATAATTATGTCGCAGCTTGACGGAGGAAGAAAGGCGGCACCGAATAGAACGCAAACCGTAAATCCAACTATTTGAAGACTCTAACAGCATCGAAAATTAAATCAAACGACTTCCGGATGGCGCTTCCACGAAATTCACGGAGCATAATCGTGCAATTTACAACACAGTAAAAATAACCCGTTGGGATCGTAGAAGGTCATCCCTCCCTCCCATCTGTATTCTAGGTACAGCCTATAAAATGTTTCATTTCCTTACTCCTCATGTTCTTTTTCTCCAATCACTTTCAAGCATTGTAGTAGTTACAGAGAATACCTAACAAGCTCTAACTGGAGAGCCATCGGCTAACAGCATAAGAGTCAATGCATAGAATCCGAACCTTCCTTTTCGCGCTTTGAACGAGGCATATTTCAGAGCGGTTCACGAAGAGATGCAAGGTACACGAATCCGGATAGCCCCACCACGAATCCACGAAGGGTAACTGCAATGATCCGTTAGATCTTTGCTGCTCACTATCAAGCGTACGGCTCTCACCTGTTAATTTGTTTTCACAATAAAAGAATTGCTTAGAAGAAAATAAATTGAACGAACAATACGAACACCTTGGAAATTACTAAGGTACATGTCCATCCTCAACCTTTACCTTCTTCTGCAATATACTCAGGATGTCAAAGGTAAAAGATGCGGTGATGATCTGGAAAACATGATCAGATCAGTTCGAAGAAGGGAATAATGTGATTGGATGAGGCCATATTCGTGAACGTTGTCTTAGATAAGCTACGCGCTTGGTTTCGGTCACATTCCTACCTATACCTGCAAAGGTAACGCCAATGTGCACAAACATTACAGGTTATCTGCTACCGCTTGGCATTTCCTGTACTTAACCTTACAGTCCATTTCGTCCTCCACTTATCTATAAGTAGGCCATAATGGAGTAGAAGATTCGTGCAGAATAACTAGAAAACCTTAGAAATTAATAAGTCTAGTCGAATCAGGTAGAAGGCATATAAAATCGGATAGGCGAAGGGTACCGTTAAGAGAAAATGAAAGCGTTTACGTTGCACACTGTTGACTGTTATCTCTTCCAACATGAACTACAGTGATACCTATAAAACAGTTCGCGGCATCATAACGGATTGTTGGAAGATCTTGTCGTAGCATTGCAACCACCTTTTACTTATCTTGAACCGGGACGGGGATTCAGTTTTGCCTATAGAGTCATGAAATAAATCCGGTCCCGTCTCGTTGTCGTTCGTCACTACGACTGATTAAACTATTTTCCTAGAACTATGGTGTGAAGTATCCGACGGGAGTTCAATAAGCTCTTTGAAAATTTACGAAAAAAAGGTTTCGTCTAAGCAAATCAGACACGAGTTATTTCACTCATATATAAGAGTATTTAAATTAGTGCAAGCAATAGGTATTTTTAGATGGAAGAATAGGCTCCTCCTATCAAAGTTTGAGAAAAATATAAAGTTCTCGTTAAATACTTAAAAAATAAAAATAATATTTTATTTTTTGAATCAGTATAACCCCCACCCCCCCCCCCCCAAAAAAAAAAGAAATCAGATCATTAAAACGCAGATACATCTGGCTGTACTTGCCTTAAAAAAAGAAATCATTAAAATCTGTAAGTTTAACTTACTGTCAGCAAAACTTACACTATCAACACCTATGAATTTGAAGCACCGAAAAATAACGAAGGTTTCTATGAGAGTTGACAGGATGGGATTTGATTTCCGATCGAAATGCCCTCAGGAGTCTAGAGTAGTTCCCATTAGTGAGGCGTTTGTCGTCGAATGGAATAAAAAGAAGAAAAAGAGAATAAAAGAAGAATTGAAAAATATGGTTCCTATTATTTTTGATGATATGCTATCCTATTTCGATAAGAAAACCTCGCGCTTGCTCTCGCACCTTTGAAGCATACTATTCAAAACGAGTCTCTACCAGGTATATGTCAGAAGAAATCTATCATGTATTGTGATTTCTTATCGATGGAGGTTAACTTTTCTAGTTTCTCTTATTAAAGAAATCAACCTCATATATGACAGTAAAGTATCTGATATCTTCAATTTATAATTAATATTCAAAATCACTATTAACACTTAATATTTCCATTCTTTATCATTTCCTGTTCAGTGGGGGGGGGGGGGGGGAGGGGGGGTCTTAATTGCTTGGGGATACAATTTTTTTTTTCGATATTCTCACTCAACAACCTCTAATTTTATAAGAATTTCCTGCATAAACGAGTGAAAATTTCGGCGATTTTGATATGAAACGATAGAGTTCGACGAGATGATCACATAAATATATGCGCCATTAGTGAGTTTTATGCAAATTTCAGGCGATACGCATCACTAAACTTAACGCTTTTTACGCAAATGTTTTTTTGATGAGTTTTTTGTGGTCATATTTCAGCCCTGCATGTCCCAATTCCCATAAAATTTCGACGAATTGACGTTATTTATTAGGAAGGTATATTATAATATTCGGTGCCACCCTCAATGAGTACATACGCACAGCATCGTTGCGCGTGCTGTACTCGTGCGGCAGCGTCGCGCGTGCGGCTTTTTGCGCTTTTTTGACGAGTTCCAGGTCATATCTCAGTTCTGGATCAACCAATTTTGATAGGGTTTTGATTAATAAACAGTATATGATGCGGGGGAAGGTGTAATATGTGGAGGAGTGCAAAATGTGCTAGAAAAAAATTTGAAATAAAGGTGAATTTGCACAGGTTACGTCGATTTATTTCATTTGGTCAATTACGACAAGCTTACTTATGCTTAGATATATGTTTTTTTTTATTATTTCTACTTATGCTTATATGTTTTTATTCGTTAAAGTTGGGTGAAAATTGTTGATAGACGAGCAAAACGAATCGTCTCGCAGTATTAGCCTCTCCCACCTCCTCCCTTTCTACCAATCCCCTCTCCTTATCGCTTAATTACTAGTTATGGGGATAAAAACGTTGTTGTCATTAATGCACCGGCCGCCAATTACAATCTCATCGACGATATAAAGCTGTCGTTTTGTGATTTAATTTCGACTCTCAACACCAAAACATTTCACAAATACCTCATAAGATTCGATATTTTTTAATTTAATATCAAAATATCACCTAAGCGGAAAATATCGTTGTCAATGATTTGGTTTTATCTCTCTTTTAAAGGTGTTTACAATCGGGAAAGACACAATCAATCATATTCTTTAGTAGCCAAGATTGGCAATCGTATAATGGAACCGATTTGAACAAGGTAACGATTGCGTGATACGTATATGCAATTAACCTGTAAGTTGTATTTGCACGACGATTGCTCTACCTGGTAATTTTTGGCATGCACGATTTCTTTACGTTCGCTTTTTCCACTCACAGCCACTTCTTCAAATCGGCATCGCCGAAAAAACGATAGTGATAAGTGACACCTGCGCGCACATAAAAAGGAGACTTTCATTTCTTTGCTTTTCTTAGCTAGTGTCGTCTTTGTTGAACCAATGTTCGGTTATATTACCTGACGTTGCTTATGTTACCTAAGACCTTTATTATTTGATTGTTACCTAGGATACCTTTATTTGATTGTTTATTATTTGATATATCTTTGTATGTCCCAGGTAATTACCTAAGTAAAACCCCCGAATATTGGATTTCTGGATCGTTTATCGATTTTAACGAATCGATTTTTTTCCATTCTTTTTATTTTAGTTATTTTCGTTGTATAGTCACATTAGGCAGTATTGTTATAGTTCTACCTGTTATTAGCAATCATTAATAAACTTTTTTTGATAGGCGTGCATTGAATATTTACTAAATTCAAATATATCGTTTTCGAAAAAGTTAGTAGTAATTGTGACCGTCAATAATAAACGCTTGAAAATTCATTAACTATTAAGGTGTTCGGAGTTGCCCAGACTTTTATGTATTTATTTATTTATTTATTTGTTTCTTTGTTTATTTATTTATTTATCTTATTTATTTGTTTAATTTTGTTTATTTATTTATTGAATTATTTAATTTTGTTTACTCATTTCAAAGTCGTGAAATGGGAAAACAGACGAAAAATATATGAATATGAACGGCAAAGAGTATCATTCGCAAAAGCACAACATAGACATTTAAACACACAAGAGCAGCCAATTGTATAGATTCAACTACAGCTTAAAAAGCCGAAGGAGTGAACGCATTGATAATTTCGGCAGGAAGGGGAAGTAAATTGCAGACTCGAAATTCGAGATATCCTACTAGGCAGAACACTGTTTGCGTTGCAAAATGTTTTAGCGAACTGAAATCAAATGCACACGTCGACTGCGGGGAAAGGCAAGCTAAAATATTTCTGAGATTGGGATGTCGGGAAGGTCAAACATAATTTTTTTTTAAACAGGGTCATGTCAAACTTGACAGTAAACTTGAAGTCATGTCAAACTAAAATACAGAGTCCTAGAAATTGCAGTAATTTGACTGGGTAGAAATTGCAGTAATTCTAGGGTAAAGATTTCTAGAGTGGTGATATAATTTAACTGGTATAGGCAACGATAGATCTTGTGATAAGCAATACAATAAAGCGTTTCTGAACATTTTCCAATAGGCTGATATCAGAAATCATCCTAGTGGGAGTGGAATGTTCCAAAACGATTTGGGCAATATGCATCTATGCTGCAAGGCGAGGAGAATACTTTGCAATTTTGAGAACTTTTTAACAACAATGGAAGATTGCAAGCTCCAGTAAAATTTAGAGTCGATTTTAGTACGAAGGTCGCGAACACCATCAGCTGGTAGCCTGAGAACATCAGCTCCTAGCCTGAGAAAACATTCATGTCGAAAGTTGACATAAACCACCTTACATTTTACGTGGGGAATATTTAATCGCTAAAGATTCGACCATTTGGCGAATGCATCCAGGTCTGTTCGCAGAATATGGAACTTGTAGGCAGGATCATGCAATGAACGATAAATTTTGAGGTAAACCTTATTAGCAAATTTATATCAGTCCGTTTTGGTTGGATAAATGTCGGTAACACTTGAGGTATCAGGCGAATTTAGTCATATATAGCATGTTTTGACCTGAACGAACACTCCGTCAAGCTTTTATTTTCGGGTCCTCCCGTTTCTAGATCCTTAGTAATTCCTCCAGTGGATTATTGCGGATACCTTTTCCGTTAAAGCCTTCTATCAGCTATTTGATATCATATAAGTCTCAAAACGTATCTGTATTCATTGACGAGGAGGTCTGACAACTTCGAAGGATAGATTCATCATTAAAGAGCAAGTTTTCAGTCTGTCGGATCGGAAATCACCCTCTGGCGGGGATTCAGTCCCTTCCTTCCACCCCCACTTGCACTGAGGAAAGTCACAAGGACAGCGAAAGTGTCCGATCAATTCACCTGCGTTGCCGTACAGAAATTACACCATGCTTGACTACTTTCTACTTCCGCTAAATGCTGTTTGTTTTGTGCCTCATTGTGAACTGCCGTTGAATTGGCTATCGGTGTTTGGCTATGAAATGCGTTACGTTAATTACAGGTATTTGAGTTTTGCACTTTTATTGGCGTTCAACAATGGGAGATAGCGATGATGAATATCACAGAAGAGGAGGACGTGATAAGTTCGCACGTGAACGTAACGATTATTCGGATCGGCCTAGACAAAGAGACTATGATTATGACAGGTAACTTCAAATTATTACCTTTAAGGTGAATAAACTTCAGATGTATCCATATGTAGATCACATATTTAGTGGTTTTTTAAATAATAGCCTTCAAGCAATATTTTTATGACAGAGCGGAAAGTGAGCCATCAGATAAGAGAGTTTTGAGAATAGGGCATTTATTTATTCGATGATTTGAATATAATAAATTTCTGAGATTTTCGGATTTTCGTATTCTTTTTTTTGACGGTTCTTGCATGGCTTCTGATCTTTAAAGTTTTCGCACTTTTTTGAGAAGAATTGGGATGCTCTTATTTGAGTTGCGCAGTGTTAATTGAAATGGTCTTAGTATGACTATGGTAGGTTTTTTATAATATAGTGTAAGAGACGGTGGGAATAGAGGATGGAGGGAGGAGGAAGATATACTATTCCCTCATCCACGAAATATAATCTCCAATAGAGAAGGGAATTCCATCATCTCATAGCCTTATAAAGGGCTGATATCAGGCAAATATTAAGTGATTATGCAGGCGTGGCGGTGCTTATCAACGAACCGATTACTCGAATGGATCGGCGAAACGTTCATCATCGAGTCGACGTGACGAGTATGGTGGAACGGCGAAACGTCCTCGCATCGAGTAAGCTATAAACTGAAAATGCCCTCATGTTTAGATGATCGTCAGTGATAGTGAAAATATATTTGATATTGCTTATCAGTTAATCTTCTTTTATCACTTTTGTTTTTGTCGTTGTTATTTAATGCAACGAAAAACGTTTTCTATCTCTAGCATATTTTATTTCTTCAACTTTTTCACCGAGGAAAGCCGAAAAGAAGGTGGATGGATTTATAGATACGAAATTAAAGTTTCATTTAGTTTTTCATTTTAAAAAAAATGGGTTTTTCAATTATGATTTATGTTTTTTTATTTTAGAGTTATGGTTTTCTAGGTAAATAGAGTTATTTTATTGTTCTATTTTAGTAGTGCATCGGATTCATATGAGCCGGTAATAAAATCGGTTTCGGAGGAAACAGCATCGCCGGTGATGATGACCTTCAAGCGGTTTCTAGCCACTCAAGATGATTCGATCACCGACGAAGAGGCAATCGCCAAATATGCCGAATATAAAATGGATTTCAAACGTCAAGAGCTGCGCAAGTTCTTCATGACACACAAGGACGAACAGTGGTGGGTTATGGGGACGGTAGATGCGAAGAGTGTCACAGCACACTTCCCTCATCGGAAACACCACTTCCCGACAATTCTTTCTTTCTTTTTTTTTTTAAATATCGTTTCAGCGTGTCTACGAATGTTTTACTGCTTTTGGGGAAGTTTTAAGTAAGTTTCATAGTTCGAGCGCTATATTTTCCACTTGCCTAGGTTTATTTATTTTTTTAATATTCTGAGTGTCTTTTTTTTTGGTAATGTGTTCGTTTTAATTTGATTTCGAGCAAAATTTTGTCGAGGTGGTGGATTGCATGACGTAAGTCAAGAACATATTATATAAAGTGTCGTGAAATGAGTTAATCATGGAATGATGTAACTTCAGATTTGATGTCTGTTTTAGAGACTGTATGCATTGTTTGCGTTAATCTTGAATAGAGATGAAGAAAAAAAATTGGTTGGGAGAATTGAGAATATTTTGCTGCTGTAAACTTTTCGAAATAGGCGCATATTTGATATGAATATATCGATAAGCGCTATTGCTACACCAGAGGCGCAATATGCCGCGGTGCGTTTGTTATATCAGCAACCATATCGTTTCTCGATCAACTTCATAGAAGAAAGTATCTTCATTAAGAGAGATATCGTCGATCTCTACAAATATCGTCGCATCAAACATCACCATCTACATCAGCATCAACGTCAACATCGAAATCCGTCATCGATGGAGTTTGCATATATCGACAAGAGCTCTACCACCATCTATTTATTGCTTCTTTTTTATTTTTATTTTTATTACGCGTTTCTTTTAGAATTAAGTAGAATACATTGTGATTAACTGTTTAAGTGTGCAATAAAAATATGTTTGTTTGCGTTCGAAAATTCGACTATCTAAGAGTGATCACTATTTAGGTTCCGATTAAAATATCATCCGGAAGAGTATGCAAAACGGAAAGAGGAACAAAATGCAAATATACTCCGAAGATTGGCAATTTTTGAACAATTACTTGCTGATGGTAAAATTGCAAAATTGCATATGGATTTCGATTGTGCTGCAGATATTATTCGTATTATGGATACATGTAAGTTCATTATACAATTTTTAAATTGCAATTTATAAATTCCTATTAAGAGTTTTGCAATATTTTTATAATTTGTAGATGAAAAATTGTAATTTATGCAATTGCATTTGCTATTCTTTTGAATCATTTTTTATTTAGTATTTATTATATTTATCTATTTTTTAAGTGTTCAATCTTCATTCAGTTCGAGATATATATATGTTTTTGCACTCATGTTCTTTATTTATATGATAAACATAGTGCTATTGCTACTGGGTTTTTTGTACATCTTTTTTTTCCTTTCTTGGAGTTTTTTTTTTCTTTGAACGACTCCTTCAACTTCCCTGGCACTGATCCTAACTTCATTTGTGCAATCGTGGATTAAATCCATTTGTGCAATAATTTGAAATATGTGATTTGAGGTCATACGCTAAGTCTAAGATATTTCCCACTGCAGTTTCATCTGTGGGGGCTTTTTTTTGGATAGTAAGGTGAAACTTCCAAAACTCGCACATGTATAGGTCGTTATTTAAATCAAACTTATGTGGATTATGCAAAGAAGTGAAGCAACTGATGAAGCGATACTAATCATGAAATGAGGGGAAAAGAACGATGGGGTGATGGTAGGCCTATAAAGAAAAGAACGAAGAGTGATCTTCGTACATCTTTTAGTGGTCGTGAAATTGGAAGGAGGAACTGACGAGGATGTAGCAGCACTTCAAGACGAGAAAATCGACGATGAGTCTGTCGTTGATGTCAAGAAAGCAACTCCGAGGTATTGCTCTCAGAAGTCTTTTTCATGTCGTGGCATTTTCCTATTTAATAATAAGTCTGATGGCTTAGAATTACCTCACTCGTGCTGTTTCACTTTGTTGAAGTTTGCCATACTGGAGAAATGAACTTCACATGCCGCAATAAATAGCTTTTTTTTGCAGCGAAGAGAAGGAGAAAGCGACAGGTGTGGAAGGTGGAGAGTCGAAGTCGAAGGAAGGTGCTGAAGGGGAAGCAGGTAACGACGATGGTGCTATCAGCGACTCGGACGGCGAGAAGAAGGAAGGTCTGCTCGAACTTTTTTTCTTCTTAGGGTGAGGTCATCAGGTCGTAATACTTTCATAATGAATTCGAAAATGATTAAATAAGTCACTTTCATTCATAAAATAAAATGCATGAGAGTTGAATGGAATGTAGCAATAATGCTGGAGCATTAATAAAGCAATAAAAGTGATGCGTCTAAAATCGATCGAAGGATTCCTTCACGTTGAGCTCTTTATTATTTGTTTCAGGATGCCTTGTCTTGATTGTTTGAGGATTGGCCTGCTTTAAAACGATAAGCACTAGGTGGGTGCTATATTGTTGGCTGTTGATATGCGGCATATGGCTAAAGATTATGTTGATTGCAGAAGAGCCGATTAGTGAGAGTCGCCCAAAGAAGAGAATGCTTCTACATAAAACGTCCAGCATCTTCTTGCGTAATATCGCACCTACTATCACCATACAGGAAATTGAGACGGTATTGTTCATGTAATTGTTGATAATTGCATCACACACATAAGGTTGCTTGTGTTGAATAGCTGGACATGGTCGTCATGAATTTTTTTCGACGTTTATATTAAACAAATCGAGTAGTCTGTTATGTTTTACTTCGAATTTCATCAACTGCTGTATCTCCAGAGTAGTCATATTTTGAAATAGGCTCGCGATTTTATCAGGCGCTAATAGAGGTGGCAAATTTTCCAACTTATAGGTTTGCAAACGTTTTCCTGGTTTCCTACGGATTGGTTTGGCGGATCCGGTAGCCGAACGTAAATTCTATCGCCGTGGATGGGTGACTTTTCGAAGAGATGTCAACATCAAGGAAATATGTTGGAATCTAAACGGCGTCCGGGTAAGCATTATTGTAAATTTTTTTCGTTTTAATTTCATACGAGATTTGAAAGTGTGATATATGAGTTTCTGGAAGTGGAATTCCAGGTTAATAGCAGGTTTTCAATATTACGAACAAGAATATAAGGTTGAACGTGCCAAGGGGGTTAATTTATGAAATGTGTTTTTGTACATATGTAGGAAGGTAATTGATATCGTTAGGCAAGACGGTAAAGTTATGAATTCATTTGAAGTACTATTTGAAGAGCTTACTACTTAGTTGATGTCCTGTTTGAAAGCAATTTTTTATATGCAAATAATATTCAACAGTAGTTGAAATTTCTGGATATATGGATTTTCTATATTTACTTATTGGGTACTATTTATGAGGATGGGTGTGTGGGATATGGGGCTAGTAAATCTAAGCTGCTGATTTCGTAAGAGGTATTTCGAAGTGAGAGGGAAAAACAGGTCTATGAATATGGGTTTGTTGCAGATTCGCGACTGTGATTTAGGCGCCATCATAAATCGGGATCTGGCTCGTCGTGTGCGAACAGTGAATGGGATTACAGCACATAAACAAGTCGCGCAGAACGATCTGCGACAAGCTGCCAAGTTGACCGCTCTCTATGACAAAAAGGTGTGAATGAATATTTTGTTGCTTATTTTTTTGTGAACTTTTTCTTTGGTGCTTGTAACTTCTCAATATTTTCGGTTGTGTCGTCTTTTCAAATTTGCATCTGTTATTTAAAATAACATCACTGATTAAAGTTGGATAGTATGATGTCGTGTTAAGGCGGGTCTCTACCAGCCACCGGAAGAGGAGCAACAACAACCAAGAAGTGAATTTGAATTGGATCCCGTAGGACGAAGCCATAATCCCCTTTTGAAGAATCTTACCGACTTCCTTATAGAAGAGGCGAATGCTGAAGAGGAAGAACTACTTGGAATATCAAATGGTTTGTCTTTGTTCCTTTTCGAGCATTCATAAATGGTTATACTTTGTGAAGTGGCCTTTTAATCGTTATGATAGAATTTTGGAAGCATATATTAAAATATTGACCAAAGAAATTTGTAGTAATTAGATCCCATTTATTGAGTAGCGCTGATAGTATGAAATAGTATACGATTTGTGAGTGGATAAAAATTTCTTCTTTTTTTCCCTCATCTATTTTTGCTGTGGTTTTTATAATATTTCATTGTAACGGTCATTAGTCGCAATATAGCAACCAAGAGTGATGATTGCTGAGATCGTATGGATGGAATTTTTAAAGCTTTTTTTGGGGGGGGGGGGGGGAGGAGGGGAGGTTTCAATTGAAGAGAATGATTTGCTTTGATAAATTAAATCTCATTGTGCTTAAGTTCGGTGTTAGACTGAAATATGCGGCAGTATCGGATTTTAGGATAGGTTTATTTTAGTAAAAAATGATCTCTAAATTGCGTTGCATATTCACAAAGTGAACGATTTTAAGGTGGCACAGTGGAGGAGGATCAAAAAGTACCATTTCAACGAGATGATGCTCTCATAGCGAAGTTGGATCGTATTGTAATCTATCTTCGCATCGTTCATTCAATTGATTTCTATAATCATGGCGAATATCCAAATGAAGACATCATGCCGAACAGGTTTCTCGAATTTCATTTGCTATGAATGTGGATTTTCTGTTTGAAATTATATGAGTAATTAACCGTTGTGCTAGATATGCATCGCACATTGATGTTTTATGAGAGAATAACCGCCTCTTGAAATATATAGATTTCAGATGAATAGAAACTGAGAGAACGGGTTTCAGGTGTGGAATGATGCACGTACGTGGCGATCCACCTTCTGGTTCACAGTGGGGTATCGACGAGTCGAGCAATCAGCCATTGGTAGCCGTGAAATTTGTCAATGATTTTATCAGTGGCTTTAACGCTCGTCTCGAATCGAATCTTGTCAGTGAAGTGGTACTCACTGAAACTGATCTCGAAAACCTTGGCAGAAAGGATCCTGAAAAGTTAGTTGGATTTTCTTTTCGATGATTTTTTCCGTAACGATAAGTGAATGGAGTGATGCAAGAATGCGATTTAGGAAGGAGCAGTTTAATGGGATCGGCATACAATATAGGTGGGAAGATGGGACGGGAGTGGGTGATTCTTGCATATCTACGATCGGTCTTGCATTTTTTCATCGTATAAGAACTGAACACATTTCGTTAGCGTCTCTTCTTTTCGATGAAATGAAAGTTGCAGTGATGAGTAGAAAATTCCATTCTTGCTAAAGTTTAAGTATTGGAATTTTCAACTATTGCGTTCGTATTTCTATTTCAGGTGGGTGAATTATTCATTTCTTTCATATTTTGATTTTATATATATATATATATATATATATATATATATATATATATATATATATATATATATATATATATATATATATATATATATATATATATATATATATATATATATATATATATATGGGATCTCTAAGCGCATATTTGCAGGGAAGTGGAGGCATTTATAATGTCTAATTGTGTGGAATTGGCAAAAGATAAATGGCTGTGCCCTCTATCGGGCAAGAAGTTCAAAGGCCCAGAATTCATCCGGAAGCATCTCTTATCGAAACATAGCGAAAAGCTTGAGGAAGTAAGACAAGAGGTGATAATGCATTTTCATATATTACATTCATTCACATATATTTTAAAGGAAATAAGAAAGTACTTATCAGCGAAAAAAAAATTGATGTCTATACCTTAATTAAAAGCGGAACTGTGCTAGAATGCTTCAAATTAATCCACTAGATAGATGACGGGGGGGGGGGGGAGGTGATGGAAAAGGGGAAAAACAAAAACAGTTTGGAATATTAGATGTATTTTGATGAGGATGAATACGTTCTAAAGCTAAATAGAATGCTACTGGTCGGAGAATACGAAAGCATGTCGACTAGTTCAACTTAATCTTCTCTCGAAAACCTTGATATTACCTCAATTTATTCCAATTTAGGTGACGTTTTTCAACAATTATTTGGCAGATCCGAAGCGTCCACAGTTTGTGGAAGTGAGAGCAGCTAGCACGACATCGTCAACTGCACCTAGAGAGGAGCGTCGAGAACGAGGTAACAATCTGCTTCGATATTAGATGCGTAATCGGCTTGATATTTATTGTTTTCATTACCTCTATCTGCCGAAATATACTGTCTTACTGTTTTGGTTGTCTCATTGCATAAGCCGATCGCTACAGTATTATAAATGCATATGCTTGGAAATGCATGGCTACTGGTTGAGTTAAAGTTAGTCATCGAATTATGCAAGAATGGGCGGTGACGTTTAAGCATTCCTTATAGCGCTATTTTAATCTGGTTCGTAGGGGCGGCCGAATAAAACATATTGAATACGTGATTCCGGTTTCCTTGTTTTGTTTTTGCTCTCTACGGTGTTCGAAAAAACTCCATATTGTCAAGACTCTGTTCCTTTAAGATGTCGAGCCGGAGCGCAGTTCTGGTGGTCGCTCGGGAGGTTTGTATGGTGATCGTAACCGCGGCTATGGAGGTAGTGGCGGTCGCTATGGTGGCAGTTCGTATGGAGGTCGCAGTTACGACAGAGGTGGCCGCTATTGGGACGGACCGGGAGGTGGAAGGCGTGACCCTCGTGAGCCGGTCACCTACAAGGATTTGGACGCTCCTGAGGATATCTTCTGAATAAGCGTCCTTCATTTTTTAACCTGAAATTGCATCTCGTTCCTTGTTTGGCACAACTTGTTGTTTATCGATGCCCCATCTCCCGGCTCGCTTAACGACCGATCCGTTGTTTCTTGCATACCGCAGTTATCCATCACCTTATCTTTTTTCGTTCACAGGTGGCAGGACTACGTGGAAGAGCTCTTTGTGGTATCCGCTTATGGCAGCTTTCGAAGTGGACTTCGAGAAGCCAGCAATACTTTTTATAGTCTTAGCTCAAAGGCGTTGCGACTGGTTGTTCGCGGTGCGGTGGTGAATAACGTCAGTTCCTAGCGAAGCGGCCAGTAATCATCCCATTCCGTTATAGCCGTTGCTTAAAGGCTTCTGATGGAAGGGTGAAAGCTTTTCGCGTTAAGGATTGGCGGATGCCAGTCTGATGCCACGAGACAGCTTATTCATCTCTTGAAATGTGTCATCCTCCTTCTGAATCTCTATCAGCCGATCGTTTGCCGTTGGAGATCATTCGTTTTGCTCCCCACGTCTCCTGTCACCTGGATTGGTTTTTTTCTGGCTATCTTCGCATTAAACAAACTTTTGGTTGTTGTCATTCCGCGTGCATTAACTTGAAACATCCACAGAACATGAGGGAAGGGAATGAGTCAACTCTTTTTTGAGCTCAGTGCTTCCATCAAGCGGGAGTTCGTGAGCCGTCCGGAATAAGACCGCTCGGCTGCACTAAAGTGGTTTGTGCAGTGGTGTGAGGACGACGAGAGGACTTTTAAAGTCCATGCTTGGGAATGGGCCTGACACGAAACTGTTGCGACCAATACGGCAAGTTCCTAGCCAGATTGGGTCGACAAATGGTGGGCAACCCCCCTCCCTCATGATGTAGTTCCTTTTAAAGGAAGTGAAGAGCGGGGCAAAATAAGTACGAAATAGGAGGAGAACAAGTTACAGCCAGTTCGTTGTACACTACAGGAAGCAGAAGGAATTTGAAGTCCTCACCTTACTCTTCTATCTCACTCTCCTTGGACTTGAAAAACATCACCTAAGTGACCGACCATCACAAATTCCTACTGGGTGTTTATGGTTTATGTGGAATGAAGCAATTAGCGCGACGTTTATCTAAGCGAACCTGACATTCACAAAACGGATTAACCAAAGAGAGGGTCAAGTGGGTAAAACGAGAACAAGGTCTAGAAAAAAAGAGAACAAGAAAAGAGCGGTGAAGCAAAGTGTCTCATTTGCAAATCACAAAACATCATCAAGCGAAGAATGCAATCCACACCCATATAACAGCAACTTGCAAAACCCAAACAACCAACACGGGGATTCAAACATCTCTCTCTCTCTATGCTGTGTTCTTCAAATACCTTCCAATATCACCAACCTAAAATAGTTGAAACAGACAATGCAACAGTATCAAATCGCGCTTCAACAGATCATAACTCGCAGCGAAACACTCCACAGAAGCAACATCGTGCATCGCTCGAGTTGACGCTGATATACATCACCATACGGATCGTGTCGGCTCACCCCATTCGCGGCCGTATCTCGCTTGTCGTCCCTCGTATTGGTCATTGTAGTACTGAAACATCGTCGACAAATATACATCGACAAAGGTTTATATATGTTGGCATCAAAGCCATCGCCAATAATTTTCATGCGCACGACAAATGGCGTTCAGCCAAGAGGGAACATTTCCTTGTCACAACCTAGTACCAGCAGCAGGTTGAAAGCACTAATAATTCAACACTCGTATGGAAGCATTGTTGAGAACAGGTGCGCATTATCTAGGACTTAAGAGTAGAAAGGTTCAGCTATGAAATACATCAAAGGGGACGAGGCGTAGTATAATTCTCCTCACTGCTGCAATCCCTCCCCCATCCCCTCCCACCACTTCTATGTTGTGTGGTTACTCAAGAAGCTGCAAAAGGGGAGCAATTTAAAATCGATGAAGAGACACAGACCTGTTGGCCGCCGACTCCATAGCCACCGTAATCCTCATCTGCAATGAAGCACTTCACTGATCGACATATTTCGTGACTAATGATTTGTAAATAAAAGCGAATAAATAAACAAAAAAGAAATATTACCACTTTGGAATAAACATTCATAATGGGCGAAATAAACCCACACAATGATAATAAACATTAGGGTCGTATCTTGGAATTTATTCCTACAGCAGTTTAATGGAAGTGAGCTGCAAAAATACACAACAAATAACCAGCCAGGAATAACACCACGGATAATAAAAGGTATCTGCATATGACAATTAACTGAATCACCTTTAGAAAAAGCAGTCCATTCATAACGACAAAGACTGCTTATTATCTTCCATCCCAGTGAAGATTTAAAAATCAGAAAGTAAGTCGATGTTATGAGACATACCATCAGCGAACGAGCTGTAACGCCCATATGGACCACGACCAGATGGTCCCGTACCCCCGATGAGTCGGAACGTGGTGTACTTGGTTGGATAAGGAATATTTGTGCCTGGGAAGAGTTCTATGTATCTGAAATAATCAAGGCACTTCTCGCAACAACCTACGCAAAGATAAAGAAATATTCTCATCAGATCTCTCAAACTTTCGCAGAGAAAACGCTCAAAAAGTTATCGAACCTGGTGAGAAGAAAGCTAAAGCTGTTTCAGCTAGTTGTATCCTAATAGGTAGCAAAAATAAAACCCGTAATAACGCTGAAACCGATTTCATGGCATTTTCATCCCTCAAGCAGTGAGAGTAAATAAATCGTCTTTTATCAAAAAAAAAGAAATCTCTAAGGACCAATGAATCGATAGTGAACATATCTCGAATACTAAATTTACATAGGATGTACCGTGCAAAAGATAAGACATGGGCAGCAGTTACCTGCGCTCACAAGTAAACATAAAAAGTATAACATTTTTAGCCGATTCAAGATGGCGAAATCAAAGTTCCTGAGAGAAGACATCTTAACTCAAAAACTTTACAACCGCATAGGAGGTACATTGGCAGCTAGTGCTGCAGGTTTAACAAGGCATAACAACGAACCTCGACCCGATGTTGTTTTTGTTTCGCGAGAGCGCATCCCTTGCTTCCGCCATTGTCGAGAAGAGTACGATGCCGTCTCCGGACAGTCTGCGATCCTCGTTGTAGCCGAGTTTGATCTCAACGCAATTCAGCGGCTTGAAGAACTCTTCGATATCCAACGCGGTCACATTATATGGCAGCCCTTAAAAACCAATCATTGACCAGAAATGTGATCGCCCATCAATGTCCATTTGTCACTGACAAAACATGCGCTACCTGCACCAACGCTCATATCATCCACCATTCATGCACAGAAACTTCCACAACTTATGTACGTCCCGCTTGGTATATTAAATGCGCCGTGGCAAGGCAGCTTTAATGACCACTGACCAAAGCAAACAACTGTTCGGGTCGACAGCTGATTGGCTGGTAGAGAGGAATGTCTCGATATATACTGCTTTACCCTGGCAATTAACTGTCTGTAAAACTGCGATCAATCATACAAGACTGGAGGTGAAACCATGTTTGCATCCATTTCTGTGTTGTGCTGTTTTTAGTAACACACAACTACCTCTCGTCGAAATACAACAACTTAACCGGCACATATCACTTCCTTATGTAAGGAGGATCGGCTGAAAAATAAAAATACGCTTATACCCTAAATAATTCCCCCTCAATGTTGTCAAAGTCTCGCACTAATTTTTTGCCTACTGTCAATGTTCCGGCTTGAATCACCAACAGCTACACAATATGTCCAAGTAATCCAGGAAGAAATTGAAAAATAATACCCACCTCGTTCTCCTGGGTATAAAGAACAGATAAAATAGGATCTCATAGAGTACACTTCAGCGATCACCTCACATTTGTAAAACAGCAAGTGTAAGGCTTACCTCTCATGAACACCTTTGCCGCTGCATCATACTCGAACTCATCGTACTCCGGCTCGTATCGCGAATATCTGTCTCTCTCATAATACGGACGATCGTAAGGCGCTGGACGCGGATAACCCGCACCTCCTCTCATTGGACCACCAAAACGACCCCCATACCCACCATAGCTGAAACGATATTTCAGTAAAAAAACCGAGCATAAGGAATCATATTCAGCAGGAAAGGATAATCAGGAAAAGTTGAATGAATGAAAAGCGTGACATATCCACACAATCCGAATGCAACTGCTCGAAAGTAGATATGCAACAGCGGAAAGCAAAAAATCTTTATAATGCCCCTCTTTACAAATGCCACCACTCTCGATGAAATAATCGCATATGTGAACATACCGGTCACGATATCCATAGCGTGGATCGGATGCTGGACTCAATCCTCGTAGAGGAATAGGACCAGCCATTGGTGGCGGAATTCCTCGTGAAGTGTAGAAGCTATTGTCCATTTCCTCACCCGAGCTTCGGAATACCTCCACGTATCTAAAGTTCGAATGTTTGAGCAGAACTGCGTGCGACGAGCATTTAGCTTTTCATTGCTCTCATTATGAATAATTTCGCAATGGCAACCATGAAATGATTAAAAAACTGGAAGCAACAAATCATCTGTTCACCCATCTTTCCGGCACTTCAATTCTTCCTCTCTTCAAACTCTCCTAAGTGGTTAACCAGTAATCTAAACGATTAAATACTAAGCTATAATTTCCAGCACCGTAAAATATTACTCCCTCTCTCTCTCTCTCGAAAAAACTGTACCGACTTCCCGCACCTGAGTTCTATAAAAAGCGATGGTCATAAAAATGTCATGATCTAGTGTCGTAAATGCGATACAATGATAGCAAACACACAAGTTCTGATCAACTTGAATATGGCGAAATGTGTAGGATGCATTCAATATAGTTTATACCGGAACAGATGGCGTTACTATAAGACAATGTTCACCGTAATTCAACAGGCTCGGAAAACATCGGATCTGATATAATAACGGATAAATTGTATAAGATTGCATGAGTCTTCAATATTCGACTTCAAACGACATTCGAATTTATTTCAGAGATATATAATCGTTTTCTTTCCGATTCCTCGATATAACTTCAGCAAAAATCAAGCAATCGTATCGGAGATCAGCATCAATATATTAAAGAAAGACAGGAATAACTCAAATCAATACCAGTCGGAGATGAAACTATTTGCAAAAGAAATTAACCCCTGTGAAAACCCATACCTCGAGCCCATGTTGTTTTTGCTCCTCTCGAGAGCCAGCTCGGCGTGCTCTTTGCTGGCCAAACGTACGAATGCCTCCCCCGAAGGACGACCCCCCTGCTCCTTGTCGATAACCACGTCCGCTACATCCAGGCCTATATCCCATTAATCATATCACCACACCACACCACCACTTACCATATGGGAACGAACAATTTTCACCGCCCGCTTACCACTGAGACGGGCGTCCAGCCGACTAAATATGCAAATAATTCGCTAATCATACCACTAAACCATACTCTAGCTAATTTCACTAAGCCACTATATCTATCAACGATCACTATCGTTATGGTGGATTTATCCAGCCCTTTGACTGATAAAAAAAAACGCGCGCGTTATTGATCACTTATCTTCACATTAATAAATGTGATCATTTTCTTCGACGATAGAAAATCGATCATCACAAAAAAGAATATACCATGGCTTATATTAAGATCTCAATCACTACTTACAAATATCGATCGCCACTTTTATATATTTAAATAGCAATCCGCTTCATGCTCATAAATATTCCACAATGTGATCATGAGATGAGTGGAAAATTCAGCATTTTTACAAACTTTAGCACGTGAAGGTTTGTCGATCAATCAGCAATTATTTATTCAAATAAACGTATCATTCACAATCATTTAATATGATGCGAGTTCATTTAGAGTCCTCTTAGATTATTTTAGTCGACGTCAACAACTACTGTTGATTTTATTCTTTTTTTTTAATGAATGCTATCTCTAGAAATACTTATTAAAAAAAAGGAAATCCTTTTATTATATAGGAGACGTTTCACTCGTTGTTATACTCTCAAATTTTCTAATCAACGACTAACAACACGTATATGATATACCTTGATCTGTAACATGCGACCAGTTGTGAACGTATACCTTTAAAGAACTCTTTAATATCATCGACGTTGGCACTATAAGGAAGTCCTCGAAGTCGCACTACATAGTTGCTTGCATAGCGACTTTCCGATTCACCACTGCCACGAATCACACCATGACGAACCATCATTGCCAATTCACCCTCGCTTACCGTGAACACTGAAATCATGTCTTATAACATCTGGAATACCTTCATATCGATCACTCCTATCCTCTTATCAGTAACGCAATCACCTTATCTCAAATGCGCAAAACTCATAAAACCTTCAATATAACGTCCGTTGATTTCGTTTCTATCCAACTTGAGTGCCTCCTTTACAGCGCTATTGTCATTCAGTTCCACATAGCATTCACCACTCGCTCGGCCACTCGAAGTTAACGTGAAGGTGATCGATTTTGCCGTAATCCCTATAAATATGTTTCAACGTTCATATATTTATTTGCGATGATCATACATTATGCACTCAATGTAATATAAAGTACATATATATGGTGACATACCTCAAAGTTACAATTAAGAAAAGGAACTAAATTCGCTATATGCTATTGGTTGTTTAAATTGATCACCAAGGAACACTAATCTTGCTGCTCTTTCGCTTTCTCATTTCATTCACTTGTAATTATTTTGGTAACATTTGGTGCATATTCCGGGATAGCCATATTTTACCCGCTTAGGTGTAATTGCAAAAAAAGGCATATGCATATTTTCTGCTAATATTAAATTAGAATATTCAAAACTGCACTATCGAATTGGATGGGCATCCTTGTTTGAAAAAAAAAATAAAATAAAATAAAAGAGGCCGAAAAATACCTTGCAGGAAATTGCGTACATCCGATTCTTTGGCAGCAAACGGAAGTCCACGTAATCGAATGAAATTCGTCTCAGGATTCATTACGTCTTCCCCGCTTTATTGAAGTCGGCTGCGATAATCCTTTAATATGAATAGAGTCAACGAAAACATTACCAATAAACGAATGCCCAAGTCGTGGGTAGATCATAAAAATGGACTAGGTTGTGCACCATCAAAATACAGTTTGGTTGAGCGCAAATGAAAGTTTTGGAGGTGGCAAAAAGCGTGCAACGTAAAGCTGTATTGACCTAAGCATATTTACGTCGTCTTTTGTTTCTTTCATTGTTCTAAGCAATCAGCTCACCACTACTCTCTCCCACCGTCATTCACCTTCGTACCATGAAACAAAATTCAACTGCAAAATATTCACAAGAAACACAGCAGCATGGTGATTGCTATTTCTCCATCAAAGGAAGTATGAGGTTTAAACCAACATAACTACCAATCGGTAAGAAGACGTTCAGCTGAAGAGGATAGCGGGAATACTTCTATATTTTCATGAACATGCTGAACAACATCGAATGAACTGTCACGACATTTGCTTTTGTTATTCTGCCAACGGCTCGGGATCTCCGCAACGTTAAGGGAAAGAGGGCTGTAGAAGGTGGGAATAGAACACGATGGAACCACACTCAAGTCACTGAAGTGATCCACATATCGCAGAACGTCTCATTCATCCTTTCTGAGACAACTGTTGTCCAAGAATTTGGTGGTCTGCTTTAAAATGATCCACCTGCCTAATATTAGAGCATATTCAACTCACCTTTTTCGCTAATTATGAAGAAGCATTCACCTCAAACTTCAACATTCCTTTTCACTGCGCTAAACAACCTTCTCTACGTCTACGTAAATGATTGAGGTCATTCCTCGAGTCCACAATGAGGTACATCATCCCTCCGGCATATCACCACATTCAGCAACGCCAAACCTGATGTGGATTCACAACGCTGCACAGATAACAATTATCCTTGCAAACAGCAACCAAAAAAAACGAGAAGTCCCTTCTTATATATGCTGCTGAAGCTATGTGAAGCAACTTGAACCTCGTTTCTCCTGAGCGCCACCATACAATCAAAGAAAAAATGGACTGGCTAGATTACAGCAGCAAAGTTGAGACCGCTACTACTACTTCGTAACACACATAACAGAGAAAAGTCTTTCCACAAACACTGGATAGTCGTGAGGGGTGAGTGGCGACTGGCCGAGTTAACTGGAGAACCCGCAGTCATACAGCTAGTTCTAGGCTGATTGCAACAGCGCCAACTTCCCAGCTTCAAGACTTTTGCCACCCACTATTGGCCGGTCTATCCATCTATTCGAGCATCGTAAAAATACTGCGAAAACGACAGACGCACACATCCAATATAGACCACCACACTAACAGCCACCCGCACAGAAGCACGAAAGCACCGCGACTCCGCCACAAACTAGCGCGCCTTCTTCGGTACTTGTCAGAAGTGAAGAAGTTCATGGTTCGCAATTAGCGTGAAATTATTGGCAATTTTCCGAGCACAGTACTACGAATCGAATTGGGTCGATTCGTCGCTGCGCTGCTCTTATGGTGCAGCCTGTCGAACAATTTTAGTGGGACTTCACAGTGCTGGAATTCCGTCCACGGACGGTTTCACTGGAGTGTCTTGGTGGCGGCAACAGAGACGCCGGGTTTCTTTCGCTGTCAGGGTCGTAGATGGGGACAGGGATGGGAGCATAGCATATCGGTTGTTGTGAACACTCTACTGGAGGTGGACCAGTGATGACACCACTTGAGGCACCTAAGAGGTTCATCATATGGCGATCTCACGTTGCATACAAACTCAGTATCACGCGAATGTTCAAGTAGCCAACAACGATCGTTTATCTGCACGCAGAAACAAAGTTGACATTCCTGTTTGCAGTGTGTAGTGCTCAACATAAACTTACGTATACAAAACCTTCACGCAATCGATCTGCAAGAAGGGAGGCCGACCTGCAAGAAGGAGAGGCCGACCTGCAAGAAGGACAGACCAACCTGCAATGAGACGAAGTGACTCTCAAGAACGAACGACCGCAGGAGCCGTCTGGATCAGAGAAGCATTGACTCGCGGCAGGTGAAAGCGTTATGAAGAGACATTTATTCGTAATTAACGCTTTGTTGATTGAAATAAATAAGCAAATATATAAATCCTCAAAATAGTATCAAGTAATTTTTGAATTACTCTTCCTCCTTTTTCTCGTTTATATGCGTAACTTAATTATCATTTCTTTGACGTATTTCTTTCTTTTCATTCGTTTCTCCGTTTATCTATGAAATTCTATGATATGTTTGCTTGCGGCAATAATTCTTATGCACTTTCGTGTTCTATTTAGTACAACTTATTCGAGAAAATTACTTTGATCACACTTATAAGTTATTTCGAGTACTACGAGTTATTTTAAGTACATGCATGTTACTTCGAATATTAAGAATTTTTTTGAGTACTCGTAAGTTATTTCGAGTACTTGGCTAGTTATTTTGAGTACTCACAAAATTTGAATTGTTTCAAGTAATCGAATTATCATTTATCCCTATTATCACTGATTATGCTTCAATTGTAAATGATATGCAAATATTTTATCACTCGAATTTCCTCATAACACATTTTTTTAATTTCATATTTTTATATCATTTCTGAGTTATATTTTATGACATTGGGCTTTTTGTAAATTAGCATCACCCCATATTCAAATTTCATCAGTTGATTATATGTATTCGATTGTTTGACGAAAAAAAAAAAAAAGAAATATTATTTAAATAAAAATTATCCGTTCATTATTTTAAAATATATCGTTGCTTCAACGATAATAATTTATTCAAATATTCAAATAGCTAATTTGAATTTTTATTTATTTTCTTTTTAATAGTCGATAACAATATATAATATTAGGTATTTCTTTGCTATATTTTCAAAACAATTTATGCAAATTCTTCGTTAATATAAATATCGAGTGAAGCGTATTCGGTGAGAGGGGAGATGAGGCGACGGGGAAGTGGAAATATATTGGAATTTCTTTATGAGAAATTACAATTGATGGTGAAATTGAACGAGATGTTGACGTATTTTGCACTAGAAACATCATTTCCATTTATATAGTACAAAATGTTATGTTTACATAAGTGTGTAATATCCACATGAGTGTAAACATATCGAGAACATTTCAAATATAGGCTCTACTTCTTGAGCACGTATCACTAGTATAGATAATGTTGATTAATATGATTCATAGAGAGGTTTACTCGATACGCCGAGTACATGATTACTTGATGATATTTTCCAATATTTGCATATTGTTATTATTCACTAATTCTAGTGATAATCATTTCATCAATTCTCGTATTTATATGTTTACTAGTTGTTTTATTAATTGTTAGTGAAGATCGAATCACTAAATGATATGGAATTATTTAAAGCTAATATTAATTGTGGGTTTTATTATTTATGCTCCGATTTTTAAAACTATCAATAAATCCGAATATTACCGTTGCTTCTTTCGGGTATTTTTCGAGTAATATAATCAAACCTAATACTATTATTATCAAATTCTTTTAATTTATGATAAACTTTAACTATCTATACTATATACTGTCTATTAGTAGTGGATATTATAAATTATATTTTGCTATTATTATTGTTGCTATGAAAATTTTATCCACAGTTTTCTATTTGATAATTTGAATTTATAAATTAAAAAAAATTTTTTTTGCCTTTTTTTTTGAAATTTTATTAGAATATTTGAAATTTTCAACGAGGAAAAATTCGTAATCTTTATTGATTCAAATAATTTTTTTTCGATGAGTTTTTCGTATCCAATTGTTATATATGATATTTGTGCTAAAAAAATATATATATAATTTTTTTCTGCATATATTTAATTATTTTCATAGGAATTGAATTTAAAAAAAAATACTTAAATTCCATTTGTAGAAATTAAATACTTTCATTGTATTATTAATATAGGAAGTCCAAAGTAATTTTAAAAAAATACCCTCTCAATCGAAAATTTTACTCCTCTCATTTTTTAAATTTATAAAATTTGTTTATCTCGAGAGGAGACGATTTAATAATTGATAACAATTGGAATGCAATCTATGCTTCAATTGTTGAAATTCTTATAGCAAAACTTATAGGAGTTACTTTAATCATTTCCAATTGTTTTTTTCATTTCGTTTTCAATTGCATTCATAAACGAATAATTCTATCATGATATAAGTTCTAAATTCATATAGATTTTGTTGAAATTTTATGAATAAATAATTGTTGTAATATTTATTTTTATTGTCAATGAAAGAGTATTTCCGGTTTAGGTATTTCTCTGTGTGTGTGTGGAGAGAGGCTTCATTTACATATGACAATTAGCTATGCGGTCGACGTTTCAAAAGCAGACTATCTATCGCTGCTGAGATTGATGTTTCGTTGGAAAGGCAGCCTATGGAAAAACGTTTATGTTGAACTTGCATTATGGCTCATTCTCTACAGTATCATCGCATTACTCTATCATCTCGGTCTACATGGTGAAAATAAACGGTACGTCAAATATAATCTCACTCGTTAATAATGCAATATAGGCGAATGAATAGTTCTTGGTCGAGAGGTGAGGCAGAAACAGAAGCATCATTTATAAGCATGGAAATTTGCTGTAACACCAATCGTTCATTGACGCTGAATGAGTGATGAGTATAAGTTTAAGTAAATATACAAGATGCTCCGCCGGAGTCTCGACTCCGGAGAGTTCTAGCTTCTCAGGTGAACACATGAATGATGTTCTTGCAGTATATCGATCAACCAAGTAATAAATGGAGGCACATTTCATTGTAATGATCAATTTGCATCCTCTTTGAGGATCACTTTATACGTCAACGATACGCATATATCTAATCGATCATAGTACACAATGAATGAATGTTTATCGTTGTGAGTACGAATCACGTAGTCGTTTATAAACGTTATCTAAATGCAATATCCATTCACAGATATATGCAGGTACAATATTCTGAACAGATGACAATTACAAATATACATTAATTCTTAGATGCTAAACAACTTACTCGATATTGGAGTGTTTTTGTGTTCATAGTTGTGATCGATTCTATTGTGAGCGCTACCAAAGTTCATAAAAATATGTTGTTTCAATGAGGAAAATTTTTGCTATGAATATCAAATTTAATGCGTTATTTTATTGATCAATAGTTCTTTTTTTTTTGTAAAGTAAATCCTAAATGATCCAATCAATATGGATCAGAAACAAAAAAATCGATATTTTTAATCAAAATTTTTCAGTAATTTAAATATTGCAATTGAAATGATTTATTTCTCATTGAAAATTCCTCTCAAAAATTCTGTCCGATATTATCATCAGATAAAAATCGTTGCACTTGAATTGAACATCACTTATGATTGGCCATTTTGATGTCACTACTTCTGCAATTTTTATCACTTAAGTTATATATATATATATATATATATATATATATATATATATATATATATATATATATATATATATATATATATATATATATATATATATATATATATATATATATATATATATATATATATATATATATATGTATACGTTGCAGTGCATTCGAGAAAGTTGTGAAGTATTGTTATGATTTCGGTGATTGGATTCCGCTGTCGTTCATGTTGGGGGCATATGTGACACTCGTTGTAAATAGATGGTGGGCCGTTATCAGTCATATCGGATTCATCGACAAGTCTGCTCTTCATTATTTTACTCCCAAATACTATTATGAGTTACTGAGTTAAAGTTATGCGTTCGCATATGTGAAAATTGCTTCATTACGATTACGATGTTAGAAAAAAAATTGTATTTCTTTTTTTTTTTGTATTCCTATGATTTATTTACATTCGAATTAATCAATCGTTGTAGCAGAAATGATTATAACGATTCAGCGATGAAATAATTTTAAAAAAAGCTTATTTAAATATATTTAAATATAAGTCACACTTACTGGGACATTTGTTTTTAGTTGTGGTCAATTTATGGCTATCTTCGCAAGATATCGTATCAGTGAATTTTCGACAATCTTATAGAACTTCTGCTCTATTTATTCGATCACAAACTTTGGAGAAAAGCTTTGAGAATGCACGCTATCGAAAATCGCTCATCACCTCCAATATTTTTATTTATGATATTGTGATTGCTTAGAAATTAAATGACTTAAGACATAACAAGAGAACTATATATATTTATCGAGTAGAATATAGTCCTTTAACAGCATAATATTTCCATTCTCTACTGAATTATATTCGTACGGAATTTTTATTAATTTCTCAATCGTTTTCTACTTTTTTATTTCTTTTCTCTAATAAATTCGACACATTCAGCGATTTCCGCATAAATGAAATAATATTTTGAAGTTTGGCATTAGTGGTGGCAAACTACATACGTGGTAAAGATGATCGAACGATAATGTTCAAAAGGAATATTGTAAGATATATGTGCCTTTTGCAAGCAATGGTTTATCGTGCAATCAGCCCACCAGTTAAGCGGAAATATCCAACACTTCAAAGTCTTTGCAATGCAGGTAAATATCTTGCAATTTTCAGATTGCATTTGTTCGACGCCATCATTCATCAATGCTCAAATTTTTTGCATTTTAAACTATCCAATTTAGAGCACATATCAATCCATTTAAAAATAACTCAAAGATGAGCGCATTTTGTCCTCAGCGAAATCTATTGAAAAACATTTCATTTCTATAAGAAAATCGTTATACTATATGTTAATTTAGCGCCCCTCCCCTCTCCTTTGTTTTGGAAATCTGCGGGATCATTAACAAAATACCCTTGAAGTTACTACCAAACTGCGGAGCGGAGTATATGGAAATTTACTCGATTCCAATCAAGGTATAAAATAAAGTGAAATTGAGCAAAAAATCGAAAAACATAAAAATTGAAATTACTCAAGTATACAAAATCTTCTCATAATATTCAAGGATATCTGGAGCCGAATGAATTGAGGATCTTCTCTGAGGATAATTTTTATCAATCAGTTTCATGGGCGATGGCACTTGCACGTATCGCCAGAGATGAGGGTATTATCAAATCAGATCAAGCACTTCAAGATATATTCAAGGTGATACTCATAATTTTATTATTCCATTCATAATTATCCGTCATTTTATTAATACTCTCTCAATAAACGACTATAAAAAAAAAGCTAAAATACTTTGCTATTTCTTTTTCAACATTTTCTCAAAAATTTGTTAGTATATTTTTTTGTCTTTTCAATTCGCCATATTTTAAAACTTTAGATGGGTTTATCTTTAGCTAATAATTACAATCCGCCAAGTTTATTTTTATTGCGATGAAAAAATTCGAATTTTTCGATCTAGTTGTGCAAAAATATTTTCTTCAATCTAGCTTTAATAATAATATTAGCAAAGAGAAAAAAAAATTTTTTTTTTTCAAATTAGACTATGCATTTTTATGAAATGTGGATAATATATTTTCTTAATATTATTTGCTCTTTTGAAGTTCTGTATCGACTTTCGATGGTCACAAATCACATTATGGTACTACAATTGGGTTCCTATTCCACTCGCATATACACAGGTAAAAAAAATAGGTATTTTTAAATTCCACTTTTAATTGATATTTTTCCCCCAAAATTCGTTCTATCGATTGAGTTGAAACATTTCAGGTTGTTTTCTTGACGGTACGAATCTATTTTCTCATTTGTATAATCGGAAGGCAATTCATTGTCGATAACGAATCGCATTGGCCGGTCTTTTCTTTACTTCTTTACTTTTTATTCTTTTTCCATTCTGAGAACGTTTTGCAAAATTTAAAATCATATCATGCTCGATAGTGATATCAATAAATAAGTATGTTGTGTCTCATTACTTCTGAATGAGTAAACTGAAATTATTTATCAATGCAGTGATACAGGTTAGAGACCTCCATATATCGATATTGTGACTGAGAGATTACCAAAACGCATGAAGCATATTCCTTTATGGCAAGGAATTTGTCCTTCTCAGCGGCCAGCTTCCTAGACATCTTCTCTTTCTTCACCACCTTTGACGACTACCTGTTGCATCTGAAGGTGAATATAAAACTTATTTTTGCTTGATAAGTATTATACGATCATTGACTGCCAAATCCGTTAGCCTATCAAATAGAATTATTTCAACTTGATCAGTAAAAGGGATTACAACTTTATCTCATATTCGCTTTATCGCTTCTTATTGAAGATAGTTTGCTTCAACTCTCTCTTCAAATAGCTATTGTGCATTTTTGAATGCACACAATTGGAGAAATTCTTGCAGATTGGCATCTATTTTCCACTTATAACTATTTTACAATTTATATTCTATATTGGTTGGTCGAAGGTAAGTTCAAATACGTACTGATTTCTCGTTACATTCATATAGCGACATTTCTCAACGAATTTCTTCAAACATTCGTTGCTTTTTTCTAGTCAATGCTTTTCTCTTACAGATAATAGCACAACTCTTTCTCATTAAATCATATAATCGGTATATTGTTGTTGCTAATTGTTTACAGCTATATAATTAGGGTAAATCATGATACATCGATCATGGCAACCCTATTAAATCACCTTCTTCGTTACTTCTTTTACGATGTTTTATTAAAAAGCTGTTCGATTAGATTATAAATTTTAAAAAAAAACACTATAAAACATACTTGAATTTTATTCTTTCAATTTGTTTCATATAACGATGGAATAAGTTAATCTTTGCTTTTAAAATGCATGTGAGTGTCATTATAGGTGGCCGAAGAGTTGTTGAATCCATGCGGTGATGATGATGCCGATTTCGATTTTGAATCATTTCTCGCACGCAATCTCAAGGTTTGATAATATTTTCCCTCAAATGTTTTCTCCTTTTTCGATCAATCAATAATTCTCTCTTGGATCAATCAACACTCTCGATCAATCAACACTCCTAAATTAACTCTGACAAACATAAATAGAACGATTTAATTTGCATATATTTCATTCTGATTACAATTATTCCACTGTTGTAGAATTTTATAAATTCATCATTGTATAAATATATAAATCTGTTTGAATAAATTTCATTGATAGATTTTCATCATTGATTACAATATAAATAGAATAATTTTAGCTATATTCTATAGGCGTTATTGCAGCAAGCGTTAGCAATCGTCGACGAGGATCATTGTATTCCACCACCGTTATGTCGGACTAAATTTTGGAGAGATGCCAATAAAAATTCACAAATAACTTGACATGTTTTGATACTGTAAGTGTTATAGTACGTTTCATATATATATATATATATATATATATATATATATATATATATATATATATATATATATATATATATATATATATATATATATATATATATATATATATATATATATATATATATATATATATATATATATATATATATATATCGAAGTTGGGAGATTAGCTTTTTTTTTCGTTTAAATCATGGTCATTCAACTACAAAAATGAAATGATTACAGCAGAAGGCGATCATTGAGGTATAAAAGAAAATATTTTAATAGAAATCTTTAAAATTTATTATCACCGTATTATTTTACTCTTTTATATTGTAGTGATTGAATTATTTAACGCGGTCATTACTTAAAGTTTTTTTTTTTGTTCTTTGAAAAAAATTCTGCACGAAAAATTTCACATTATTATTGTACCGTTATTTATTTTCATCGAAAATTTCTAATGATATTTATGCAATAATAATCGATTATAAAAGTAAAAACGCCCACGTAAATAGAGAAATTTATGAAATATTGATTTTTTTTTTTTTAAAGAATCGTCTATTATAGTTTATTTATTTGCAACTCTATCCGCAACGATTAATTGTCATTCTCATCGAAATGATAATTTCTTTCGCCGCTATTATTTTTTAAATCTTATGTATTGATCAAGAAATTCTTTATGTGTATTTATCATCTTTTAATGAGAAAATATTTCCATACATTTATTTGTGTGTATAGTTAGTTTTTATAGCCTCTTATTAGCGATTATAAAAATAAAGAATATACGTTTGTTGGTACCTTCTGAAGAATTTATATTCGTTTTTTTTTTTCGCAACTTATGTTGAGGAAATTTTTATATTTTCTGAAATACGAAAAAAAAGTTATGAGAAGCGGATTTAATATTTTAGAGGGTAGCATACTTTATTACAGAATATTTTACTTCAAAGTAATTCTGTTAGTAATTTTTACTCTAACTAACAATTAATAAATGATATTATCATCAATTGTATTATCTATGCATTATTTCAGAGAGTTATCATTGGAAGTTGCTCATTAAATAGTATATATTCGTTTCCACTCAACGACTATTTCACATTTGTATAAATTTTCATTGCTATAATAATATGAAAATCTCACTTATCAATAAGAATTTTTTCTCTGTGTTTTTTTTTAAGTGAAAATTGATAATATCAAATATTATGGAATTGAAAATATATAAGAGATTATAAAATCTCTAAATGGAAATCAATACTATTTAAGTAGAAAAATTAATGGAATTTTTCTTCACTCTTCAACGATCGTATCTCTTATTTGATCAACACAACTAATCATATCGATCTCTCTGAGGTATCTCTCTTATTCCCAATGAATAATAGTACACATTTCTCTTAGAGTAAACATCGTCTATTTGATACAAAAAAAAAACCGTCAATTGAAATATGCCATAAGGTAAACATTGTTGTTCCATTTCTCTGGATCAAGACACCTTTCCATGTTGTTACCTGTTGATATTGCTACCTGTTTTTTTTTATATCGCTCTGACACTCTCTGTTTTCTCTACGTTCATTTCAAATAATCTTAACTTTATTTTCGAATATACATCGTCATCATTGCAGTTTTCTTCTTTATGCATATCGCTTATTGTGGTTTTATACTTTACTGGCTACGAGCATTGATTTTGTGTCTATTATCTGTTATTGTTGTTCCAATAAATGAGAACGTGTCTAAAGCTGAACGACCACCAAAAAGACTTTCTACATAGTGAGTCAAAGTCCCGATATATTTGGTTTTGGGATCACTGCCTGAGGCAAAAATAAAAAGCGGATCAGTTGAACTGTAACCTCAGAGATGACCATCGATATTGTTTGCATTTGTGAATAACCAGCGATCGCCTCAAGGTAACAGTGGATTCACTGCGGTCAGAGAAATCAAAGCACGATGTGCGTGAAGTTTTGGCTTACCCTGCACTTGAATGCTCCCACAAGTGACGGGTCGGCTGTGTTATTTATTGATTCAGACGCAATTTCTGGATAATTCCCATTTCGATACAGTTTCCATTGTGTTGCTAAGCAAAAGAAATTTCCTAGTGATAAATAGACTAAATAAGAAAACGTTGACAAAAATGGTCGTACTTGGCCATGCGTTATGAGATAAGTATGTGAGACGCTGCAAGAGGATAAAACGAGCATTATTCTTTAAGGTTTGAGCAATCATCTCTTGATGACAATTCACTATTCGGCTAGCGTCGCGACTGCGAAATATAGTCGTTTTGCACAGGTGATGTTCAGGTGGAAAGGTAGTCTATGGAAATTGATTTATATCGAAGTAATCGTGTGGTTACTTTTGTATGCTGCTCTTTCAATTCTCTATCGAGTTGGTTTGCATGGCGATAGTAAAATGTACGTTTTTGCTATCATATCATAATTGTGAGTCTTTGAATTAGACGTATATCAATAAAAAAAATAGGCACTCCAATATGATTAAACAGAAATTAAATTATGTTATGCAGCTATTTTTAAAAAAAAATGTAACTTTACAATAGTAACACCTCAAAAATATATGCTCACCTCTTTTTAAGTTTTATTTAATTACAATTTTTGGGCATCCTAATAAGTTATCTCTTTTCAAAGATGAATTTATTAAAATGGTGGACTTATTTCACTCTATCAATCTTCTTTCCGATCTTCATTAAACCTATCATTTATAAATTTTTTTGATTGGTTTTTATTCGTCTCAAACATAAATTATCGATTTTATGACGAATATTGAAGAAAAAAAAACATTTTTTTTTCTTTTCTCTCACTATATATATATGCTATTTCAATTCGAAAAAAAAAATTCAACTAGAAAAAAATTTTCATTCGTATTAAAAAAAAAAAAATTCCATTAATTTTTCAACGTTGTAAAATATTTGAATTTAAAAAAAAAAAAAATTATTTGAAGTATTTTCGAACGAATTGTAAATATTTGCTATCAGACGAATAATTGGATTCCATTGGCGTTTATCGTTGAAGGATTTGCCACAATTATATTAAATAGATGGTGGTCCGTTATCAGTAATGTTGGATTTATCGATAAGTGAGTTGATTGATTTTTCTATATGATTGTGCTTTAGTTAAGAATAATTGCATTGTATTTTGAAGCTATTTTTCTCTTTATTTTTAATTCTAAGCGTGTTGATAACCGAATCTTTCATGTTGACAACACTTCTAATGAATTTTTTTTCTTTTTTTTTTTTGCTCATTCGCTCATTGAAAATGGACTTAATTTAATAGTAGAACTTAAGTGAATCAATAGGTCGGAGTCAATCTTATTGGAGTCGAACTCGTTAATCGATTCACTGAACGAAATGAGGGCATGAATATTTCAGTTTGGCATTGGTAGTAACGAACTATGTACGTGGTAAGGATGATCGCTCAATTATGTTTAAAAGAAATATAATTCGGCATATGACGTTGGTTCAGGCGATGGTTTATCGCTCGATTAGTCCACCTGTGATGCGTAAATATCCAACATTAGCAAGCCTCGTTGAGGCAGGTATTTTCTTTCATCCTATTAAAACAATAATGATTAATTCATTTCTAGACAAATTGGTGATTTATTTTTGCTAGAGCATATTATGGCGATGTCGTTTCTATGTGTATGTTTGTGATTGTCTGTCGATGTCTGTCAAACTGTCTGTCGGTTTCGACCTGGGAACTATCGAGGCATGAGTTAAAGCATTTAGCGAGTATAATATATATGCCAACATAATCGCTATATATTTCATATTTTGAATGAAATTATAGTCATCTGAATAAATGTGCGTAAATATTGCGTGATTTTAGTCAATTTCTCGGTTTGTACCAGCCGGGTGGCACGAAATAACTTTTTTTTTTGCAGAAGATTTATGCTAGCGATCGCGTTGAAATCAAATCATAAAAGCATTATTTTTGCAATTCTATTGTTTGTTGATAATTTATGAAATTGGTTGGTCAGGAAAAGAAAAATGCAAGAAAAAAACACGTAACGTACCAATTTCTTTAGCAGAATTCTTTGCTTATTGTATATGGAGTGCATTAAATGTAATAGTGAAAGGTAAACATCATCGATCGTAATCAGACACTCAGACAATCAGACAGACAAACAAAAAAAAAACACATAAACAAAACTATGAACACCGTTGAGAATAAATAGCCGCTTAAATGTCAATAAATTTTGTTGTCGGCTAAATATTATTCGAAATTTATTCCTGTTAGTTGAAAGTATTCTCAGCTCTTAATGAAAGATTGCTCACCTTTAAACGTTTTTATGCTCTACTCATATCTCTCATTCATAATTTAAGGAATTTAACTACGGATACTCTCTTCGATCGCATCTTATAAGAGTGTACGGAGCTCAGGAAGTTGTATGCAGGAAAAGAGTTTCTCCATCATGCATGGTTCTAATTTTTCAAGACCTCTAGTTCAAGTCATAGACACACACACACACACACACACACAAATAATCTCGTAAATGTTTTGTGATTAGTGATATATATTTGAGTGACAGAAACAAAATCATCGAAACCTTATTGAGGAGAAACGTTGTTGAGGTTATCTAGAGCCGAATGAGGTGGAACGATTTTCTGAGAACAACTACTATCAGTCAGTATCGTGGGCATTGGCATTAGCTCGTGAAGCAAGAGATGAAGGTATTATCAAGTCGGATCCAGCGTTGCAAGATATTTTCAGGGTAAACTATTCATTTCTTTTATTTATTTATTTATTTCGATTATTTTCTTTTTAATTTCCTATCGATTACAATACTTCATATAACTAGCAAACAGTATTATTTTGGTGAATTGATAAAGTAAATACAACTCAATGAAAAGCAATTCCTGGATGACTTCATATATTTTAGTATAATATTTAATTAATTAATTAAATTTAAACAACAATGCATTCATAACGAATAAATGCCTCTTCATATCGCTTCAGTTTCAAAATAGAAGAATTTGTTGGTACGAATGAAGGTTAAGTTCGTTTCATGCACATCGGATACTGACGAGTGGATTCTCAGTTATTCCACTTGGGAGAATGATCGACTCACTCCACAACTCCCCAACAGATGATGGTGCTGGGTAGACGGCTCCGTCGGACGGAGCCAAAAAGTCTGACCGGAGCGCACTCATAACCGACCGCACAATAACGAATGTGAATAAAATAACGAATATTTTCAATGAATCAGTATGAATATTTTCTATGGAATCTCAACTTCTATAGCTAGATTAAGCGTAATCTTATTCAATTATAGATTTGTATGGATTTTCGGTGGTCTCAAATAACATTATTTTATTATCATTGGATACCAATGCCACTTGCATTCAGTCAGGTGAATTCCATTTCAATAGATCTAATCAGGTTGATTTCATTTCACTAGATTGCATCTTCATTTCTTCCTTTAGAAAATCTTCTATGTGTTCAACATTTATTTCCAGCTCTTATTATTGATGGCAGATCTGTAGCCTCTATTAAATTCTTTCTTCGTTGATTTATTCTCAAAAATGGACTGTTGTAAATATTGGAAACGGATCGTTGTTTATTCTCTCCCCCCTTCTCTTAAGAATATGGGCATCGAAAATTTATGCTCATCAAAATATGGATGACAGTAATTTACCTGTTAGGTATGCATATTATATATAATTTACCTGTTAGGTAAGCATATTATTGCAGATAAATTGAAGAATTAATTACATATTACAAACAATAAATGTGCATTTTTCCATTTTATTCCAACTTACTTACAGATAATCGCACTCGTCGTTCGCTGCTATTTTATATTGGCTCTTCTTGGTCGACAATTCACACATCATGAAAACAATCGATTCCCAGTATTTTTTTTAATACAACAATTCATTTTAGTTTTTAATTGTTGTTATTCGGGATGAAATTTCGTTAAATTTCCATACGGTTTTTTTCCCCGTTCAGTAATGATAAAGCTACGAGTAATTTCTATATTCGACAATAGTCTATCATCTAAAATATTTTCAGATCGACTTATATTTCCCAGCGATAACAGTGTTGCAACTTATATTCTATGCTGGATGGGTTAAGGTCATATTTTTCGTACTCATTCTTCTAGATTATTTAACGCTTATTTATTAACTATTACTGCTTACTTTATTCGTAAAACTTTTATTAGAATCCAAAATGAAATATTAACTACTTTCATTATATCAGAATATTTGCCAATAAGGCGATTATAAAATTATCAAATCACCGCATCGTTTTTAACAATCATTCACTTTTTTTTTGGAAAATTATATTCTTTAGACATCAGTCATATCAAAATACGGCAAAAAGGTTAATTAATAATCTTAATAGTCACCTGAGTTAATGCTTTAAAAGAATGCGCATAAATACTAATTTTACACTTTACCACAGACAGAATCTGAGTTCCACGTCCTAAGCCTTATCAGCCGATTAGCCAAACTATTAGTAAACAGTCCTCAATATCAAGGCTCATTTTCATGACTTATATTGATGAAATATGCAGATGTGACAATTTAGAAAAAATTTCACCTCATCTGATACGATGTAAACATCGTTGAATTGAATAAATGTGAAATTTTTACAGGTGGCTGAGGCGTTAATAAATCCATGTGGTGATGATGACGAAAATTTTGATTTCGAAGAATTTTTAACGAGGAATATGAACGTTTGTCTCTCAATTCTTAAAAATTTCCCAACAAAATCTCTATGATAATATAATAAGGGGGAAAAATGCACCAATATTGATGATACAATATGTGCTCTTCATATTTCGATCATCACAGATTAAATATTTTCATATATTGTTATAATAAATAATTTCTTTTATTAAATAGTACCAAATTCATTGAAAAAAAAAAGATAATATTAAAAATCATTGCAAATGTAAATACAATTGAGGTTCTATTCAACGATCATTTCTTTTCAGTAATAATTTCATTCAAATAATCAAAAAAAAAAAAAAAAATAATTTCGATTGCAGCAAGCGATAGCGATCGCCGATGAGAAGAATTCCGAACCACCACCACTTTGTTGGGATAAATTTTGGAGCGATGAAGAAAACAAGAAACAAGAAGAGAAAGCAACCATTAAACGGTATGAAAACCTTAATATATGAAAGCATTTTGTTGAAAATTAAAATATATTTTTGATTATTGAACTCTTATTTCTCAATAAATATTTCCTTCCTTGTTGAGTTTATTTAGAAAAAAATACACCTCATAAGAGTATCAGCTATTTATAACTAGTTATTAAAAATAGAATCGAACAAAAATGGCATTATTATTGACTGCTATTATGAATAATTGATATACTTACTCTCTATTTGGTATTTCTATTACGCGTTATTAGATCGATGGACGATATTAGTTATTAGAAGATTATGCGTTATATATAGCATTCGATTCATATATTGAAAGAAATTTCGATAGACAATTAATTACAAATTAGTATTGATATAGTAATAGTCACTTATCAATGTAACAGTTACTTTCCAGCAATGTTAATTATTGAATGCTTACTTTCAGTGCATATTACGATGACGATCGAGCACATCTGCAAACACTCAAAATACATATTACATCAAATACAAAGGTTAATTATTTGATGTTATTATTGATGTTTTGTTGTAGATATGTATTTTATTGGTAAAATGAATCACACAGGTATTCTTCTAAACTCATTAGAGATATTCTAATAACCCCTTGTAAGTGTCCTAATAATCTTGTGGAATTTTTCTAATAATCTCACAGAAGCGTTCTCATATGTCACAGAGGTTAAGCCATATTGATAATATATGATTAAGCCTTATTGATAATTCATCTCTTTTTTATTATAATGGAAAATAGAATATCATTGGGAAAAAAATATGTAAATGAAATCAGCAAATAAAAATGTACATTAGGAAAGAGGGAAATTCAATTTTTCCTGCGTTATCATTGCTGCAATATCGATTAAACTATAGATGAAAAACTTCAAATTGTATATGCACCTTAATTTCAATCTATGATACGCATTTGGTTCTTTAGCTATTTCTTAGGTGTCTAGGCAACATTCGTTATAACCTATGAAATAAAATATATAAGAAATTGCGCTCTTCATTGAGCTCTTCGATAGACGAATATTGAAAGAGAAAAATTACTTGCAGGAAGAAGCGGAATCGATAACATCAATGGACTCCGGTAAATATAGTGATATAAGTATCATATCACCTAAAGAAATTATCAATATAGAAATAAATAAATAAATAATGTTTATTATAAATAAGAAATAAATCGCAAACAATAGTAACATTTAAATATTTTCTGCTGCAAAATTTATTGAGGAATAAATGAAAACGATATGGCAAACCGGAATTTACTCCCTCATTTATTGTGAATGAATGAAAACTTTAACTGAAATTTCATTAGTTGGCCGACCGTAACCTATAACTATGCTAATGGCTGTGTTCACTTCGATATATAATTTATCATGATCATCTAAAATGTTTCATACGTCATCGACTGATATCGACACCACGATTAACACTGAAATACTTCAGGAAATACGGACACCTATAAGACGTGGAGAGAGGGTTTTCAGCCTGAGGAGCGGGGAGATCGGAATTTTGCCTGGTAGCGATTTACCTTGACAAGAAGTTCGATGAAAAAAGTGCCGCAGCAAAAAATCGAGAAATCTTTCTTCGATTTGCAATGAGAATCCATTGATGTTCTTAGATCTACCGTAATATTAGTCCCTTAAAGTAGTCGGAGCCATCTAAATATAGAGTTCGTCAAAGCAGTTTTGACAGTAATACAGTAAACATATTTTGAAGAGTATACTCTCTCAAACACTTTTGAAAATAAAATACTGTATATTATAAGCGCACATAGGATATCATAAGCCGGTATAGGTTCATTCAGGGCATAGACACCATGCCAATGTTGAGAAGATGATTCGTGAACGGGAGCCCCGCAGCCTGAAATGGTCAACCGTACACCAGAGTGGGGGGGGGGGGGGGAAGCCTTTCGCCTCCTCGAATGCTTTCGCAGAAGAGTTTTGACAGAATCCTCGGCCGGAGGCGGGGCAATCCAGGAGAGCGGGGTTCCCCTCCCGGAATTGGTACTATGTCACAAGACCGACTACATCTCCGGCAAACAAGATGTTCTCGTCACCAGAAGCATGGCAAATATGAGAGGAGGGGAGGGACAGCAAAATGTGGAACCCTGGTAGCAATGGGTTTTTCTTTGATCACCACGTGGATTACAGGTCTGCATTGACGCTACGTCGCAGAGCTTCTTGATATGTTAAGAGTGTTTTCGTTGATTCGAGACATGCTTCCTTTTCATATGAGAGGTTTCCGTTATGCTTTTTAACTGTGTCCATATTATCTCGATATCATCGCTCACGATGAACTGTTGTTTCTTTGGTGACATAAGTGCGCCATGTTGGCTTTCAGCGCTTCTCATTCCAACACACTTTCCTCGTGTTCTCCGACTCAACGGAGAATTTCGTTTTGTGCTTGCGATTCGAGCTTCTAATATCCTTCACAGAGACGACAAAAACCAGGGGCACCAGCGGGGACCCCGCAGGGGAGGGGATTTTTTGGTGGCGGGGCCCCGGCGACAGGGGATCCTAGACCCAAAATTTATGGTTCATGTTAATGAGGAAGACCCTGCGGGGAGGGGGTGAACTCCGAACGCTACACCATACCATACGCATTAGAAGACGATCATCTCACCATTTTAAAATGAGGTGTATTGGGGCAATAACCTCGGCATTGAGTTAAGGCTGCTAAATATTGCATGGTTAATTGCGAATCTGCACTGAAAGGTGGTTGAATTTGTATATTTATGCATGAAAGACTCTTTCTTTCGGCACCATCATATATATGCCTCATATCGCTGTGATATGCTTCACGTTTCTCCGCCTCAGGTCATATGATTGTTGGACCTCTTGCTAGATCCCCTTAGGCACATTTAATGATAAAAAAAGACGCGAAAATATTGATATTGCCAACTTGGATGAGCTCCAGGTTACTTCCCTCATTTGTAGGTATGGCTGAGCGAGAGGGAGGGGGAGTGGAATGGAAGAGAGAGCGTAAAGAGAAGAGCAAAACTGCTCTGCCTTGCAGAGGGCAACGATTCATCACTTCGATATCAATTCCCCCGTTCGTAAGACCTCGACATACGAACCACCGCCTTCCTCTTCAGCTGGATAATCCAACAGTGTTGCCAGCTCCCCCCTCCCCCCCTCCCCCATCTCGCCATGGGCCATGTGATCCCTAGTTTGCACGTATAATATTTATTGCAAAATTTAGCTGCAATTTGAAATCAAATGTCTTGCAGCGATCGGTTGGCTATTTGCCAAAAATAATAGTTTCGCGTTTTGGATTGTCGAGCACTTTAAGTAATACGTATAGCTGGAGATTTATGTTGTGGTGATGAAGTGTTGTTGATAGAGTTATGACCAAGTAATTCACACGTTTGCATAATTGTTTGTTTACTTGAGAATCTGATGAACCGAATTGTAAAAAGCGCATATTGTGGCAGTTTTCGTTAGTGCATTTTCTGATTTCTTTTTTGTTTAGTTAG
Organism: Ascaris suum; assembly: GCA_013433145.1. Lineage (NCBI taxonomy): Eukaryota > Metazoa > Nematoda > Chromadorea > Rhabditida > Ascarididae > Ascaris > Ascaris suum. The sequence goes on from CM024177.1 coordinate 1,447,341, forward strand.
TTAGTTTTTTTTTTTTAATTTTTATCAAACGAGTTTTATATATGCGTTTATAATTTATCCATAGACGTTCGTTTTGCTTTCTTGATTGACTTAAGCTAAATAGTTTGAGCTATAGTCCATCGATTAACGAGAAATGAATAATCTCACAAAAAAAAAGCAAGGTGTATCAGTAAATATGTTCCCGTTCTTTTTTTTTCAGTTCCATACTTGGCAAATTAATTGATTCTACTAGTTGATTTCAAAGAAAAGGAAAATAAATCATCGATCAAGATGGCAATGGCAAATCGAGGTCGTAATCAAAAACTTCCACCGGAAGTCAATCGAATTTTGTACGTGAAAAATCTACCATATAAAATTACCAGTGAGGAAATGTACGATATTTTCGGCAAATTCGGTGCTGTACGACAAATTCGAGTGTAAGTATTTCGTTGATATTTTGCTTTAATTTGTTGTCACAATATTGCAAGAGTTTTTTAAACAACGTGTTGAAAGGAATGAAATTAAGCTTCAGATAGCTTTAGAGATTCAGCTGCAAACAGTCCAAGACGGAAGGTAGTGCAACTTTCTCGGCATAGTTCTTGAACTTATAGTCCCGAAGTCTGATCTTCCTTCCTATTGCTGAATCTTCTTCTTCTTCTTTTTTTTTTTTTTGCTATTGGAGTTGCTTTGTTGATTAAAAGACCCTCGATATAGTGCATAGGGGAGGCACCGTTTCTCATTCGTTCTCGTATATGCTACGAGGTTTTTGATAAGAGCTGGAAGAAGAGTTATATTATAAGAGGGTTTAATGGCTAATGGAAGTGTCGAATAGAATGTTATTCATAACCAGAAGATTATAACCGGAAGTGATTGCATGATTCCTTGGAAAAAAAAAACACTGTTTAAATTTATTTAAAAAATAGATTACAAATTGAAAGTAAACTATTTTCTTATTCCAAAAAATCTTTTTTTTTCCAGTGGGAATACATCGGAGACACGTGGTACCGCATTCGTTGTCTATGAGGATATATTTGATGCAAAAAATGCATGTGAACATCTCTCCGGTTTTAATGTTTCAAATCGATATCTTGTGGTATTATACTATCAGGTAAGCTCATATCTATTCTATTATGACAATGAATTGTACGCAACAATACTCGTTCATCGGATTATAACCAGTCCCGATTTCCCCATATATTTGTATATGTAAGAGCAATCTATAGATCAAAAGGGACAACTCAATCCTTCAGTTCTAATCTTTTAGCTGTTTGCACATCAAATAATTTTCATTTATTTCCTAGGTGGCCATGAAAATTTGAAATCGAACAGCCAAATAATGAATTTATTCTATCAAAAAACGATTCATTCATATCAATACTCAAGTATATTTTAGGCCACAAAAGCCTACAGAAGGATGGATACGGAAAAAGCGAAAGAAAGGCTAGAAGAGATAAAGGATCGTTATAATCTCGGTGGAGATCTAGAGCGCGAGAAGAAGGACAAATTTGGGTTCACTCCTACACCTCGACGTTGAATACCGCAATCTTATTTCGTTGAGTATTTGTTGTTGTGATTTTGTGTCATTATTATTTTTTGATTGTATTTAATCTTTATTGTTCCTTTATGTTAATGCAACTACATGTCGTGTTGCTTTGATCGGCTTTTTTTGGTTATAACGGTATAATTAAACCGGAAATGACATCATTCAGGCCAATTTTGACTATGAGAGTGTCCTGATCCATCGAAGGAAAGTACTACCTCACTTCAAAAGCGAACCACTCTCATAGGTCTCGTTGAAGTCGTAATGCTTCGTTTTGCCATTCTTGCGTCCTTTACGTTTTTTTTTTTTTTTTTGAAATAAATTCCTACCTTTCGGTGATCACAAAAGGATGTGACATTGTTGTTGGGAGGTTGAGATGTGGTGTTGTGGTCAAGAACTCATCAGATAGAAAACCGTTGATAACTTAAATGTTTGCATATGCAGGCGGGTTAAATTTCGAATTTAAATGCAAACTTTCGAGCTTATTTGGGGTAGAGCAATGAAATGATAATGCCTCAGTGCACTTGCCCATGGGAAAATGGGGGAAGAAAAGGGAACATGTAATGCAACGTGTTCAGTGCAAATATTCAAATGCTATCGATTAGACAGACTTTGCTTGTGTCGATTGCATATCTGCGATGTTATTTGTAGCCCTGACAGGACGAATCGCTGCTAGCATTTATAGCACTTCGATTTCTTATGAATCAAAGAATCAAACTGAGGGGGTGTCTCGGTTGATTTCATCGCTGCAACAGGTGAATGCATGACCGTCCAGGTGGTGTTATTTTCGACTATGGTGGAACCTAATCTCCTTTGCATATGAACAGTTTTCCATGATATTATGGCTCAAATCCGATTGTACAGCTGTACTTAGCGAGACAAAGAATAGGTTTAAAAATTATAAGATGTATTATGATTGTCGTTGGTGCAATTACCGCCCAGGTTGCTATTTCTGAGGAGAGCTTTTTATCTCTCTCTTCGACCCACCGAAAAGGGGCGATATGCTTTAAGTGCATAGTGCTTTTATGAGAATTAATGCACACAAATGCTTTTATGGCAAATAATCGACACATTGTATTCCCTCAGCAATATGTAGAAATTAAAAATCCGAAAGGTGCATAAATAAAATATTTTCCTCTAGGATATTTTGACAAAGTTCCAGCATCTATTTGTCCTGTATATTAATGTTCATCGACTTTATATCAGTGGTTTCCGAAGTTAAAGTGTGCATTTCATCAAAGGCTGAGATGGGCATTTGTTTCTCTTCTTGTATAAGGATCCGCCATTTATATGATATTATGCTTGAAATGTTTATCATTTATCATTTGTTGTTTCTTTTTCTTATCAGCATAGTTTGGTGGGAAAATGTTGAGAAGTCATAGAAATAAAGCGTAACTTTATTGTCGCAAACGGTTTTTTTTTTCAGCACAATAACAGGTGTTATTCAAAACGAGCATTTTACGATTTAACCTGTCGCACAGGTTACAATTCACTGCAATGGGCTATTGTCTACATTCACATACCCCCATATCAAGTAGCAACATTGCAAGATTGCGCTCTTTCATAGTTTTCCAACACAGAATTCCGCTGTTAGGACTGAATGCCTCAGAGCTTGGGCGGATTCTGTAGACCAAATCCAGTGCTAGGCCACTCATCGTCCTAGGCCATGTTCGAGAAGTTAATTGGACACGTCTAGTACATGAGGACAACATCCATTGTTGTGTTGTGTAGTGTAAAGCTTGACATGGTGAAAGGCTTATTTCATTGCCTCACTATCGATCGTAACCACGATAATTGAAGCGCCTATCTCCATCTGGTTGATCGGCTGTGCATAATAAATCGTTAGCAATATAAGCTTCCAAAAAAAAAGTGCTCTAAATACGATCATATGAAACTGTCTAATTACGGTGACAATTCCACAAAATAGTTGAATAACACACACACACACAGACACACACAGACACACAGACCACACAGACACACACACACACAGACACACACAGACACACACAGACACACACACACACAGACACACAGACACACACAGACACACACAGACACACACACAGACACACACAGACACACACAGACACACACAGACACAGACACACACACACACACACACGAAAATAATAAATTGTTATGAACATCACTATAAAGCAGCCATTTTATTGAGAGATGTAAATTCAAAATGATCCTATTTATTCTCTTCCTCCCTCTCAATTGTCATTTTGAAATATTACAATTGTTTATTAGTAGTTATTTTTAAATATTCACTGAATCTAATAAAGCACTCATTTCAGAAGTAATGCAATTCGAAGTTATATCTCTTTTTTCCTGTTGAAAAAAAATTTCTATTCATAATAGTTTCCTTTTTTTTTTTTGAAAGAGAATTACTTCATTACTTTATCGGAGCAAAAAAAAAAAAAAAAATTTCACTAAAATAAATTTCAGTATTAAATTGTTATCGATTTAAAAGTATCATAATTAATGAATTTCATTAAAATATTTACTAAGTTTAATTACTTACAATAATGTTTATCAATTAAATATGAGCATGTTTTACATTTCACATAACAACAATGAACATATTTGCATTGACATTGTTCTTCAATCATTACTTGTTGTGTATTATAACCACGTCCACAGCATAAACTACCACATCCATTCGCACCCGGAGATGTCACATTACATTCTCTGTAAATGCTTCATCATTAGACTCCATAAAAATGGTACTTCAGTATATTTCATGAAAATGGTACTTCAATATATTACCTAAAAATGGTACTTCAGTATATTTTATAAAAATGGCACTTTCGAAATCTATGCCGTATTTTTATTGAGGTTAACTCTTCGCTTTACTGTTTTCAAACATAATATAGTTTAATCGAATAAGACCACCATACAGCATCTAAACTTTCCCACTTATTTCAAGCGGAAATGAGAGTGTTGAATTATTATGCAAAATGCTTTGACGTATATAAGGGTTAGGAAATTTCTAAGGTAGAACATAAATTGTTTTCAAACAAATACTGCATATCACACCTCGTATATTGACGGTATTTTATGTAATATAAGCTCGCTTTAGCGAAGTTTGATGATGCATCAACGAGTGAACGATGAATAAAAAGTATGAAAGTTGAAGTGGGTTAGAAACTTTTAAACTTGTGATGAAATGAAAGAGGAATTCACCTCCGCGAGGTGAATTCATTTTTGTGTTGCACATTTTTTGACCAATATGCTAACTAAAGAGCAAATCCACTGGTCACTCTTTTCACTTATATATTCTATGCACCGAAAGTGACCACTCCTATATATATATAGAAACTGACCGCATTTTTGTTCCAAATGATCCTGTCCTCTTATCTTCTACACAATAATCGGGAGACTTTCTCAAATACACCTGAAAAGAATGGAAAATTCTTTATCGCTTTATGGAAGAGCATTTTTTCGACGTTTTATTTATTGATATTGAAATTATTATAGTTATTAATTGCTCGCGGAAAAAAAAAAAGTATTTAAAATTTATGAATGTATAATTTTGAAACATTGAAAAAGAGGTAATGAGTTTAGATTTCAGTGTTAAATTTTTGATGAATGAGATTTAGAAAAATAAATATCAACATAATTTTTCCACAATTCAATGCAAATATATAGCAAAAATTTCTTTTTTGTTTTTCAAAACAATGAACTAGAAGTGAAATAATTGAAAAAATTTTTGCTGCATTTGAAAGAAAGAAAAAAAAAAGTTGACGGATGAATTTGGTGTGTGAGAAAAATGGAATCCTAATGAATAGTCTCAAAGCAAAATACCAAATGTTGCTTAGACATCTCTCCATGCATTGCATTATTACCGTATCCAGATTCGGCAAGTAACTCGGACATTTCCGCCGCTTCCGCATAACGTTCTCGAAGTCTGAATTTAGCTTATGTTTAGGAATATGATGTGATGGAAATGAATTCTAGAAGAGATGAAGTTATGGTACTTTTCAGTAAGAAAAAAAATCGTACATTCATCTCTCGCTCTATGGCGCATTTATATATTCTTTCAATAATACTCTGCATTCATTCATATCCTCTCGTATCGCCTTCTAATAATTGCATTTTATCGATGACGAATATTTTATACTATAGTAATTAATAAGTGAAGAAGTTTTCAAACAACGTTGTGCACCTTCTATAAAAGTCATTTGATTGTATAATAAAACTTCAAAATTTTTTATATATTTCCATTTGATGGGCTATACACTCGAGGCGACCGATGGATCTCATGCAACGATTTGAATATGTTCATAGCGCTAAGTTGAGATGACAAAGAACTTACCTGAGTGCAACATCAACGATGTCTGGTAATGTATTCCAACAGGTACGCACATTGCAACTGCTTGATACACCATGACATTTGCACTTCCTGTAGAGACTCTCCTGTGTTACCTGTAATTTACCTTAAGCTAGCAGCACATTTATCGAAATCATTTATTCATCTCTCTCCAATAAATATGAAACTTCGGCTATCAAGGTATAATGCAAAACTTAATTCAACGTTATTTCAAAGGGATAGAAGATGTGAGTCGATTGATTTTCAAGCCTACTTGCTGCAGTAGCACATCTACAACAATGTTCTATATACTTATATTCAGTCGAATTGATACTCACCTATACTATTTAGTTAATACTTACTGCGTTCGATTCCCGTAGCATCGATTCTTGGTGACAAAAATTACGAAACAGTATATCGTCGCTTACCTGTCGACCGACATCATTGTTATGTTGGTTCATCTTTGCCCTTGGCGGAAGCCCAGCAATTGAAGGACTTTCAACAAAATCGGTATTTATAAACGTTAGATCATCTATTAATGATTCCTAAAAATAGAGACTTTTATTTATTATTGTTGTGCAAAAAAAATTTAGATGCAAATCTTCTCGTGTTTATCTGAATGACAACGAATTTCCGTTTAAAATTTTTAATTATTTACGGATATGAATAATTAAACCGCATTAAACGATTAAAAATAATATAAGAAATTAAATAATTATATTCTCGAATAAAATTTATAAAAAAATCAACTGAAATAATAATCTCAAATAAAAAAAAAAATTATTACCTATTAATTCCTTTTATTTTATCGTCGTTTTTTTTGTTCACTTCAAGCTATCTATCTATATATTTATTCGACTTTAACAGAAATAATATATATTCGTTCATTTTCAATGAGCATTAAATACGAATTATTGAAGTCATAAATTTATTTCTTAGGAATATTGTTGCAATGATTGTATTCGTTAAATGATAATTAATTTCTTAGTTGAACGTTTCTTCGTTTATTGAAAAATTTCTTCAAAAAATAATAAATAAAATCAAAAAATAAAATAGATTGAATTATTAGAAATTGAGAAATTCATTTCTAACCGATGAAATTTAATAATTTCGAGAAGAAATATTGAAAAAAAAAGAGGATCGATTTAATTACTAATCGATGAATATAACTTTAAATTTCCTCATCGATCATTAAGAGACGTTCGATTTATTCTATTTTTTGCAACTATCGATAGTTGATTCAATCTTTAATTTTTATTAGCAAATATTTAGGGCAAATGAGTAAATATACACAAATAGAAACGAATAAACAATTGCTATAAATTTAGCCTGAGAAAGCTTGTATTCTTCTATAGCCTAAACGAAACCAATATATATGGACGCATGATTTACAAGAGGCAATGAAAAGGAATTCGACATCGAATACTCCATCTCAGAATCATCGATTTATAAGGATATTTCAATAGCATAGGCCAACAATGTAGCTATATTCGAAAGAGAATATAACTCTTTTGATGGAAATTAAGAGGAGAAACGATGGGGAAAGATGAGGGGAGAAGAATGTCGTAAATCTTTCAGTTATGAGCAAGTAACCGCTTGACGATTTTCAAACGCAACGTTTAGATGTGATCGATGAGGATCGCTTTTCAACGATGAAGATGGAGTAATCTATCTTTTCCATTTAATATTGTCTCACCGTATAGGTGCGTTGGGGACGCGTACCGTTTCGAGAACCTTTTGGTTTTCTTCGCCATGGCGCATCTGCCCACTCACGACTCACTCGCTGTCCGTAAAGAACGTTATCACTGCAGCCTTTCCACTTAAAATACTCTGTGGTCAACTCTAAGCTCTCTGATTAAATATGCGCCATATAATGAAAAATCACACGTAAATTCCCAGCAGTTGGGAATAATTATAAAGCATACCTCGCAATCTTATATATAAACCAATAAAAATGCCCATGAGAGCGTATGTGCGCTTAATGCTTTGAACATCTGAATCAGGAGAAATTTTACTACGGATTACGCTGTACACAGACAATGCTTCGAATCGGTTATGGATCATGGATTAGCCCTGACTTGCATACGTAATTAAGGTCTATTAAATATTTTCTTATTTCAAGACTTCACTGAGCTCAAATCCTGGCATTATCACTTCTATTTCAAATAGTATGCAGAAAAATAAACGACTCATTGAATGATTTCAAAAATATTTCGTACCACTTGTACAATAATATCGAATAGTCTGTAAAAGCAACTTATACAGCCTATATAATGCGGCTATTCTTTTTTATTTGAATATTAGGAACATATCACGGATGATGGACAGCAAAACCAACGTTTCATTATCTTCCTATAAAATATGCAAATTTTTATTCATTGACTAAACGATAAAATCGGGAATCATCGATAAAGTTTTATTTAGTATGCAGTTCTATTTGGCAAGGCAGTTTGGAAAAATTTGAACGGTTGAATGCAAATTTAACACGGAATGAAATGGATCGGCTGACACGCATACGCACTAGTCAGCACCACCAATCACTGGAAAGATTACGGTAATATTAAAGATTATGGTAATATTTGTGTAATGGACGAACAAAGGAAGCGATTTGCGCTAAGCGATATTTGAAGAAACCTTGTAAGTGGCATCAGCAGATACGGTAGGCGAATTAAGGCCGCAAGGGCAATACGGTAGGTCGCCGGAAACACATGCCTTTGCAACGTGGTGAGTGACTGCAGCTGACGAAAGGGCATAAACGTACGCTTGCTCCTTAGTGCCTTAAGTTCATCAATCAGCAAGAAAGACCTATCAAGAATGATACGTGAAATGATCTCCGGCTAGAAGATGAAAGCTAAAGGATGCGGAATTGAATTCATATGACATGAATTATTTCAACCGTTCACCGGGCAAAGAAAGATGCTATACTCGTATGGAATACAAATGAATCTTTTCTTTTCGGATTTATGGAGGTGGAATCAAGATATTTAGTGAGGATAATAAACAATAGTTTGATTATAGAGAAAATCGAAGCAATATTTGAAGCTAAATGAACCTTTTGTTAAATCAGGCTTCAAATGTGGTGCCAATAATATCGACGAACAATTCCATCTACGATCGGCGAATATCTTTTGACACGTTGAGACGGTAGATTGTGATGCACGAATAATTACCGGCATCAACTCTGATATCCTTCGACACATACGCGCCTCAAATAGACGTACTCATTTCATGATTCACCAATACAAAATGCCCATTTGCAGCGCTATGATATAGCATCTAGAGAGATTTGCCGGAAGATCTTTACTTTATTTAAAGCTCAAAATAATGTTGGAAGCTTAAATCAACCTAAATATAAACTTAAGCAACAATTTATTTAGCATGTTTGTATGAGTGAAAGGAAACTATCGATTAAGAGAGGAGACTTTTTGAATTGGTGAAACTATGGTACTTAATCGACAATACAAACGAATAGACGATAAAGATGAGTGTCATTGATGAGTTTGAAAAGCGAGCATCACTCCTATGGGAACGTTTGTTGGCGTCATTATGGCATCGCAAAATGGGATTTGCAAGGCATTTCGAGTAAAGAAAACCGAATGTGCTACATTTTGTGCACTTGCAGTTATCATCTTGCACGCACCTAAATACTCTTTTTCGAGATTAATTTCCAAACATACTTTATAATAAAATATTTAAAAATCTATAGATTCCTTATATATGAGAGTTAACATATTTATTAGTAAATCATAAATGGTTAAATTATTACCGAACATGATAAACGATATTTTAAGGACTATTTTTTATTTTATCAATAATAAACCATAAATGGTTAAATTATTACCGAACATGATAAACGATATTTTAAGGACTATTTTTTATTTTATCAATAATAAACCATAAATGGTTAAATTATTACCGAACATGATAAACGATATATTAATGATTATTTCTTTATTTCATCAATAATATTTTATTCATCTAAAGAAATGACACTCAAACATATTTCATTCACTCTTTTTTTTTGGCGTTATTTCTAAAATTATTCGTAACACTTAAAAGCGTGATAATTTAAAAACATTAATCAAAGTATACTATTGAAATTTCAAAAAAAAAAAAATGCTTTGAGGCTGAATTATATATAAAGAAAGCAATACTAATTTTCGAATAAGTTTTTCATTAATGCTTAAAATATTTGTTTGAGATTGCTCTAAGCAAAGAGAAAAATTCCGGCGAATAAACCAACCTGATAACCGACTAGTCCATGTGCTTTCCTCTCAACTTGATTTTTAGGACAATGCCTTGGTTCCGTCCATAAATTAACGATACGATGTAGTGAACTGTAATAAAGAGTTTATGCAAGTTAATTATTAAATTGCAAGAAATGATTCAAACCACTTACCTATCTCGTTATATAAATGTAATTTCGTTATATGTATATGCTCGCTGCACATCGCATTTTTTGACGTTATCGAACGAGAAACTTCAGGACTAAAGCTGCAGCTACAAAAAAAAAAAACGCCAAGAGATAACGCTAATTTTCGATTTCTTATCAATAGAATCCGATTTCGATTCAACATAGGCCATCTGTAGCGCTTGTTTGAAGTGATAAGCGTTTTGTATACGAAAGCAGATTTATTCGTTAATGTGATCTGTGATTTCTACGACTTATATCATTTGCTGATCATCTCATCTGAGGGTATTTAAATAATAAGCCAACACATCTTCATGTTCAAATTCGACGACACATTAAACTCATCTCAGTTAAAGCAAACTACCAAAAAAAAAACTGTTCGTATGAAAATAATAATATTCATTTCAAAAATTTCCATTTCCGTCAATTTATAGTCATCGATTATGCCGCAAATTATTTGAAAGGAGAAGAAATATTTGAGATAGGCCTATTTCGCTTTTAAAACCTCTCATAGTTTGATGAGACTCGAATAGCTTATTAATTAAAATCTTTCAACTTGAGCTCGACCCTATAATATTTTAGCATTTATAGCTGCAAACATTTAGCTGCTTAGGCTTAAGCTATATCTAACTGAACAAAATCATATATATGTAAATGTATACTTTGTAAATGTATACTTTCGTGATAATGCAAAAACTATGTGGATTTGCTCGAAGAAGAAACAAATCAATAAAAAATAGAGGAAAGCAGCAGAGGCGATTGCTACCGGTTTCCTTCAAGAAGCGATAAAGAAGGTATAATAATGATTTACCACGGCATCAGCTTCAACTTAATTGAGAACTCGAGTATCAGCTTCAACTGAAGTGAGAACTCGAGTATCAGCTTCAGCTGAAGTGAGAACTCGAGTATCAGCTTCAACTGAAGTGAGAACTCGAGTATCAGCTTCAGCGAAGTGAGAACTCGAGTATCAGCTTCAGCTGAAGTGAGAACTCGAAATCAGATGTTACCGTATTCTGAGTGTCGATACGTTTTCATTAACTTATAAAATAGTTCTCAATGACAAAACAGCCATTTATTATAGGCATTTACTTGCAGTATTACTGACTTAGAAAATATTATAGGCGGATAAAGCTAGTGCGGTTTGCGCTGTCAACTCCGGCTTTTATTGAGGACAAAAAAACAGAAAGGAAGGAAAATATGAGAAGCAAAGGAAATTGAAGGATCTGCGATATGGAAATGCAAAAAGTAAATTATAAGGTCGCTTTAAAGGTAACGGTAAACTATCGGTGCTTACTTACAGCCACTTGATGGCGCTGCAGGTGGGAGGCAGGTGAAGGAAATAGCAGGATAGAAGCAGGAAGAGCACGAGCTGCATTCGTCTCATGGCGTCTCTCGGGTCGTACGGATAGGCTCGGCTGGCTGCAGTTGTTCAACCGGCACACACCACATGAGGTGAACTCGTAAAACGCTTGCGCCCCGCCTTTTCAGTATAAGCGAGCACCTTTACGATGCATTTTATGGCTCGCACACTTCGCACACCGCCTCCAAATCGTGGCCATCGCGCTTCACGATTCGCTGAAACCGACACAGGCGGTCGCCGAGGGCGCTTTCCCAACCAACAAAGAACGGCCTCCTTGTTTCCAGAAGACTCCCTCCGCCTATTTCTTTACCCATCCTCTTTTGTCCCGACATCAAGTTACTTGTCCTTCTTCTTGCTTCTCTTATCTTTCGACCTCCTTTTCATTTATAATCCTTCACCTATGCATAATTCCGTTGATCGACTGATTGATTATTGATTGATCGATCGATTGGGTGATTGATTGATCGATTAATTGATTGAAGAACCGATCGATTTATACCATAAATACAAAACTTTACAGTAATATCAGACGAATTTAACTCACCTGATTTTTCCTCTATAAACTTTTGCATACATTGTTATCAATCCTCTAGTTGAGGTATCCACTCTGATGTGTGCATTACTTCATTCGATTTCATTATCGATTTTATATTATTTACACATTGTTCAACATTATTTTTTCACTATTTGTGGGCATTATTCCCACATAAATCGAACAAAAATCATGCAATCGAGAATAAATATCGCCCAAATAAAAATAGTCAATAGTATATTTCATATGCTTAAATTAATGCAATTCATACTTTTTTTTTCTCTATTCACTTATAAATTCTTCGAGTTTTGAGCATTTCCTCTGCATTGATTGATACTTTGATTATATTCTTTAAAAAAAAAACCTTTGAAATCAACAAATATCGAAAGTACTTCAAAATCGCTTATAAATCGAGTGGCTTATTCGTAGTTCGAATCTCATATATCTACAGTAGGCAAAGTTCATAGTAAAAAACTTTACTTGCTATAGATGCTTTTTTAAATTTCACTATATGAGAGGTGAAGAGAGAGAGAGAGAAAAAAAAGGTGTCGTTTGATTTTCTATGTATATTTTATCAAAAATTTTAATACAATTTCGAAACGAAATATATCCTCTATAACGTTTAATATTTAATTGTCGTTTTGTTGAAAATTTTTCTAATTAAATTATGTAAATTTTCTAATCGAAAATCGCTTCAATATTTTTCAACAATAATAAATGATAATTTCAATAATTTTTATCATCCTATCATAACGTAATTTATCAACAAATTATGAATAAATCGTTTATCAACAATAGAGATTATTAGTATTTATCATTTATCAATAAAAATTTATCAATAAATTCTCAAAAAAAAAGATTTTTTTTTTGCAATTTAATATTTTAATATTTATTTATCGTTAAATGATATCTCTAAACAAATGAATCTCTTTAATAATTCTATCATTTTCTATCGTTATTGATGATTCTTATTTCTCATGTGAAACTGTGCAGCAATTGTGCGCTCAATAAACGTTCGTAAGATGATGGTGCAATAATGAGCTCAATATAGAAAAAATGAAATTGCGCCGAGTCTGTCGTTGATTATTGAAGACACTCTAAAAAAAAAGCAAAAAAAACACGCCTTTATTAGTATTACAATCACTCTTTAAGGGTTTATTAAGATAGAGCCATCTCATACACAGAAATAACCCTTCAAAAGGCATTTGATGTTAGATAGCACAGTATATTATATAGCACAACATTTCATATAGCACAGTGTGTTATATAACACATCGTCGAATATATTACATATGGTAACGATAGCATAATTCTTTGATATATCTATTTTTCAGTAATTTTTTTTTTAGCTGATAGATAGATGGGGAATTGTTTTTTTTTTTTGGCTCAAAAAAATCCAATCATGTTAAGAATTTAAAAATAATAAGCATTGAGAAAATTGTTTATACTTATAAAGAATTAATAATTTATTAATGGCATTCAGAAACTTATAAAGAATTAATGAAAAATATAGAAATGAAGAAAAAAAAAAGTTGACAAGAAGAGAAATCATTTTTATATTACTAAAAGAATAAAATTAACGATAAATATGAAATTTTATCGCAATTCGATATTGCAATATAATTTCTATAATGGTATTCACAATCACAACTGATAGCTTATCTAATCAATGATATATGATCTATTTATTACGGGCATTATATCTACGATATATAATTGTTATCGTTGGCATTCATATACTAGCAGCCCTCTCTCTAATCTTCTAACACCTTATTTTTCGTTCAGACGTTTAGAATATTGGAGCGCATTCGAAGATCTTTGGACTAGAAATAATTGCTTGGAAAATTATCCTAAAGCTTATATTGTCTATTATCGATCTCTATTTAAATATCGTTAACCTATTTGATCATATATTGTATTTCCTGAATTTGTGGCGTTGAAAATTTTCCAAGGATTTTTATTTATTCGGTATTTATCGAAACTTTTTTTAAAAGAATAATCCTATCGTTGTGATTGCAAAAACCCACACTTGATAATTCTCGACTTTAAACCACTAGAGCATCCATATTAAAGGAGATCTCATCTTTTGGCTAAAGGTCGTGACTTGACTCTCTGAGATCCGATTCGATAGTATCCGTTTGAATTAGTCACGATCGGCACTCGCAATATCCACAACTCATACATCTATCATAAAAATTCTATGCAAATATCATACTCAACATTTTTTTTTTATTCGGAAAAAACTCGTTGATAGAATTATTGAAGTACAAAATTTCTTGACTTTCAAGCTGCATCTAGATAATTTCCACCCCTTAGATCATTACAAATCTATTGCGCCAGTTTGAATTTCTCCTATAATACTCAATATTCATCCGTTCTTTATCGATCATTACCTCGAGATATATTGATATTTAGTCTATTTCATTACTTTATTACTTATTCGGCAAAGTTTTATTGCATTTTGCTTTCATGTAATTTTTACACATTCATAAACTCAAGTGTCGCTTTATCTTGTTTAATTTGTAAATATTTCTTTTGTGTTTTTATTTCGTTACTTGGAAGTAGTCTTCTTTATTGTCTTTTTAATAAGCGTCATACTACTATTACTTATTAACTTATCATGATAACATCCCTTGCGTTGATAACAACAATTGTTGACATACCTATCGTATCTTCGATATATTTGCCTAGCATGAAATCAAATACCGGTGTATTGTTGTCCTTCCGGAAATAAATTAAATATACCTGCAAAGGTATTCATACAAAGAGATCACCGTTTTATAATTACCTCTCATTAAATTTTACCTCAAATCTATATAATTCATTTATAATTATCTGCAGAATGACAAAAATGATTCTTGATTCTTTCTTGAGGAAAAATTATATAAAGTTGAAAGTTTAAAACGAGATAAATAACTGGCTAATTTTATTTCGATATCAATAAGCAAATAAGCTTATTTCTTCTTATTAGAAGTCCTATGAATTAAACGTTAGTGAATTTGATCACTGCTTCATTTACCCATCTTAATAATTGCAAATTACATCCACAAAATACAGAAAATTTCTCCCCCCCCCCCCCCCCCCCCCCCCCCAAAAAAAAAGTTGACTTTCTCCAATGATACAATTCTCGATCCAATTATATAATATTAATCCGGCGACCAATATATGAGAGGAAAAAAAAATTCTTTTTTTCCTTTGCAGTTTGTCTCTCATATAACGTTTTCTTTAAAGTTAAATGTCCATTCAATTGACGTTAATCGATGTCTCTATGCCGATCAATTAGTCCCATAATGCACATTGTGGGAAAAGCCTTCTCGATTCAGGCAATCAAATAAAGCATAGCACACATTTACTGTTATTTTTTTTTCTATTGTCCATTTCAACTCGTGAATATCACCCCAAAATTTCAGTGTAATGCTTCCGGCTTATCAATAATAGGCTATAAACTTTTTCACCTGTAATTTTAGGTAACAACTCATTTTCATATTAATCTTCTGAATATCTCTGTTTGATAAGATAAGGTCCACTATATGATAATGGCATTTGAAAAATAATGTTTAATTTCAACTATATTTGTATATAAAAAAAGAAACGAACACCACCATTACAATAGTATGCATGACAATAACACTGAATCGATATCGATAAGCAATACGAGCATAATACAACAAACAACAACAATGCTTCATGGATACAAATATGATAATGAGCTTATCACCAACATATCTCCATATCTTCAAACACAATAATTTATCATTCATAGAAGAACAATTTCTGATCAAAGTTGATTGAGAATTCTTACAGGAAAATATCAAAAGGATTGCTGCAGACCGTTTTTTGCATATGAGTCTTCCCTCGCACATCCACTGATAATCAAATCGCTGATAAATGATAACAGTGCTTAAATCAATTCTCTCTTAAAATCGTGACCGATTATAAAATTAGGTAAAGATGAACAACGCAGTCTGTAGAAAGGAGCACAAAAACCCATAGCAAATTATTTTGAGGCCGCTGTTTCATCCTAATTTCCTTCGAAATATCCAGCTTTATAATATTTTCGCAAAAATGCCACAAAAAAAAACATCGTGTGCAAAACGAGAAAACTCTGGAAACAACACTCCCAATCATCCTCATTTAACATTCACAGCGAAATGAATTACTCTCATTACAAGTAAAATCCAAACCAATCAAAATCTGATGTGACACAATTCACTTTCAACACAGAGATCGATGGGGATGCGTTTTAATCCCCAAATTTGACCGCATCGAATTTGAGTGCGAATCCTGTCGAAACGGTCTTCTTGGGTGGCTCCACCTTCAGTTCCCGATACAACTTCTCGTCTTGCATCTGAAGTCATAAAAGTTTCTACTCACATATTGCAATTAATATTAACTTGTCTGGCGAAGTCAGCCCGTATCTTCCACTCTTCGAGACGTCGTAAAAAGCTTGGGCAATCAGCTCGAAGAATTTGCATTTCGCACCATGATCGAACTCGATCATCCCCACTCAATATCGCGCTTTAATCGTCAACTGTTTATTACTACTCAACTAACTAGCTAATAACTCAAAATTCAGAACTTATTTATATGCTCTACAATCTACTTGCTTCAAAGCATCGAATCCTTAGATTACAAGGGAAAGATAAATCGAAAAGTGAAATGAGGAAAAAATCGCACATCTTTTGCATTTGCAGGTGGTTTGGTGATTGGGCTTTTGACGACCGCTTTGCCGAGCTCACTCTTGGCCGGCCACGTCGGGAAAAGCTCCGGTGGAGTTGGTTGAGGGTCTTCGTTGAACCATTCGTGTAACAACGCTTCGTGCGCTGTAAGGCGCTTTTCTGGATCATATCGCAACAACCTGAAAACATTTTCTCGCAAATAATTGCACTCTGATAGTGCCGTACCCTCAGTATTGCATATAGTGAGTGCTACGTACCGTAAGCTCAGTAACAAGAATTCTTTGACCATATTGCAATTCAAAGGTGTCGGTGAAGAGGACATCCGGAAATAGCATTCTATAAACTAATGCTCACAAATGATCACTCATTACATCCATAGAAGATAGAAGATATAACGATAGGCTAGTTGAGTGGTTTTATAGCACAGATCCATACATTGCACTGGATACTCTATCAGGAAGCTACAATCATAACTTCACCCATACAGTCACCATTTCCATACAGCCTACCCAAACTGCTTCGGTGCTAGCGGGCGGTATTGTTGGCAGTCATGCACCTCATAAGACCTCCAATCTTCACTCTGCGCCCACACACACAACAATGATCCAGAATACCGAAACGACGAATAATGGTGAGGAAACAACGCCACTTCAACCGTGCTATATGCATAGCTATGCGATAATTTCACCTGTAGGTTAATTAAACCTTTCAAACTCTACCCGTTCTTTCGAACTCAAGACTGCTCCTAGAAGCTCATATTTATACATCATCTAATAATAAGTGAACTGCTGCCAGCCGTTTCGCTGTCTTCTGTAATATTTTCACAGTCTATACTAAGTACAGACGAACTATATAATCCTATGCGGTAGTCTCAAATGCACACCTTGTGCTTAGTTCGATTCCTGCAAAAAACAACATCACTAACAACAAGTACAAACGCCTATGACTGACGAAAATGTAAGTATAAAATAAAGTAACGAACTCATTTAAGAAATCGAGACCCTTCTTGTCGACGATATTTGACGGGAACTTTTTCCATAACTGATTATATTCATGGTGGTCAAATTTCATTTTCCTTGGACCCGGTAATTCACTATAACCCGACCAGATTTTCTCGTTCGGAGTGCCCAACTCCTGAAATCGTTCTTATTTACTCCTCAAAGACCGCATTTTGTCCCTCAACGACAGTAGTCAGCGACAAACTTTCCAAAAGGCCTAGACAACAGTGTCAAATAAACACATATCCTAGATTCGATTATCAAAACACAACCTTTTTCCTTGAATGCAAACTCGCCACAGCTCAAATGATCAAGCATTTAAAATATTGAAATATAGCAAAATGAACGCCTTTTTTAAGAAATCGATTCCCTCTCACAGTGCTTAGTACGGCTTCTATAAAATACTGATTTCGCAAACATTAATACAGTTAAGTACTCATAAAACCTCTAAAAACACTAAAAAAACACATGTGCGAGAATGAAACGATAGAATTCACTTATCATAACGACTTCCTCAACTATCAGCACAAATATATTCAAATTCAAAAGCGTCATATAAAACCTTCTTGATATAATTAACGAAAATATAAACAAGAAATGAGCTGCCTTACTAAGAAAATCTTGTTTATTTGATCCAATTCTCCCTTTCCCGGAAATAATGGCTTTAGCCTCAAAAATTCAGCGAAGATGCAACCACATGACCACATATCCACTGCTGTCGAATACTCCTAAACAATGAACGATGTTTATATCAAAGTCGATTAACGACGTTATCTTTCTTTAACAACACTTTATATCAAAGTGCTAAACCTAAGAAGTTGATTTCTTCATTTTAAAAATCATAAATATAGAAATCAATCAGAAAAGGAAAATCAAAATTATATAGTCCAATAATTCCACCGATATGATAATCGTCAGCAAAGAAGTCTGATACGAGCATTTCCGTTTCTTTTCTCAAAACAGTAATTAGAAACTCAGTAATTTGAAGTTATTAGTAAAAGTTCATTCTCATATATGTCACAGGTTAACTGATTAAACGACATCTGCTATAGACAACATCACAGATGAGAACAAATACATCAAATACATTCCATATTGAAGGCTTTCGTTTTGCGCAAAAAACAAGCACAAATATTCCCTCTTTCTTTTTTTTTTCTAATTTCAGTATTTCTATACTCTCTGTGTTCTAAAAGAAAGTTCTGAAACCACCTGAAACCTAAAATCAGTGACACTCGAAAACTGACATAAATACTTAAGAACTTTTAGCCCATAAACTTCAAATTATGCAAAAAAGGACAATTCAGGCTATGCGACAGCCCCACATCCCAATAAACTTATGCTTCCACTCATCTAACCAATATTCCCTACCCCCATAAAAACATCCAGCCATAAAAAAACGTACCTTGATTCCAAGTAATAATTCTGGTGAACGATACCATAGTGTCACCACTATTGGAGTGTATGCCTTCAGAGGATCACCAAACTCACGCGCCAAGCCAAAATCGCCAATCTAAAAATAACTCATCACATTGTACCTCAGTTATTATTTGTTCCAAAGTTACTGACCTCAGGTACTGCTGCAGGTACCTTTCTTTTGCTTGAATGAAGGTGAATTGTCTACGCCCTGAAAGCCCCAAATTTCTGGTGCCAAGCAAGAGGCTGGTGTATTAATCCAATATTCCCTTTCTATATCCCAGGCATAGATCGTTAGTGGCTCTAGGCTCATTTAAAAATGCAAACACAGGACGCTTGCAATCGGATGGTATCTGTCTCATTCGCCCTTCGGCGAAGATAAGCAAGCAATGCTTAAGCACTAAATACATTCTGTATAACTATTCAGGGAAAAGAATGTGTGCCTCGGTGCCGCATTCCTCTGTAAACGTGAAAAAAAAACGGCAATACTAAAACTGAACGAATACACATGAGTATGAACTATCTCATCCTAAATAGAGAGCCACGTGAGAATATTAACATGGTCGACCGCATCCAGCTGAAATCCACACAGAATCGCCGGTGTTTTCACAGAAATAGGTCGATAAAAATAAATAAACAAATAAATAAAACAAAATAAACGAACAAGTATAACTTGTATGTTACTTCAAAACGAGCATAACTATTAAACATACGTACCTTAAGAATGCCTTTGTGTGAAAGTAGAAGATTAGAGGTTTTGAGATCACGATGCAGGATCCATTCATCGTGCATATGCGCCACACCCGAAAGCAGTTGACGTAACAATGTCTTTACCTGACCTTAAAAAAATCGATCAGCTGAATATCACAACACAAAATTACAAAATACAATAATGATATCATTGAATAAGGTTCCTCCTCGTATAAAACAAGTTAACAGTCCTCACTCTCCCACTGTTTTTTTGCGAAACAACAGGTAAACAGGAAACTTCCTCGGAATGCACTAATTAATACTAACCAATAGTGAAATGTTTCCCACGTGAATGCATCATATCCATAAGGCTTTTCATATCGTGTTCAACATATTCCATCACTAAATATATTTTATCCATCGTTGATCCAACCACAATTTCCTGCAAATAATCCTCTCCGGAAGAGAAAAAAAGTAAGCCCTCTGGAAGAATTAAATAAAACAAGTATTTTATGCAGTTTCATCAACTTGTAAATGCAAAATAAAGCCGACAGAAAATATTCCTGGACTGTAATCGGATATCAAAATCGGGTCGCAATGCTCAAACATTTTGAAAATTAAAAAAAAATATATATATATATATATATATATATATATACTCAGAATTCAGTTTTCAGCTGTCCACTTATAACATATAACAATTACTTTACAAATTTCATCCAATTCCCACTGCCATATATCTATTCAAATAATCTCAGCACAAATTTAGCACCGAGCCGATTGATTCTTCAAAAATATTTTCAATGCACTTCTTTTAAAACTAATAAAAAAAATTAGGAGGACGAAATTTTTTCGGTCACTGTTTTCATTAACGTCAATCGGTTTATTAGAAACTAAAAGACGAAAAAAAATAGCATTTAAAAGAAATACACTATTAAAAAAGACGAACCCGAACATTGACGATATTTGGATGATTACCAGCCTTTAGCAGCATATTAATCTCGCGTAATGACGTGATCGGGAATCCTTCTTTCTCCTTTTCCATTTTCAATCGCTTCAAAGCGACTATCTCATCTGAAAGAAAAATTTAAAAAAATCAAAAAAATTTCAAAAAAAAACCATGGATACCCATCTCAAATAAAACATATAAGCACTCAAAATTATTCAGCGAAAGATGTGGTCGAACAACAAAGAAGGCAACTAATGCATTAAAAAAATATACAGGGCCATTTCTTGTCCTATCGCCGCATCGAAGTGCAACATGCATACAATGCTTCAGCACCATCAGAAAATGATTTCCATTTAGAATAACCGATGCGGCACACACCCAACATTAAATGTCGATAAGCCAAACGACATTCAAATAGTCATAACCTTTCATATGCCGAGATTTCTGCCGACAGATAAAACCAGCTATATAGTATAGACCACTACAAAATTAACCTCCGCTCGTAACAGCAATCCACGGCTAGATATCTTTCAAGTGTGGATCCGTCTTTCTCAAAGAACGGTTATTGCACAGAAATTGGAAAAACTATGGAGGTTCAACACGCTAGCAGCAAGTCGATGACAATTAAATTTCAGTGAACATAACGCATTATCTTACCCTGCGATCGAACATTTACGAAAATGTATTTTTATATACTTCTGACCTGTTTTTTTCTCCTTAGCCCTGTAGACAACTCCAAACGTTCCCTCTTCGATACGATTTAGGCACTCGAATTCGGCCACATTGCGGCATCCACTTATACCCGGATAATAAATGGGCAACATAGCTATCAATCGTCGTTGTTGCTCCGCTTCGACTCTAAACAATTCCAGCCATAAAGCAGCGTTATCGCCGAAGCTTATTATTCACTTAAACGTCATCTATATTTTCGGTTAACAAAAATAAATGAAAAAAAATGATCGGCTGAGTATCTGTGCCATTCACACATCTCAAGCCCATCGATATATTCAAATCACCGCTCTATTTTCAGCCTAGGAACTAGACAGGACGAATGTCCTTCCTGAATTTGCGAATTAAATATCAAGTCATACATAAGACCCTCAGGACACCACTCACCTCTACATCAGTACGATACTCCACGTAAAGTTAAAACCACTTTTCACAATCAAATAGCAACAATTCAGCACATCAGCATCCCCATCCCCCTCGCAACTGTCTCCATCGTCTTCCTACCACAAAAATACCGTAACACTCATAACCATGCCCACCTATCCATGTATCAATTTTAATGAATTCATGGATAATCGAACACACTTCTCTCATTCTTCAAAAGATCCTTACCTGGCCCTTGTATCCGGAGAAAGTTGTGAGAGCTTCTCCTCATCGAAATCTTCGTTTTCTAATTTGTCCAGTTCATCATCGGTGGTTCGCATTATTATATCGCTTTCTGCTTCTAAAAAAAACTCATCTCATATTACTCCTAACTATGTGAGTAAACAAAAAAAAGGAGAGCTTCACTAAAAAAACCCCCCAAATTTACCGAATGTGGGAACATTTCATACAAAAGTCTCAAAAAAAAATTCATAGTGCACAGCTTATACTCGCGTGCAACCTAAGTCGCAAAAAAGGGAAAAAAAAGGTGTAAAACGCGAAAACCTTCTCGGTTTGAAAATAAAAGAGGGAAGTTGCATAGTAAAAAAAGACCAATACCTATTCCCACCTGTAGAGCGCGTAACGCGCATGAACACTAACCGAATTAACAAGTACTACTGCTAAATGATAAAATGAAATAATGCGATGAATGAAGCGCACCTGAATCGGTTGCCGTGCTGATTGTCGCATCCATCGCATTAATTTCTGCCGGTTTCGGCTTGACGTCCTCATCTGGACTACTATCGAATTTCGAGTATTTAGATGGACCCGTTGGTGATGCTGCAATAGAGTTTATCAATAGTATCAGCAGAGACAGGAATGGTGATGTGGAAGGGCGAGGACTAGTAATAGAAACACGTCGAGGTAGGAATCTTAACTTTTAATTTGCAACAATTCATTGAGAGCCCTCTCATTTCTTTGAATCAAAAAAAAAACCAACCCTTGTGGGCTGATATGGGTGTCGCATCGTCGTCCTCTTCCGAATCCACAGGTGGTTTAACAACATCATTCACTTCATCGGCATCAAAATCGATCGCAGTTACCTTATGCTTCTTAATCACCTTCGCCTCGGTCGTTCTCGAATTACTCACGGTTACTTCTGAAAAAATATCTTTGCAGCAATCACCTTAATCACAACCATCTTAATCACCTTCGATGAAATACTGCTCCAAAATCTTTTGCAGCAGTATTTCATCTCATCTCAAGCGACAGCATCTAAAACAAGCAAGCTAATCCCAACAAAATATTTCTCCTCAAATTCCTTATTTCTGCACGAACATTTTGACTGAGCATTCTCTCCTCGCACAAGGTCATAACATTAAAGCACGAGCGAATCCTAAACGCTGACGTTAAAAACATATTCATCACATGTGCTCCGAATTTATTTATTATAATATGCAATTGCTAAATAATGCGCTACCATATATCCTCGATTCATTGAATCTCTTCCTAGTTAATAATGCACGCCATCCACAATTAAATCATAACAAAACAATATCGAAGACAAACATTGATACTGCAAAAAATGGGAAGAAATTAGAAAGCTAATTTGCTTACCAATTTTAACCGACTCTTCGTAGCGCTCCACAGCTGCTTTCTTTGGTGGTACTTCTGATTTAGAGGATCGTGGTTTCTGTGCAAGTGGAGAAGCTTCTCTTTTACGAGGAGATCGTCTATAAATCAACAGCCAAAACTGTAGGACGTAAAAACATATAAGCAACTAGAAAGTGAACACATTCAAAAATGTTAATATCGCCTCATAAATAACTCTATGGATTCACTGTCTATCGTCACTACAAGTGCACATAAATCAGACTTCGTTTAACCCTTGATCAGCAAAATTTGATGCATTAAGCTTGGAAAGGAGTTGAAGTAAGAAAATGATTCGGGCAATGATTTGCGAGAATTTCATTAATAGTGATAAATGATGCTTACATGCGATGCGCTTCTTTGGTATGTTTCTCCGGTTGAGATCGAGCTCTTTGTCGCGTTCTCGATGCGACTTCTCGTTCGACGATCGTGACGTTAGCTTCTGTTCAGGAATCGTTATACGTCCGGCCAGTCTACCCGATTCACGTTCGCGCACACCTGGCTGCTTTGCCGACTGGTGACGTACTCGATCCTTTAAATACAACGTGTAAATAACACAAAAAGCGGTGCTGAATGCATGTCATCCCGATTTATGAATGCCACGCAAAGTGGCGCCTATTGTCAACGTTGTATGATTTTTGAGGCAATATTAAAAGGAATTAAATCTGCCTGTACTAATTCAGAGTATGCGAGATTACTAATATTTTTACGGCCAATTACAAACACTATCTGTAAGTCTGCCCCCCCCCCCCTCCCCCATCCCCCAACCTCTTAGCAGCAAAGACCGAAGTGCGCCCACTGAATTAACCAAATGAGGTCTTGGAAAAAATTCACTCAACTGCCTATTGTGAGACCATTGAAAGACTCCTCGAAGCGATCAGATACGAGGATGGGGTGTGGTCGTGATCATGCTTGCGATATCCTCTATGCATTTGTTGACTGGTACACTTTACACTTCAACGCTCAATCTACCTGTGAAAAACTTCTCTCTGAGAATGTCATGACCGATGACCAACACTTCACGACTTAATGTTCCTGGACATTCATAATGACTAATATCCTTGTGAATCGTTCCAACAATATTCACTAAGAAAGCAAGGTTGCAAACATTAGACTTCTCATCCGTTAGTTCGAGCGCACAGCGGAAACAAAGCCATTCGCCTTCAATTTCATTTTATAAATAAGAAAAAGTTGTTTGGGAGGGGCAACGCATTACTATGACGGGCATATCAAACATCAACCTTTGTATCAAAATCGGGCAGCTGTGATTGGGGTAGTAGGCGCCATCGTGCACGGTCCACTTCAGTGGCTCGCGTGCTGTTATAACGCAGCCCTTCAGCCTGCGGAATTGGCGCTGGTTCTTCTTCACGCAGTATTATCTGCTTTCAAAAGTTCAAAAATGAACATCGAAATAATTTATTCAAGAGAACATAGAGAGTACCAACCGGTAGGCGTCCACTGAACTATTCGTGGCAGCCGATTAGAGATCCCTTCTAAAATACTGTTGCCTATAATGTCGTCTTGTCACCATTCAAGCAGTACTTCACGTGAAAATAAGCACGAATAAGGCGAGCTACGATCATCCGCTATAACGTATAGGATTGCTGAGCCTACCTTATGCAACCAGGAGAACTGATTCGCTGGGTGCTGCAGAATTCGCTTCTCTCTCTCTCTCTCTCTCCCCCCCCCCCCCCCTCCCCCCTTAAGGTAAAAATTTAATATGATTGTGCAAAACAGAGACCTCACGTGTTTCGACATCTCGTTTGTACTTGTCCCTGTTTCGATCCCTCATATGTTTTTCACGTTTCTTCTCCTTGTGTCTATGACGATCCTCTCTTGGCTTATCCCGTCGACGAGCTTTGTCGATTGGTGGCCTCCCACGATCGCGCTCATCGTGCATCCGCGCCGAATGACTTCGCTCCTTATGCGCCTCAAAAAATCTCTCACAATTCACAAATATTTAAGAGCCTCTAATAAATTTTATCAACTTGAAGCCGATTGTCAATCAATATTTTATCCTGAAACGATATCTATACATATAAAACTTGCAAAAAAGATGCTGCAATTAAACGTGATCTCTAGCGGCAACATTTAGCCTAACCAAAAAAAATAAAAAATAGTTCAAATCTTCGTTGTTCACCTTCCGCTACTTAGGAATATTAATGCGGCAACTCTTGTTCGTGAAAATTCTTTGCATTTATAAATTTAGAAAAAATGCCCCGTAATTCGTCCTAAAATTTCTTGTCATTACTAAGTAATGTAACCCCTTAATAAATAAATAAAAAATGAAAGACGACAAAAAAAACACAAACATGCAAAAAATATATTCATATTTTCATCGATCCAATCACCGCTAGCAATCTTTCACAAAATATTCACCTTTCTTCCTATTCGATTTATGCAAAACGATAATCGAAACGGTTGCAAAATGAACACGAATTTTTCGATACGTTTAAGAGTCTAAATCCCCCTTTTCTTCCAAATTAATGATTTATTAAGGGTTACATTACTTAGTAATGAGTCAATTTAAATTAAGGCAGACAATTATTCTCATTCTAGAGTTGCCATCCTAGAGTAAAAACTATGTCAGCAAAATTTCGTTGCGCTAAACTTATTCATTCCAAATTAGATACTACCGAAAAGATTGAGAAGATAAAGATATGCAAAAGCACGTATGGATACAGACATGATATCGTGCAGCATATGAAACAGAATCAGCATAGGATAGTGACATACGTAGCATAAGAACTAGTCGAATGAATGGGTAAAGCAGATTACTTTCCCAGAAGAATTGGGGAAATTCAGACGTCCAAGCATCTGTTAATATATAAAATAGTGTTTACAATGAGTTATGTGTTGAGAGGTTGCAAAACTATCGGGTATAAAATCCGGGTATTTTATCCTTGAATTATTTATGGGAAGACATATCTCTTATCAAATTCCTTTCATATGATTGAAATGTTTTCTGCCTTTTTTTTTTGAATTCACTGAGGAAATATCCCAGAATTTAGAAGCAGCTGATGATGTGGCAATTACATACCGCATCTCTTGGCTGAATTGAAAACATTTCTTCGTCATCGCTGAGAGGATCGACCTTTCCTTTCGGAGAGGCGTTCTTAGCAGCAGAGGAAGAAGACAACTCCTCTTGCTTTTCTCCTCTTTCTTCCGAACCTGCAACCGTCCTAAGATTTGAAGAGCTCGATTCGACGGTGCTACTCGATGCCGTTGCAACAGCACGCTTCTCCAGAAGCTTTCGTCGAAGGCGCATCTCTTCATCTTCTGAAAGATAATGCTGCTTATGACTATTCTATGATATGACTATTACTTCACAATTAAGAGGCTTCCTTTTTCCTGTTATACTTTAATTTCAGTAGTTTTTATGATAGGCTAGGCTTTCGAGACGAGGAAGGTAGGAGGGGGTATAATTCTGGGTTGCCAAAACAGCCAAAATAGCCAAAATCATGCCCCGATTTGTCCGAATAACTATGACTGTTGAAAAAAACAGAGGCAAAGAAATTATTAAACGAAAACGTTTTCCCTCACGGCAAAAAATTTTAACAAAATCGCTCATAAATATGAAAAAGCAATTTCAAGGTCGTTTCTGAAAAATTTTATGAAACTCGATGAATATTTCCCGCATAAATTGTCGATTCCCTCAGTTTCAGAACTACCCGCATGTATTCAAGATGGGAAAAATGTTTGATCTTCTTTTCATCCACACAAACTAATCCCTCCAAATAAAGTTAAATTTCGTGTAAATTTTATGTGCATTTCTAAAGTTGCGACTAATTTTATAGGCAAAGCTACCTATTTGATGAGTGCAATGATATGCATCTTTGGCAATTGCCATAAGAGAGAGAGAATTATACCGTTCAAAAGGTCACTTATGACGGTCAAATGATGACTCGAAATATGTTCGAGTCTCAAAAAAAATCTGAAGCAATCCGAAAAGCCATTCAGAATCTAAGTGTAACCTTGTTCACTTTCTTCTGAGTGCGACTCATCATGTCCGCTATCATTCATATCGATGTCACTATTTGCACCATCTGAAGCCGATCCATCCTGCGGTGAAGGTGCTTTTCCTGGTGGTGTCCTCTCTGCAACACAACAACCTCTTTGTTATACTCTTTATAAGGCTTGAAGAAAGCTAAAAAAATATCATAACTACAACATAAAAAGAAAGATCATATGATATGGTAGGTCAATTTACACCTCTTGAAAAGAAAACGAAAGGTGGAAGTGGGTGAGGTAAGAGAAGAGGACGAAGGACGAGAGAATCTACGGAAAGGGAGATAAAACCTCGGGAGAAATCGTCAAAATCGTAGATAAAAAAGTATATGGCAAATTCCACAATTTATTGATGTATAATGCGCTAGAGATTTCAAATTTAAAAAAAAAGATAACTTAAAAACAACAATGAAACGATCATAATCAGCAAATCAATCGCATTAGGCAACGGTCGTCGGATAGGCGAAATTTCGTTCACTTTGAAGAGCTCTAATATATCAATGACTGCGCTAGATATGCAAAATTTATTAATTAAAATGGGCAAACGACGAGAAAATGAGTATTCTAATCACCTTCAGGTGTGTGCTGTTCGACGCGATCACCAGATTCCTCATCTTTATCTGTATCGGTACATTGCCCATCATCGGATGGAGAACTCATTACTGCCGAAAAATATGGTCCTTCATCATCCATTAGAAAAAAATTGAGAAACAATCCTGGAAAAATAACTTTTAGAATTAATGGACGAAAAATAAATATTATCTCAAGGGCAATGTTTTTTAGCGAGCTATAGGTAAGAGAGCTCAAATCGAAGCTCTATTATTCATAGAATAAACAATCAAGACATGCATATAAAATTCAACAGCATTTACGATTCGATGAACACACCTGTGTATAAGTATTACATAAACATATTTGTGTTATAGGCAAACATGTGTATCGATATACACATGGATGTACCTATGTGAGTTAACACTCGCGCTCTCATTGGGAGAGGGGGGGGGGAGGGAGGGGAGAGATGGATGAAGGATGATGGGGAGGGGAAAAGAATAAACGGTCCCTAAGATGTCATATTTTATGAATTTGTTTTACTAATTGCTCTATCAAAAAAAAAAAGGCAATTGTTAAATAATCTAAGCGTGAAGCATACAATATACGGTGCCGCAATTGCAATACTCTAGCTCCTCAGAAATCACTAGAATTGAGCACAGATGTCATCAAACGCGTCCTAGTAGCGCCTATTGGAAATGATACGACAACCTATATGTACACGACAATCTTCAGGTACTACACACCTGTGAATGCGGCTAAAGAATTTTGAAATAATCACAGCCTAACTCTCGTCGAAACTCTTCAGCCGAAAAAGTAACAGTATAGAAGTATTAGAAATTGCATATGATATAGAGTTCTAAGCGAGTAAATAAAAACGATTTGTAACTTCCTGATTCCAAATAGAGATTTTTTCTTTTGGCTATAAATGCTTTTCCCTCATCAAGTTGGTTTAATGATATCAGAGAAATCCCCAATATTTCCATCCCCAATCATAGTGGTATAAAATGCCCCCCTCGCCCATTCCTTTGATACCGCTCATTGCAAAATTACTATGACAGGTAAGGAGTTATTTTCGAAAATATTTCAACCCTCCAAATTGGCGAAAACAAGGACATTTTCGTAAACTCTGCACCTGTGTTTATTTTCTTCGGCATTTACCTATTGCTCAAGTGATTCTACCTTCCAAATATTTCAGGAAAAACCATCATCTCGCTCAAAACTGAGACCTCTCATACATAATCGCCATTTGAAAATTAATAAAGATATTTCCGCTTTGTCCGCTCGTCCTTTGAACTCCATGACTCAAGCATTATTAGCACATGAAACATTCCAAGGTTTTGATCCTTAATCAATCAACCTCACTCGCTCGACCTCTCCTTAGGATTCATGACCTCTGTATCAAGAACTTGAATGCGATATCCACTTTCGTCGATCCACCTGGATACCCATCCGAAAAAAAGCCTTCATCCGTGCATCGTTCGCATAAAAGAAATGCGGTGCGAACTTTTCATTGCAAGAGCCGACAATTTCCGGCAAATATTGCAACTCAATGTTCGTCAATATAGGTGAATATGATAAAGTTATGAGGGTAGTCAGCAAGGTAAACGTATAAGGTATAGGTGAGCAAGGTGAAGGTAAGAAAAAACCACGAAGATAATAAAAGGTACTCTTTTTGTTAGAATTTTTCAATATCACAGTTGAAAGGAAATAAGGAAATGGCTAATCGTTTTAATGAATAGAATTTTGATCATTTTAAAAGCGGAA
Organism: Ascaris suum; assembly: GCA_013433145.1. Taxonomy (NCBI): domain Eukaryota; kingdom Metazoa; phylum Nematoda; class Chromadorea; order Rhabditida; family Ascarididae; genus Ascaris; species Ascaris suum. The sequence goes on from CM024177.1 coordinate 1,477,276, forward strand.
TGACTAAGTTTTAAAAGCCCCAAAGTTTGTGGAACTTTCATTTCAATTTTAATTTTGCGTCTGATGCTTATTCGATTTGCATGTTATTTATATTCAACTATATATCATTGCATTATACATTCTTTGCAAATATTTTACTCCCCGAACTCTCAATAATTTCCATATTTCTCATCAAATAAAAGATAGTTCTATTTTCAGTGTTGATTTACTGAAATAATTGAGATATATCACTCCTATATACATATCTATCCGTATCGTAGGTCTATCGATATGGGTTTAGAGGGGTGGGATGATGGAGGAAGGGTAGAGACGAGAACTATTGTAATGTTGTTTATCTGTCCTAGCCTCATTTAAACGTTTTATATTTGTTTTTCCAATTTGTCTATTCAGTGCTCTTTATTCATATCTTTATTAAATCCATCAATACTATGTACTAATAACGTGAGTATTGCGGTAAATAAGTTACTACCGCGAGTAGAATGGCCGACGGAGAGTGCAAGTTTGAAAGACAATGATTTATCACTCATTGTAGAAGATCCCAAAGGAGACCCAAGAAGCGATGGATGGAAAGAAAACGGAAAAAATCGGTTAAGCGTCAGAAGACGCCTCAATCGACCAAGATGGAGGAAGCATTGCGTGACGCTGAATCCGAACAAATTCGGGAACTAGCGCATGAATGATGAGAATGTTGATGACTATGATGATAGACAAACTCGTCAAGTGTTAATTTGTTCACTGATATTATCAGTGATATCTTCAAATAAGATGGTGGATTTCTTCTTGAATTCCTCGATTAGAGCCGGACAAGCGGCTATCTGTTTTTTTTTTTTTAAACAGTTTAGAATGGTATGTCTTGCTAATATGCACTTAAAAAAATTAGTCATTCTTATGTAGTAACTATCTTTACTGACTTTATTTGTATTGAATAAGATAGTAGACGATAAAGCTCTACTTCCGGTTATAGAAGTTACAAATCGCTGATAATCCCTAGTTCTTGTGAGCAATAGCATCAATAGAATCTTAACGCTTATCACCTCAAGCAAATAGTTTTTTTTCCTACTCCGGCATTTTTAAAATTTTTCTGTCCATTTATTATTTATTTATTTGTTTATTTATTTTCACAATAGTTACCTTATATATAAGCGTCTTTATATACAAATACTCTGTCTTTTTTATTAATGTGGCTATGTTGAGAGATAGATCTAACAAAAGGTTGAACCAATTTCGCGTAGTTGCAACTACTTCTGTTATTTTATATATATATATATATATATATATATATATATATATATATATATATATATATATATATATATATATATATATATATATATATATATATATATATATATATATATATATATATATATATATATATATATATATATATATATATATATATATATATATATATATATATATATATATATATACTATGAATGAAATTTTTTCGAGACGAATAGCATTAAAAAAATTTTATTTTATTTATTTCATTAGAAATATTGATTTTTTAATAAATGATTTCATTTATATAGAAAGAGAGCATTTTTTTCAGCGCTTTTTTTGTTGCTTTGATGATATTCGATCGTCAGATGATGAACGTTTTTTTTTTTCATTGTTTATACTCGATAACTCTCAGGAAAAACTTTTTTTTTACTTATTTAACTATTATAATTGATATTCTTTAATCAAATAGTAAGTAAAAATTTCAAACGTCGTATTTATTACTTTATAATTTAAAATAAGTTTTCATTGATGAATGTTCTAGACTAAATTCCGATAAACAAAAATTGAATTTTAATTTTCTTTAAATAATTAATTATATTCATATATTCAAATTTTTCTTAGTATTTCTATCGTTAATGATTGATCGAAATAATCATATAGTCGATTTTTTTTTCCCCGTTGATGTTTATTCGAATGCTCGATGCTCGATGAAAATATTACGAAAACCAGTTGTGCACTTAATTTGAAATAGGTGTTTATTGCGTGATGTTGATGTGAGAAATTTTTTAAACGTCAGAAATTCATTTTCAGTGCTCATTTTGATACGTCTATTGTTTTTATATTCTTTTCAGGTTGTATTTTTTTAATCGATATTGTCAAAATTTCAAAAAAAAAAATAATTTTAATTATTTTCAATTTTTAAAAAAAATTTATTTTTATATTTAATGATCAATTAATGAAATATGCAAATTATATGAAATATTTCTCTATGCAAATCATCGACAGTTTAAAATGAGAAATGAAAGAATGCTATGAATAGTTTTTGCAAATAAAGCGCAAATATTTCACGAGAAAAAAAAACGTCGAAATGCAAATTGGAACTCAACATATCAATTTGATATTGAAAATGTTCATTGGTCAATTAGCATGAGTTATGTGTACTCTTTGCTATAATCATTGATCCATTGATACTATTATACTAATAATATACTAATAATATATTTCACTAATATAACGATAAATTGTTATATTAGTTTTGTACTGTTTTACTCTAATATTAGGCTATTTATTTTTCGATGGATATAGATTTTATTCGTTAGGAAAATTTAAAAATCTATTAAATAAAAGCGAATATTTTAATGCATTCTACGACGTCTATTGACATACGATTTTATGTGTTATTTGTAATGTTTGATGTGAAGAATATCGCCATTGTTATCGATTGAAAAACACTCGATAAATTCATCTATTAGAGTCGAAGTCATTTCATGATCTCTTAAAATATCTCGCGTGAATTTTAAATTTATCGATTATCGATTGATCAGATAGATGCATTGATCATTTTGATCAACAAACAATCAGACGTTTGGTTTGAAAATCATGTTGATGATATCGTTTTGCTCGAAATTTGAAAATGATTTCATTCAAATTCAAAAATTATCTTTTTTTTTTTCTGAAATGTTTCATCGTTTATATTGAAAAAAAAATAATAATTTAAAAATATTATATTCAATTTATTTTTGAAATTTCCACCAAAAAAAAAACAATCTACGTTTAAATTGAAGCATTTTCGAGTTTTTTTTTTAATCATTCGAATCAATCATTGTTTATCATTCAAAAAGAATCGAATCATTCAACATAGTTAACCATTAAAAGACTCAAAAATTTTCCCATCATCGGCTAATTAACTTTTGATGATTATCATATGCTAATTTCCGCCTAGTACGGTTACGTTATTAAATATTAAGCATATTGAGTAAACAAATCTTGCAATAATCAATTAAAAGAAAATCTATAGACCCATAAGATGAGTGATAAAATGTTGATAGTATGGAGAATTTTTGAAACTGAAATTCAAAAAAAAAAAAAAAAAGAAAACGATTATCACTATTGAGATTTTTTTCTAGCTCAATCGTTTAATTAAATTAACTAAAGAGATTTCCTCAATAGAGTTTTTTTTTTCTCTCACGGAAATATTTATTCATATTGAGTGTAAATAAATTTCTTATTATTGTAAAAATTTAATGCGATGGATGATAGATTATTTGAATAAATTCTAAAACTAAAATATTTGGAAGAATGCCAATTTTATGATCATATGAATTTTTTTTTCTTGAAATATTTTTTTTTTTTTGAAATGAAGATAGAAAAAAAAAATTTCACTATTTGAGAAAATTATTCTCAAGAAATGTACTCAAATCATTACTCGTTATTGTAAGTTGTTTAGTTGATTGGTAATGAATTTCATTCGTTAGACAATTAAATGCAATACTGATTGATTCCATTTTTAAAGGGTCTTTTCAATAACCGTTTTTTTTTTGAGAGAGAGAGAGAGAGAGAGAGAGAGAGAGAGAGAGAGAGAGAGAGAGAGAGAGAGAGAGAGAGAGAGAGAGAGAGAGAGAGTACTTTTGCTTATTTTAGTAGAGAGTGTAATATACCTGTTTATTATTAATACTTGATAAGAGTATTGTTGTTTTTTTTTTCAACTCTGATAACGTATACATTTTTCGATATTATTTTAACGTAAATATCATTCATTATAATATTAAGAGCAAATGAATTTAACTAATAGGTAATGAATTATTAAGAAAACGAGAGAGAGAAGAAGAAGAAGAAGAAGAGAGATAATGTTGATAAAATTACGCAAAGATAGCCCGAATGGTGAAAGAAAATAGAAAATTTCCTTCCGCTATAAATTAGATTCATTTGATTTATTAGCTAGAAATTGTGGTAAATTTTCCCCGTCAAGAAAAATCTCAAGAGTAATTTCAAATATATTTTCATTTCTAGTGGAGTAAAATTTTTTTATGAATTTCAATAATATTTTCTCTCTCTCTCTTTTTTTTTTTCAATTGTCTAATATTTAATGCTCATATTAATTTCAAATATCAATAATAATGCTAATTTTCAGTTAAGATTTAATCGAGAAAATTGATTAATGATGCCACCTGAGCAAAATAAAATTGAATTCGATATCAACGATCCTAAAATTATTCATAAGGAGCAAATCGATTTATTTCGAATGAAAGTGCAACCACTTTTGAATAAATATCCACGATATAATACCGATTATTCATTACTACGATGGCTTCATGCTTATAAATTCGATTATGGTTATTATTATTGATATATTTCTATAAAAGAAAAACTATCATTAATAAAGTTCTATTAACTTGATAATTTTTGCTTTTTTTTTTCAAGAAGAAATTTGCTGCAAAAAAAAAAGAAAAAATTTCTATGCTAGAATTTTTTAAAAGCGCATTTATAAAGTTATAAAGTTAATCAATAGAAAAATTTCAACTTATTTTTAAGCATAAATAATACATTTGAAATTTTTTAGATGGACACAAATTCAATTCATTTCAATTCAATTCAATTCAATTTAATTTAATTTAATTCATTTATTATTATTGTGTTTTAAGGCATATAATCGCTATTATTAAATTATGTATAGTTTAAGCATAGAATCTGAATTCGATTACAATAATTTAATTACAAAATCATCTTTTATCGTATTTTCGATTATTCATTTTGAGTATTTCAATTATTTATTTGTTAGTTTTTTAGAGAATACCTAATAAATAAATTTTTAATTTTCACTTATTAATGTAGATTTGGCGGCTCGAAAAATGGAATGGTCACTCAATGCGATGGATGCGGTCGGGATTTTTGAGAAAGATCTCAGTAGTGTGGAATTGATCCATAAAGAAGTACGCAATATTACTCCAATTGCCGAATATTTTCCAGGTTATTTTCTTATTTCAAAATCCTCTATAATTTTTTTTAAAGTAGTGTTTTGTGCGGATGATTATTAATTTAAAAACTCTCATGTGAAAGCATTATCTGAAAACGTTGAGAGAGGAAGAGAGGAAGAAATATATTTGCATATAATATCATAGTTTGATATATATTCATTTATTGGTGTTTATTTTTTTGAATTTTTCAAAATATTTCAAAAAATTAGCATATTTTCATATATTTATGGAAATATTAAGGAGTTGAATTAATGGAAGTATAAGAATAGGAAGAAAATTTCAGGAGGAATGCTTGGATTCGATAGAGATGGTAATGTGATCAATATGCATACTGTTGGTAGAGCTCGACCTCAAAGCTTAATGAGTGCTGAACGTATTTCACGATTCTTTATTGGTGCGCTAATGGATTGTGAAGGTTGCGCAACGTTAATAAGGTTTTTCTTTTTGAATTTATCAATTTTATTCTCATTAAATTTCTATGCACATAATTATATAGTTATTCATTTTATGCAAATTTTCATATATTTTTTTAAATCGAATTAAATTCAGCTTATAGTTGATATAATTTTTAATTTTTGCGAAGAAAAAATTTGAAAGATTGATTTCCACCTTTGATCCGAATATATTTTTCAAAGAGTTTTTGTTGTGAATATCGCTTGAAAAATTTTTTACATTTTTCTGAAGCTTTCGACGATCTAATGCCTAAACAATGAAATCATTCGATATTTCTAGCATTCGAAGAAATCAAAGTAATGAGTAGGCGATGAGTAGATTAGAACATCAGTTGATTTAATAACAATTTGATAAAAAGTAAAGTAATTTGTTGAAGGTTGTCTCAATAGTGTCGGAAATCTAAGAGGCATCTAGAAACTTCCTATTGACAAGTTGATATTTGATTTGCAAAATAAAAGTGGTTCAAGAGCGCGCTGAAGCAAAACATTAGTCGATAGTTTGGTATGATTACATAATTCGAAAAAAAAATCATTAGTTGATTGTAGGATTAAAATCGAGATTTGCTTGAATAAAACCCCCTCCCCTCCTCCCCTCCTCCCCTCCCTCCCCTCCTTTGCATGAATAGTGACCATCTTGAACTAAGTCACTCACTTCTAGAGCGCTTCAAATAACACAACACAACCGCCTCATGAGTGCCACTCTTGAAGAGGCGGACATTCTGAATTCATTCTATGCTAACGTTCAAAATCACCCAAAATAGCGTTATTAATTTTCACTATCGCTCTACAAAAAAAAAAAAAAAATCTAAGTTATATTTAAATGCGCAAATAGATAGAGATAAATAAATAGTTCATTTCGTACGTTGAATTTTTTGATTTATGATGGCCATATAGCTGAAAAAAAAAAAAAAAGAAGAATGCGCGCTGAAATATTGACAAACATTTTTTTTCAATTTTATTGCTGAAAACATCCAAAAAAAAAATTACCTTTTTTCTAAAATAACAAAAAAATTTGCATATGTGATGAGGTTTTTTTTTTCGTGTTCAATGCATTTCTACAAAAATTTTTTTATTAAGAGCAGAAGAAGCGAAACGTGGACGAAAATTAGGATCGATAATGATTATCGATTTAAGCGATTTCTCTTATGATGTTATTTTTCAAATTCCCGCCACAAAAATATATATCAATGCACTTTTACTAATACAGGTGAGAATTTTATTTATAATGAGAAAAAATTTCGAAGAGATGAAAATATCGGGCTTAGACTGTAAAAGTAATCGCTCGTGAAGATTCGAGATTAATGACATATTGTATCATGTTTATCAAATCGATCGCTCTTATCAAAATTGCCATAACAGATAATGACACATTCATTCCGGAAAATATGGTTGCTTGTGGAAATTTTCCGGAAACGGTTAGTTTTTCCAGATTAATCGATTGCAAACTAGAATCATTTCGGTGTGGGATGTTTTTCAATGTTAGATGAATTTATGCGTCGATGTATGGATGCAATATTTATTATGCACATCAAATATTTGTAATTGCATATAATTGCAATCGAAGTTGGCAAAAAAAAGTTTAGAAGATAGTAAATAAATTCCTCTTGTTTGTGTCTTTATCGATTACTTTTCATGACTTCAATTTTAATGGTTTCGGAGTTGAAAATATCAGCTTACAAATGCAGAATTTTCTAAGCCTATAAGAACATTGCGCCTTATGCAGAGGGTTTCTTTCGAGGCGACTAAATTCTCTGCTCAAATTGTACTTTTTTTTAATGCGATTCAAGAAATTTGCATGTAAATCATATTATAATGAATTCATATTTTCGCATTTATATATACGTATGTGCTTTGCTTGTACGTCTTTTCGGTAACCTGAACTGTCGTAACAGCGAAGTTGGAACCGCGAGATATGGAAAGTGTAATCTATACCTGTAATAAAATTTCCTTAAGGAAACATGAATAGACTCGAAAATTTGCATATCTCACATCAGTTGAATCGTATCTCCTAATCGATCAGATAGGGAAATGCAAATGTTTTCTGGATGATTCGCACAAATGGACGAATTACTTAACATACGAATGCAATAATATAGCTATGTCATTATTTTATTGATAATTATAGAATCACTGATATGATAAGTGAGATTTTGCCAACTTTTATGTTACATTTTCCCACTTTTTCTCACTCTTATTATTTTAGACTCAAATAAATGAATAAATTCTCATCCTATACGATAATTATACCATACTTTTAGAATTGAATAATATAAATTTCAATATAGAGTCTTCAATAAGTTGAATTTCCTTCGATAAGTTGATTTTTGCGTTGCGAATTTTCGTATATTCGATGCGAGTGCAGCATAAATGAGGAAAATGAGCATAAATTAGCAAGTTGAAAGCAACTCATATAGAGGAAAGAAATGAAGTATTAGATAACTATGATATTTTTGGCCACTCTGTTTAGATAACCTATAATATTTGGCCAATTGTTGAGATCACTACGGCCAAGCTAGCGTATTCAATGATGTTTACTTTTCAAAGCTACTATTTTTATTTTTTGCACAGATAGCTCTTAGTGTTTATCAGCAAAAAATTACTTGGAATTTGCAGACAACATTTCCCGATATGGCACGTAAATTGTATGTAGTGAATGCGCCTCTTATGCTTAACGCACTCATGAAAATGGTTCTTATGGCACTTGCGAAGGTAAAAATTTATTCATTATTTATTGCAGCTTTAATTAATCAAAAAATTATTGTCTTTAACGATAATAATTGATGAAAATGTTGCTGAAAATTCGGTTTTTTTTTCTCTCTTCTCTTCGTTCTCTCTTCGATTCTCTCGATAGGTTTTCAAGCGGTTAGAAAATTCGATTTTTTTTTCTCATCTCTCCCAATTTTCTCTCCATTTCTATCTATAGCGTTTTAAACGATTTGTCGAACTCATGTGTTGTCCTAGGTGTTATGCGTTTTTGGATATTGCTTTGCTGACTTTACACGAATGATCCCATCGTTAAGAATAAAAATCACGAATCATATCGTTTATTTATTATTTATTTCTAATTTGGTAAACCGTATGGTCAATTGAAGGAAGCCACATATCATATCAGCTGATCTAATACGCTTTCCAACCTATTTCATTTTAGGTCATTTGGTTTTTTGTATATTTTTTCATTTGAAGAAAAAATTTTTGGTTTTTTTTTTTCAGGAGACAGTGGAAAAAATCGAAATTTTGGGTAGTAATTGGAAAGAAATTTTAGTGGAACGACATGGAGCCGAATATTTACCACAAAGTTATGGTGGTAAATTATGCGATGATTTACTAAGAAAAGGAGGTGAAGTGCCAGAAATTGTTAAGTAAGTTGCATTCTTTAATTAATACTCTATTTTTAATATTTATTCATTTCGAAACGACAAACTTTAAAATATTGCTTTACATTTTCTTTAAAAACAATTCATCTCCTCTCTATCGTTCGTATCCACTTCTCCCCTCCCCCCATCCCCTCCCAGATTCATCTTTATGATCAGTGTGATCGGTCGTTACCTCTTTATTTTTTCTACGTTTGAAAAGAAAAGAATTATTTCATTTGCTTATGCGATATGAGAAATCACTATCTCCCATTGATTGCCGCCTTGAAAATAATTATATCTTCACTCACCTTTATTGGATTCCATTTTCTCTGTTATTTAAATGTCAGTGAAAAAATTTTTTAATGAAATGACTAACAAAATAAACATAACGGAGATAAAAAAACACTTTTCGAATATTTAAATATAGAAATATGCAAAATTTCAAATCATTGCAGTGGAATTAAATAAATCAGTCAAAATTTGATGGGAAATTAGACAATTTTTATGATACCATTCTATAGGTAGCATTTAATTCCATTGAGTAGTTTCATTGCTCATTTCATTCATTGCCTCAGGCATGACGATTGCATCGGAGCACAGAATGCTCGGAGATTAATCGAACTGGAGCACAAAATGCTCCGATATTAGTCAGATCGGAGCATAGAATCTCCGATAATAATTGAATCGGAATATTTGCAAGGTATTTCAAAACTTCATAGAGCAAATAAGTTCAATAAAAAGAACTGAGAATAAAAAGAATAAAAACGTAAATAATTTAGAATGCTTCTAATTTAAGTTGTTAGAGAGGTAATATTGCACTATAAAGTTCGATCGAGAATGAAATATGCGATTGTAAATATTATAGAAGTCAAGTAAAGAAATTGCACTATCAACCGGAAGAATTAACAAATATTCGTGTGAGTGCACGTAATGAAGTTCGCATTCCATTTGTGGTCGATAAGAAAGGAAGTAAACTTTCATGGTATTTTGTGTGTGCATCGGGCGATATCGATTTTTCAATTGTTTTTCAAGACCGTGAGGTAAATATTTTCACTAATTTTGAGTGTTTTCATTAATTTTTTGCAAACCTTGCATATATATATATATATATATATATATATATATATATATATATATATATATATATATATATATATATATATATATATATATATAAGTAAAGTATAGTATATATTTATTTTTGTATTATGAGTGAAATATTTTTCAAGGCATTCCCTCAGAAAGATGGCTTGGGATCGATATCGATATCCGGGATCTTCGATATGTTTCCATCATTTATTACCTATATACTTCAGAAAATAATTTCATTTCAGGTATGGCCATGCTTCAGAATCACAACAGAATTCGTTGCCGAATTTGGCGAGATAATTTGTAAAGAAATTGGAACATATGAGATTCGATTCAGCAATAAGCATGCCGTTTTTTGGAGCAAAAATATTCAATACATTATTAAAATCGAACCACCAGAATTCCCCTAAACGCACTACATAATGCTATCATTTCAATGGAGATTTATCGATATTGATTAAAAAAAAAACGAATATTGATATCATCAAATATTATAAAATAATGGTGAATATTATGGCATAATGAATTATTAAAATTTCTGCTGATTAGACATTACTATATAAATAAAACTAAGTTGAATTGTTGGAAGTAAAGTTAGATTATTGATGATAATATAGGTACTAATATTGACGAATTTGTTTTCGATTTGCGCACTATGATATCATTGGCATTCGGTAATGCAGCGACAATGTTTGTTCTTTCGACGTGTTGTATTGATGAAGGCTGAACTAAGTTTAAAAGGAGCAAAGATTAAGTTCAACGTTTAGTTTAATGAGAAAGTTCATCGGCGATGATTGTATAATGAACGCAATAGAAACGATTTCTTGAGCATTGATAATGAAAATTAAGGTCAGCAATTAATGCACCTATAATTCCGATCCACTATAGCCTAGTTAGAAGCTGTCAGAAGCAAATTAATCCAGGTAATTAGGAACAGGTAAACGCATAGTCGAATTATACGTATTAAGAAATGTGCGTTATTTTATTTTCTCTATATCGTTTTTTTTTACTTCATTCACAATAAAGTATCATATTCATCATATTAGTGGAATATAGCATAAATTATTATTACTTTTTACTATGAACATTAGTAAGCAGGTGAATTACCTCACTGTGGTAAATTATACTATAGCACATTATTATTAATTAAGAAACTGTAAAGAAAATAATTAAAAAAAATGAAATGATAATTTGGTCTTTTCGAATTAATATAGGAAAAAAAATACTTTAAAAGATACAAAAATTTGAATAAATTAACGAGCATGAACATATCGTATAAAATCTAGATACTATAAACTATAGTATTACTAAGTAACTTATGAACTGAAGTATAAAATAGTATGAAATCAAATTAAGCGTAACGTTCTTTATAAAACTACAATGTTGATCAAATGCTTTAGCGCAAATATAGAATTGGATAGACTATTTTTGCAAAAAACAAAACAAAAAATCTCAAACGTTTGCATAACGAAATATGAAGAAGAAAAGCAAATTGAAATTTTCCCGATTGAGTTAATTTGCATTTAAATAAATGAAAAATAAATAAAGCGAATAAAAAACAAAATTTTAAAATTATTCACATATTATTTTAATTATATTCAATTATGGTGTTTATTTATTATTTTTTTTTTTTTTTTGATGAAATATGAGATAAATTGCATTGCATTGATGGATATGAAATTAATAGAGCATTTGTGATAATTGTAGTGTTAAAATGTGTAAAATTGAATAGGTGAATAGGAGATTGGTAAATAACTATTGCAATATTTCACAAAACTATTGCAATATTTGCAAAATTATTGCAAAATTAACCATATTACAATAGAGAAATAATAATAAAACAATAATTAAATGATAGTAATTTTAAAATATATTCGGAGAAGTGGATATACTTCATTTGTTATTGATAAAAATATTGCAAATTATTGCAATATTGATCAATAGCATTTGCAATCTATTAATTTTATTCAAATAAACGATACATTACAAATCAACATTTTCGATAGTTATTACAATGCAATTAAAATTGCATATACGATGAGAAATTTGAAATAATTGAAATAACTCATTGATATAAGGGAACAATTTCATTCATTGCAAGTATGTTCACTTAGAGATTTCGGTTTTTTATATCCTTTAATTGTATATCGATTTTCTTTCGTATAATATGTTTCAGCTTTTCGTCTCTATAAAATTGCAATTTATTGTTTTTTTTTTAAAGATACTTGCATATGCAAAAAACAAAACAGAAATAGACACATGGAAATAAACACTCATATATATTTATTCTCTTTTTTATTGTTGGTCCTAATTTATCCCACGTTCAGGACGGATATGGGGAGGGGGGGGGGGGGGTGGGGGATGGGGAGGGGTGACGGGGGTGGAGGAGAGGCGTTGTAGTTTCTTAAAAATAGAATAACTTTAACAAAATTAATGCTTGTAATATAAATGACTCATAGAAATACCTTCAGAAAAAATAAGTTCCAAAAAAAAAATTCTTTTTTTCTTAACGCTAAAAATAAAACACATTTCTTCATATAGGCTTTTCTAAATGCAATACATTCGGCTATCTGTTGCTAATGTTATCTCATTATATTAGAAAATAGGCCATGCAATGTGGTTAAATGAAGAGAATTTTTCCCCTATCGAAAGTATAGAATCATATAGTTTTTACTCATACTCATACTTACCTCATTTACATATACTGTTGAAATTGTAGTCTCGAAAAAAAAACACCTTGTAATGCGTTAAAAATTCATACGATATCAACTCATATTAGACGTTTATATTTATAAATTTCGTATCTAGCCTCAGCATTGATAAATAAAGAGAAATATAACCTCTCGTATGCAAATAAATAAAGAGAAATATAACCTCTCGTATGCAAATATCGACAGTGGAATTTGTACTATCGAAATCAATCAATTTTAATGTTGCATATTCTTTATCTTTACGTTCGGGGTTTATTTGCTAGAATCTCCTCATGTCGTTGTCGAAAACGTACAATCGGAACTAATTCCTTTAATTTAATGAATTATATAAAAGTAAATTAAATATTAAAAATCTATTTTTTAATAAAGAAATATTATACTAGAAATATAAGCATTTTTATACTAGAAATTCAACTTGATACGATATTCCAATATTAAGTGGAATCAACTTGAGCGATATTTAGTTGATCGTCACATTGCTCAATTTGAATAATTTTTAAAAATTATCAATAAAAAAAAACTATTCAATTTCGCTCTATTATTAATTAAAACGATAATTTTGTTAATATTATCGAATAAATTTATAAATGAATTTGATGAAACGACGATTACGTTAAGTGTATCATGAGAGGAGAGCGGTTCATTTGTTTGCGTTGTTGTATCATGTTGATCGACGGTGCTCATTGGTTGCGTTATATCAATCTATAATATTTCGAATATTAATTACTGTTAATTACTTTCAAAATATACTCAGTACAATTATATTTATATCGATAAAATTTAATCTACAAATAATACTATTTACTATACTACATAATAAAATAACTTCATATAAATTGGATAAATATCTCTCAAATATAAATATTATTAATAATGATGAACATATAAATATCATATCGTATGAGATATATTAATCGTTTAGTATAAATTCAAAATTCTAAGACAAAAAATCTCGAGAAAAATGTTTTGAAAGGAAAAATTCGCAGAAAATTTAAAATCCTACCGAATTTTGAGTTTTTTGCGTTTTATTTTCATTAATGATATTTTTATTGGCAATTGCTTTCAATCGTCGATGAGTGTTCGATGTACCGGTGATACTTTTTGCATGTTGTTGACTTTTCAATTTTCGTGACGCCTCTTTTGCTGTTTTTATTCCACAGTATCGTTTTACATCAATTTTTGTTTTTTGCTGTAATTGCTTAAACATTTAATAAGTAATTAAATAAATGAGAGGAATTGATTATAGATCATAATAATTAATAAAATTTATTCGAGAATATATAAATCAATGCAAAAATTAAATTTAATTATTATTATGCAAATTTCCAAGAAAATAATAATATTTGAAATTCTATTTGATAGTCAGAAATGAATGTTAAATTTTCCACATTTTCTAGATGAAGAAATTTTTTCTATGGAATCACTTCTAAATGAAACTATCACTGAGAAAATAAACAATTTGCTGATAGATACCAATTAAATGCATTGCGGCAAATTTTAACTCATATGCATAAATAAGTACCCTTTCATTTAATTTTATGCAAAAATCATATCGTTGAATAGAATTTTCATTGAAATCAACAAATTTTATCACCGTCGTTAAGTTTAACATCATTTATCACCATTCTAGTTATATAACGTTTTCAAAGAGATGCATTTTACTTATAGTCTCATCAAGAGGTTATCTTATTATGCGATTGTTTTTCAAATTTTTTTCCACTATGAAATATTATCGCCTTATTCCTTCATAAGGTGAGATAATTAAGTGGGCTAACCTGTTTAATGCGTGATATTTGTTCTTTTGGATGAGTTTGTTTATGAATTTTTAGGAATTTTTTATTCTCAATCGGTTTTTTTGCTTTCTTTAACTTCTTCGAACAACATAGTAATGGAATAGCATTAAACGTCATTAAAGTAATAGTTAAAGCAATAATTATTGCAGTAAACATCGATACCCTGAAAATTACTATAAAAAACGGTTGCCATTATTCATTACTGACGAAAGGAATTCTATTTCAGCTATTTTCGTTTTTTCATAGTCATCCTTTGCATTATATTCCTATTTGCTAATAAAATTTATACGTAAATTATCAGCATTGTATTATTTTCTAAGATAATGGAAAGCATATAAATGAAATTATAGGAATAAACTTTTTAATGAATTCAATTTCTGAAGTGGAATTTTATTTCAAAATTTGCAAAATAACATTCACAACAATAGCGAAATCGAAAGGTTAATAGCCATTGACCAATAGAAAAGATAAAATTGAATTATTTCTTTTAAATTCAAATTAGATGATTGGATTACTTCCTTTAATTTAAATATATTATGCTTTTTCGTTATTGAATTTTATTATTTCTCAATAATTTTTCTTTTTTTTTTCTTTTTTTTTCTTTGCAAATAACTAAAGCCTATTTTTCTCAATTTCTCAAATAACTAAAGCCATTTGAGGTATTAATAAATTTGAAAAGAAAAGAAAAACCTTTATTGATGAAAATGGAGCACATTAATCATTCGACCACACAACTCTCACTCGTATTAAAACAGTAAACTGTAAATATTAATAGATTCAATCGAATCATAATGCATAATCAAATGTGTGCATTATGTATTTTTTTCCCTAATTGATATTCAAATATGAACCCTATTTGTGCGAACAATTTGCAGAACTGTAATTAGCCATTCTTACTAGTGTTCGGAATTCACCGCTATCCCCTTGCTGGGCACCGATGGACCATAAATTTTCGACCGCGGGGGTTCCGTCACGAAGTTCTCGCGACCTGAAATCCCCCCTCTCCTCTGCAAGGGATTTGCTGCAAATAATCTTCCGCCGATGTGTCAAAGCCAGCGAGACTCCCCACTGGTGCTCAGCTGGCTTTGACATTTCTATGTGCGGTGTTAGAAGCGCGAATTCTGCGGTCACAAGCTGAAAAGAAAGAGATTCTCTGTTCAATCACCGAACACAGCTCGTCCAATTTCTGGACGATTACCGTAGATAATGAATAACGTGCCGAAAATTAAACTACAAAACTAATCCTAACAATAGTCTACATATGTATATCAAAAAAGCACATTGCTAGTCACCTCATTTGCTATCACTTTTTCTATAGGAAAATGGTTTTCACTACACCTTCTTATTCTAACGCAACATAATATTATTATAATCCCCTCTCAATAGCCACGAAACGAATACGCTTTCCTTATACGTGGTTTCTAAAATTTTTCTACCATATGCAAAATAAAACATGCAATTGCGTTTAGCAAAAAGATGCATCTTGCGCTTCAGCAGCGATTTCTGCTTCAAACGTGTTGTAAGACATTGCCATGATTGCAACTTCTCGAAAATTATTTCTATTGCAGTTTCCCATGAAAACGACACAACAAAACCCCCTAAACGGTGTGAGAAGTCTCGTAATAGCACCAGGCATTTTCGAGCCTTCCGCTTGCGCCGCCATCCCCGCTATCCTGAGCTATCCCACTCCCCGGACGGATCCTGGGAAATCAAACCCCCTGCGCGGACCCTCGCGAGGGAAAAGCTCTCTCCTCTCGCCCCACGGGGCCCTTATTCATCATTTCATATGACGGGGAGCCGCGCCCAAGGAGGGCCCTCTCCCAGAAATTGATCCTTACAGGTTTTTTCCCAACTGTGGCTTTTGGAAAGCAAAAGATACAACGACGTTGTCTTTTCCCCTACACATGCACTTGCATCCATCTTTTCGTCCGTAGTGGAATTGAGAGCGATGTCTACGACGACGCAAATTCATCACATACCTTTCTTCATCCATCGTTGTTTGATTTTCATTTTATTCATAACTGATGTAATTAAAAGCGATTTTGCATATACGTGTGGGCATTTTGAATCCTCATTGCAATCTCAAATATTCCAGCGGACAAAAAGAATCCACAAAATCCTGCTTTAGCGATGCAACGTGTATAGAAAATATTTGCGAGGAATTTCCTTCAAGCACAAATTTCCACAGTTTACCTTCAAGACTAAATTGCTAACTAGTTTATCCTATAGGCTTTAGTATTCTGTAGTTTTTCTTATAGATCAACTATTCATTCCAGTGAAATGCAACATACTATAGTATCTCTCATTTCGAAAATTTATCCGGAAATGTTTCACTATCAATAAATGATTCATGAATAATAGAATGATATATCATAATATATTTCAAACATTATTATTTATTTTTATATTCTGACCTGAAGTCACCATTAGGTCAGATATATAACACCTGATATCATATATATATATATATATATATATATATATATATATATATATATATATATATATATATATATATATATATATATATATATATATATATATATATATCACTTAACTGCAAGACGTCATACTTGAAGAATTTGCAGTTTTTTACCGTGATGGACTAATTCCGTAAGTGTTATATTTTACAATTACCGATAGTGTATTCATCTATTCATAAACGTTATTTTCGCTATCACTACATTATCATATGCATTATTACATTTACAAGTAAAGTAACACTGAAAGCATTATTTCTAACACGATTTCGGCATCCATAAACTATCATGCTGTAGGCTAAATATTTCTATATTTTAATAAATTTTATGCACTCTCTTTTTTTAAAAGCTTTTTCGCATTTGTCTTTTCCGCTTATTGACGTTATCCTTGAGAATAATCTAGTAAATTATAAACCCTCCATAATAACCTGAGAGAGGGAAAGCAAGCAGGCGAATGCAAATTTCAACAACCTATTGCAAAAACATGATATGCAGATCGCATAAAACGAAACTATTGTTATATCTAAGAGCCAAGCGAAATTAACATTTGATGGTAACATAAACAGTTGTCAAGTCATAAAGTGACCATATATAGCCCATAACTGACCATATCATATTAAACTGACCACATCTAAGTGCAAAATTGACCACTAAACTATACACTGCATTGAACCAATAACAATATTTACTTTCGAAATATTCTTCTCTGTATATCCCTTTAATGAATGCCAAAGTACTAATTTATCATCGTGATATGTTTTATATTTTTCGATCTTCTTCATTATCGGTCAATGATTCATCGATTGAAATCAACTTTGCGATTTGATTTCATTAGCCGATTATAAGATAGGCGATTTTTTTAATGAAAAATGCCGAAATTTTAAAATCTTTTTACAGCTTTCTTTTTTTTCTTCAAATTATATAATCATGTTTTTTTTTAATATGCAAAAATATCTAAAAACATCTTTTTTTTCCATATATTTTGAAAAAGATTTTATAATTTTTTTGATCGATTTCATAGATAAATGCAATGCTCATTAGACATTTCTAAAACGAAATATGCAAATTTTATTTATTTATTTATTTATTTATTTATTTATTTATTTATTTATTTTAGTTGTAATGAAAATAAAATTTCGAAACATTTTAATAATATATGAAAATATTTGCAATCATTCGAATGTTTGCAGTGGAAATGTGAATACATTCATAAATATTCACTATTAATCTGAAGATCACTGCATCGAATATTCTCCACGTTGGCTGCTGGCTAGAAATTCAATTATAAATTCGATAATTATAAATTTGCAAAATTTCGACAAAATCGACAAAGAAATATATGATAAAATGATAAAAGAAATCAATGATAAAAGAAGTAAAGTAATACAACACAGATAATCACTGTCAATTTCAATCAATATCATTAAAAAGACTTCTCTCATAAGCTCATGAATCTTATGTCGATATTTCCGCATCGATAAGTAATTCTCTTATGCATATAAGTTTTAAGACCTCAACTTTATAAACCTATCAATTCAATATTATCTGAGCAAATTTTGAAGAATTTAAACAGAAAATGATATTGCTAAATTATCTCCATTAATTTTACATTTATAAATGGATATATTTTATAGTAATGTTCAAAATTAAATTGATATATTTGAATAATTAATATTCATTATTATGTACTAATTAAGAAAGTTTAATAATCACTCACTAATTTTACAACGGGCTGATTAGCAGCTTCCTTTTCAGGAGAATTTTTTTGCTTCTCTCCTGCACTTATATTCACCTGTTCTAGAGGTTCTTCGTCCTTTTCTAAGCTCACCTGAAATTAAACACTCTAAAATCGGTGACACAATTATTGTTGAATTCTAAAATAGATTGTTGAAATTGTTTGTTGTGCATTGAAGATTTGAAGCTTACGTATAAATAGAATACTTCAATATAGTTGCATGAATCACTTATATGAAACAATTGCTTCGAAAAGCATAATGAAGACTCTTGTAGCTTTATGGTTCATTAATGGGTAACAAAAATTCAAGAGATATTAGGCATTATTTGCTCTAAAACTTTCAGATTATAGCTTTGAAAAGTCCGGGTTTTAGGAAGAATTAGGACTCGATATTCGTCTATTTCTCGAAGAAAAAAAGAGGCCAATTTCTAAGATAAAACGGTCAGACGTCTTTGGATTCTCGAGTGCCTCCTTTCTTTCGTTCGATGGCTTCTTTTTCTTTCGCTCGTCTTCTGCTATCTTTTTCATCCTTTTCGACCACTTTTCCAGTCCAATCAAGTGGTAATCGTATATCGATACATTCATCTTTAATGATTTGTTCCAAAGCTGACTGTAAATAGGCATATATTTGAACACCGTAACGGTGAAACCGTTTTTTGAAACCATAAGAATCGTCATTTTCTTTCTTCATTACAGATTATAAATTCAAGTCACGGTCTTGCAATATTACCACATGGGACTTATGTCTTAAGTATTAAATATATTTGATTTCAAAATCTTTCATATTTTAGAATTGATCGTTAATATGCGATTATAATAAGCGTTATTCACTTGTAAATTATACACATTGATTACATTAAACTTGAAATTGAGATTTTATATCGGGAAGAAAGTAAGGTAAGAGCAATGGCGCGGGCTGGCAATACCACATGATAGTTGGTGATGGTTGATTAACAAATGTGGCAAAGAATAACTTCAAGGTCTTGCATATGCTCGCTGAACCTAAGTGGCTTGATAGCGATATAAATGGCGACAGCATGCTTACCGGCTTCGATGGATATCGAAGTAAGGGTTTTGAGCTGCTCATAGTAGGTTGTAGCTATTTGTATGACCTTACAGACAGAAAACCGGATGTAGCTTTCTTTCGTATCCTCCACGCCCCACCTTAACCTCTCCCATACAGCACTTTTAGTGCTTTCAACAGAACAGTTTTCGTCAACGCCGTACATTACAGTCAGTTGGCAATAAGACTACATGAAATTTGGTGCATTTTGATGAAATTACCCGACATTACAAAAAAAAAAAAATCTCCCGTTAGCTTAATGACCAATTTTAAAGCATTACGAACAAATACTTGAACATTCATCATTAGAGAGAAGCTCATTACCACTCTATTAGTGTAATATTTACCTACCATTCTACATAAGATCTGCATTTCGATTTGTTAGAGCAATCGAGCTCACCTGGATGAGAGTATAATTTGGCTCTTCTTCATAGGTCAAATTATCAACATATTTCGATATACTTCTATAGCCTTGTGGTGCTTTCCTATAGATCTCCGCATCTCAAATTTAACAGTAGTATAAATAAAGAAATTCAAGAAAAAGTTGAAAAATAATACGATTGAATTGAATGTTTTCTGCATCGAATGTAAAAACTTTTGAGAACTCTCTAATTCGGGTCTAATTCATACCAAATAAGACTATAGCCATCATAAACAATGGGTGTTTTATTTCATTCGAATATTTTTTGTGCGTTCAGAAGTGACCAAATCTGACCAAATAGCCTATTGATCATTGGCCATATCTTATGCAAATTCTTAACTACCTTTTTACAGCTAGAAAGTTTTGTATAACGAGTCGAGCGTAAGCAGAAAACAGTAACTGTGAACAAATTTTTGAGTAATAGTTTAGCGCAACGATAAAATTTTATTTTCAATGAATCCTCCCCCCCCCCCCCCCCTCCCCCGCGACTAATTTGCATATGTAATAAAGCGTAAATTTGCACATATAATTTGAGATTCGATTTAGATGAGTGTTTTGAATATTTGCCACATGAATATCTATATACTTACTTGGTTCGGTAAAGAATTTATCCTTTTCAACAAGTACGGCTTGTCTATCAACAAAGCGCTTCCAAGGTAATATCATCGATGAGTACAACTCAACACTCATATAAATCCATGTCTCTAAATCATCCTGAAATATTTCTTTAGCTGATTTGAATATTGCTTATATTTGTTGCTTCAATAGGTCTTCAATTCTAATACTTTCTAATTACATTTTTTCATCCCTCATTTAATGTTTTCATAGTGGGCATTCAAAACTTATTTTCAACAATTTTCCAAAAACTTTTAGTTTTTCTCTTTCGTAAAACTCCATTTTTGAAAAAAAGTTTGCCATTTAGTTGTTGGAAGAGTGAATTCAATTCCCCCCCCCCTTCGTCCCCCTCCAAAAAAATCGAATTCACCCCTCCCCTCTCGTCCCCCTCCAAAAAAATTCGAATTCAACCCCTCCCCCCCTCGTCCCCCTCCAAAAAAAATTGAATTCACCCCTCCCCCCTCGTCCCCCTCCAAAAAAAATTCGAATTCACCCACCCCTCCCCCTCGTCCCCCTCCAAAAAAAATTCGAATTCACCCCTCCCCTCGTCTCCCCCCCCCCACCCAAAAAAAACCCTTTCCATGTTCAAATCAGATGCACTAATTGTAGTGGAAAAGACAAATTATTTGTAATACACAACAAATCACATGGAATAGATGGACTATAACAGGTGAATACCGGTATTGACCTTTTGAAAGAAAAATAACGTGGGAATTTTATAGCACCTTCTCATTCCTGATTTTGCTTTCAGGTAAATTTTCCGCTTAATATTTATCCAACAAAGAAAAACAAATGCGATCACGTCATTTCCGATTTACACCATTCATTCCAACATCACAGCCGATCCAATATGGAACGGCCAAACATTGGTAAGCATTTCCTCTTTTCCATCATTCCCTCATAAATAAAAACGATTTAGATGAAGACTAACCTTCCTTGATTGCTCCTTGGATCGATGACAATTCCTCGATGCATATCTTATAGTACCCATAAAACGGACTTTTGAGCGAGGAGGCCTAAAGCATTAACTCAAATTTTTATCCGGCCATAAAAATACAACTCTTCATAGCACTAGAATATTTGAGCCACCTATCTCAGCATGTTTATCGGATATCTAACCCATATTTTCCTTTCCATCCTTCATTAATTTGCATGAAAACAATAGCTTATTATTTACCTGCATCACCTGCATCACATGCACTACGCATCAAACTCCGTCTCTCATATTCAAATAATGCATATGGCTTCACTAGCATAAACTATTGCTCTCTAATAGATTTCATGACAAAGAAAAGAAAGAAGGCGAGGGGGGGGGGGGGGGAGGGGGAAAGGGTTGGGGATAGGGAGGGCGAATATAGCGATAAGTGGATCATTTCCTTAAAACTGCCACTCATTGGATTTATGCTAATGTTACTTTTATCGTTTCTCAAAGAGGTTTGCATAGAAGCGAGCAGAATAAACAAATAATAGTTGAATTATATGATGGAATGATCAACGCTTATAATTTGAACTGTTATTTCAAGGCATCAATCTTCTTTAGGAGGAAATAATTGGAGAATGATTTTAAAGGAATTTAAGTAATAGATTCCTATAAGGCTTTTCTAGACCAAATATCGTTAAAGAGCATCCAGAAATTATCTTCGACAATTTCCGGATGCTCTTTCTGGATTTCTCAAAGAATGCAACATATTTACTTGATTTTATTGGTGTGTCTATCGATATAGCGATGTGCAATGCCAAGATCAAGTATATAAATGATGTCATCTTTGTCACCGGTTCCGATAGCAAAATTCTGTGGTTTAATGTCGCGATGTATGAATCCAATTAAATGTAGATCCCATATTCCTTGCAAACTTTGCTGACTGATACGCATTGCTGTTGGCTTTCTGCAATACACCAAAAAAAAAACGTCAAAAGAGTAAGTCCTAGCAAGTGCAATAATGCTATTGCAAAGTATAATGTCGAAGAAATTTTATTCATGAGGAAATTCGACGAGTAAAAAATTTCGAGAAATTTCATGTATATTTCAGGTATTTCTAGAAATTTCAGGTATATTTCAGGTATTTCTAGAAGTTTCAGGTATTTGAAGTCGGATTGCCAATAAATTAATAGGGCGGTAATTTATTTCAAGTTCTAGGTTCAACGCAACCGACGAATACTCCACCATATGTACATAGGTAATTTACTCTATCACATTCTAGCTTTATCCGTCATAATGAGATGACGAAAGATCCCATCAATATTTTAAGTTCTTCGCATATAAATGCCGCTGCACGATCAATATTGAAATAATTCGATTGTTTTTTTGATGTGATCATTAAGAGTTAGTGGAAAACTAACGTGAAATCAGTGCAGAGATAGAATCGACGTAAATCCTCAATGCTTGGACCGAGGAGTTGCATAACGACCAATTTGAAAGTATCTGTTTGACCCTTATCAAATAGATCCACAAAATGTTTTCTTCTTTCAGGATCTTTCACTGATGAGAATAAACTCATTACAGCCACCTCGACCTGTAATGATAGGAGTTTCTGAATAAATTAGTCTTCATTTTTCTCCTTCTTCATTCTCCTCGTTCAAAAAGAATACTCTTCTTATCAAAAATAGTGTATGCACCTCTTGTTGAACTTTCTACGAAGAAATATTTACGCTAATCGTAGAAATCATCCAATGATTTGGAAATGCGATTATTATACGTATCATTTTCATGTTCAATATATAAGGGAACGTTTCCGGTTTACCACTTTCTTATGCAAAGATTATTAATAGCGCCATATGTGAATGAAATTTTATATTTTTATTCAATTTATTTTAGTATTTTTCGTTTCTTTCTCAATTATCTTTAATTCTTCTAAAAAAAATAATCTATCGACATTATATTTGCATAAATGATCAAAAATTTAAATTAAATTTCGAAACTTTTAGAAATTTTATGATTATATTCAAATTAACCGAACAAACTAGCAGATAAAAGTTTTACAAATTTATCATATTTTCTTATTAATTGATCATATAAAAGCTGTATATATCATTAGTATTTTCATATTCTAGATAATTGCAATATGGTTTCTCTTTTTTTTTTTTTTTTTAAATTATAGTTTATCGTTAAATTCCATTTATATAATTTAAAGGAATTAATCATACTCTGAGTCTATCGATCTTTTTCCCGTTGAACTCATGCAATTCTGTTTTCATTGCATAATATTCATTCGTTCCGACCTTTCTTACCTTATATACATCACCAAAACCACCCGAACCCAATAATTGATCCACTGTATATCTATAATCGAAATAAATAAATATTCATGCAAATATTCCTCAATAATATTATTTAAATTTTAATTAAAAAAATTTTCATTTTCATCAGTTTTGGAATATAATTTTTTCAACGAATTTTGAATCGTATTTTTGATAATGACCCGGATAATATTTGATAAATTCTCTTAATGAAATGAAATTTTATTTTTCGTTTGAGAAAGAAAAATTGATTTTCATGAATTTTTATTGGCAATTTTCTCGTTGCGAAATTATTGGGAAATTTTTCGAAATTGGGGAAATTATTGGGAAATTTTTTCGAAATTGGGGAAATTATTGGGAAATTAAATTGGGGAATTATTGGGAAAAAATGAAAGAAAATTTTCCTGAAAAAAAAAGATAGAAAGAAATTATGACGAGTCGTTTTATGATTTCTAAATTTGAAAAATGATTTAATTTATCAATATTTTATTAGGAGGGGGGGGGGGAAAAAAAACAACATATGTTACGCTGATATTGAGAATATTTTTCGCTATTTTTCTCTATACTTAACGAATATTTCTAAGTAGAGAAATATTTTTTGGCGTCAAAAATAGAAACATATTGCAGCACAAAAATTTAAGAAGCAAAGTCTTGGTATAATATTTCTTACCTATGTTCGTTGTATGTTAAACACACATTGCTCATAAGAAAAAAGAGATCCACCAAGAGTTGATCCACCAAGAAAAAAGAGATCCAAAAAGAGATCTACCAAGAGCTAATAAAAAAAAAAAATTGCATTTACAAGCCATCGATGCAACGTATTTGAGTATCTTCTGCTAATTTCGGTCGATCCTTTTTCGTCATTTTTCTATGCGATGGCTTTTTTTTATCGCCATTTTTCTGATCCTGCAAGCATTTTATCACTACAATCATTTATTATTTTTCATTTGCTTCATTGATATAATATTTATAGATGAATATGATTTAAATATCATATTTATATTCCAATATATATATATATATATATTTATATATATATATAATATATATATATTATATATATATATATATATATATATATATAATAAATATATAAATATTATATATAATATATATATATATTATATATTATATATATACGATATATATATATATATATATATATATAATATATATAGATATATATATATATATATATATATATAGTTCCCTTATTAATACATCAAAATATTTTTGTTGAAATATTTATCATCACATTTAAAACCTTTAGTTGAGGCAAACATTAACCACTATACTTATACCATCCTATCTCAACTGTCGATTCTATTGTGGTTGATGATATTTTACGCTTATCAGGCGTCTCTCGTTATGCGCACAGTAGAAGTAATAGGCTCTAATTAAAAATATTGCTCACTTCCCGATTTCCAAAATATTTCAGTGGCAGGTCGTTTGCCCGTCAAGTAGCAACGACCAAGTACATGACCAGTGGGAGGTAGGTGGGGTCTTTTTATACTGGCAATCAGACAGTGTTTGAAATTGATGAATAAAGCATCGAACACTTTATATTCTCCTTTGCAATATTTAATCGAAGCTAGAAAAAATTATACTGAATAAGCCGATAAATCCTCATCATACTTTATCCTCTTGAAGAGCTTTTGGGTGCGCTAACTTCGAATGAGGAGACGGTTTTAAACAAAACGATTTATCTTTCGCTGTTTCCATTTTTTCTGCTTCATCTTTTAGAAGTTGTATCTTTCCTATAAAATAAAATTATAATTTTTCAAATCTATTTCAAATGAGATATGAGAATTTAAAGAATAGCGAATGAGAAATGTCTAATTATAAAACGTTAATCGCTAAGAGCATTTAGCGCCTAGGGGGTATCACCTAACCTCATTATCCATCATCGTTAATTCGATAATATTCGACGAAAATCTCATTTATAATTTCAAAAGAATTCATTCTATAGTATTATTGTATTTCAATAAATATTTCGACTTATTTTTGCATCATCATAAATCTCGCCAATATATTTCGATAATTATGATAAGAGTTTATATGGGAAACTCTCGCGATGCATATATGAATATCGCTAGATATTCATAATTATTATTATTATTTTTTGAATATATGAGCAAAAAAACCTCGATAAATTTTCTTATTAAATTCATCGAATTTCTTTATCTTCTAATATGATATAATATCGTTATGGAAAATTCCTATTCGTTGATTTATTAATATTTTATCGTTATGTCATTTAGTTAATAATAAATTATATTATCGCTTAAATTTGTTTTCTTTGATATATTTTCTTAATATTGATAATATAAAAATGAATATAGAAAAAGAGTAAAAATATTTGAAAATAAAACCATTTAGAAAATATAGAAAAAAAAATGAAAACAAAAAAAAACCATTAAGAAATATATTTCGAAAAAAACAGGTTAATGAAAAAAAAAATTCGAGTTTGAAATTAGAGATGAAAAAATTTGGAAATAAACAACGAAAAATTTTCTACAATCTTTTGTGTTTAATTCAACAATATAATAAATAATAATTTCGCTTAAAGAAATGGTTAAAGCGAATTTCTCTTGACAACTATCAAATATTGCCGATCATCTCAGCAATAATTATCAATATTACTTCAAGAATCTATATGCTTTTTTTTTTTTGCTATCGAAGCCAGAAATTCCTTTCAATAATAGAGAGATAATCATCGCAAATAATGAAACAAATGGCACCAAAAAAAAAACTTTCTGGCTAATTGCCAATAAGAAAAAAAAACGTAGTAAATTTTTTTTTTTGTATGAAATTCAATGTTAACAAGAAATTCTAACGAGAAAAAAAGTTTTTTTTTTTAAATTTTTAAAAGAAATTTTCGCTTAATGCGATTGATTATTTTCAAATCGATCCGATCATCGTCGTAATTATGCAATAATTTCTTCAAAAATTATAATTAGAAATATTTTAGTATAACTTACTTCTTCGAAATTTTTTTGTACCACTTTTTCGTTCGCTCTGAAAAAAAAACCACAAAACTCATCAGAGAAATTATAGAATATTTTTTTAAAGCAGAAAATCTCTCTTTTTTGGGTGGGGGGGGGGTATGGGGGGGTATGGTCTATTTCTGGAAATAGTAAATTAACCGCAACAATTGATATCTTATTTAATTAGAACATTAAATGGTATTTCATTCATATTTTCAAGAGGTGATGAGAAGCTATTTCTCGTCGTTTATAATTACAATTGCCTAGATTTTTTTTTTGAAATTTTCGCTATGAACCTATAGATATCAAAAGCGATTAATGTTGAGCGACTCCGGAGTCGGACTCCTCTAAAATTTTGTTTATCTACTAGTTGTAAATAAATCAGTTACTTGCTCGATGCATCGACTAAATTTGAGATGCACCCATATAATCGCATGAATGCAAATTAGATATGAGAATGAATCGAGTGTCAATTCTAATTTCAAGTGTCACTTTTCATTAATTAACGAAAAAAAAAAACTAAAAATTATTTCTGCATATTGGAGGAAATTCATTGAAGAATGTATTTTCAAAGAAATTAATCTTCCTTTATTTTTATTTCACTCCATTTCTCAAAATTACTTTGGATATTTATGAATTGATCGCTTTAGTATTTGAATTAATAGACGACTTAATGAGAGCAAATTCCATATGCGCCATATGCGCCATATGCGCCAAATCGCATTAGTATTTAAGTTAATAGAAGTTCTTCGAAGCGAATATTTATCGATAGATTTTGATGTATGATAGTTGAATGAAAAATGCTTCTAAAAGCAAAAAAAAAAAAAAAACTAACGAACCTTTTTCAACGTACCCGAATCATTAATCTCTAAATTTGTATGACCTTTTCGTTTATTGATCGGATTTTGTGATACGTTGCTATACGCCGAACGATTTCTATGAGAAATTGTCATTATTTCATACTGAAATTTATTTTTTAAATAAATTAAATTAAATTAAATTAAATTAAATTAAATTAAATTAAATTAAATTAATTTTTTTTTGAAAATTTGAATAGATTTTAGCAAACTTATCGTTACTAATATCGGATACGAGATTCGATATTTCGATTAATCTTTTTTTTTTTTTTGAATATGTTAATACCCATTTATAGTGAGAACAGATGCATCTTGTCTCGAATGTGTTAATTATGCGATATCATCTATTAGTTCGATCGATGATTGCTATATATATTAGTTGTTATAGATGCAAATATAATTCTTATTTACTCTCTTTAATGAACAATTAAAAAATTTTTTTCTTGCTTTTCCACGTTTTATAATTTTTTTAATGAAATTTTAATATATTATGATTTTATGTTTTATTTATATATATATTTATTTATTATATATTATATATTTATATATTTTATATTATATATATATTATTTTATAATTATATATTTATTATTATATATATATATATATATATATATATATATAATATATATATATATTATATTTATATATATATATATATATATATATATATATATATATATATATATATATATATATATATATATATATATATATATATATATATATATATATATATATATATATATATATATATAATATATATAATATATATATGATTTCGAAGAAAAATATTAAAAAAAATCAAATTTTCTCCAAAACTGATTTGTTATTCGATATCGTAAATATGAGAGACTAAGCTATTTGGATTGATTTTTATACTCAATTTCCCACCTCATTTTGTATAGGATAATAAAGAAAAAAAAAAGTGCGGCAATTAAATTCATTTCAACCGACCTATTAAAAATCGTTCGTCGCAAGAAATTACTCGGAAAATATCGACTCTCTCGAATGAGGCCGCCACCCACGACGAATATAAAAACGAATGTGACACAAAAAAGAGTGATTTTTTTCGCCCGAATAGAGAATATGCAAATTTTAAAGTGGTATTCAAATCAACGGAAGGGAATTAGCGAAATTTTTTGCATATTTAAAAAAAACCCCACAAAGAATAAAACGATTTATTCTCTCTCGTTTTTAATGCAGTTTTTAAATTATTTGCAACAGTTTTTTATCGACAAACACATTACTGTTAATGAAAGAAACGATGCTAGAAAATTGTGACGATCTGCAAAACTCATTGACGACTCAAATGCTCTATAAATGTTAGAAAAATTAGAGAAAACATAATTATGGAGTGCATTTATAAAAAATAAATAAATAAATAAGCCTATATATTATAGAGGCAGGCTTTAAAGGTAACCACGACTTATTTACAAACACCACGAGGTAGTCATAAGGTGTTTCCGCAGATCTTTCATAATAAGACCCCGCAGCAGAACTTTCCTTTAAACGTCTTTCGAGAAGCCGCAAGTAACTGGAGACAAAGAACCGCAGCATGACTACTCGACATAATTGCCATAGTTCTAAAGACCGCGGCGCAAATGTCACAGCCGAGAGCTGTTAAGGCATCCGATGAATATACCCTATGAAAAGGACTTCTTGACTGCATTTAATTACACTCTCTACTGCTTTAATGTTGCAACCGTTCAGAAACACTTCCCATCTATGTGTGTCGTCTCGTCCATCAAATTTATCTGCTGATTTAATGCTTCTAAGTTCGGAGTTGTTTCGAAATAAAATTGCTTTCAATTGTGGTCATATAAGTTTATGCTACAATTTGCATAAAGAAATACGTTCATACGTTGAGATATTCAAAATTAAGGCTAATTGTTATGCAAATTTTAAATCTGCGATCTTAGGCGTAAAGCGGGCAAGTTGTTTCTTTCAAAAAACTTTCAAATTTATCGCCTCATCTAAGAAGTACATTAGGTTGAATTATCATGACGTAGCAACACGTTCTTCACGTGCGATCCTATAAATGCTTGATATCCATAGCTTTATGGTTGATTCAGCACTGTCAGCGGCAGGTGTGTGGCGGTTTGCATCGATTCCCACTTTGCTGAGTCCTTGTGTTGTATCCATATTGCATGGTCATGGCTAAGTATTGCGTTTTTCGATAATATTATCTCATAAAAGGCGTCGTTTTGCTATTTCATCCATTCTTTTTTACCCCTTCTTAACAACTTATATTGGCTAGTAAAGGCATCATCATCAAGCTTTACTCCTCACTTATTCATCACCTCTTTCATGTTGCAGATTCCCATAGTGTATTTGATGTGTTCCCACAGTATATTATTACTCATGTATATATGTATACATTTGTTTGTATGCATATACATATCGGTCGGTCTGTACGATAGTCTGAAATTGGCGGCCACAAACTGCTATTACGAAATTTAGTAAGCGTATAACCGGCACTGTGGGCTGCGTCGCTCATATTAGCTTTTTCTATTTTTAATTTTATTTTCTAAAGAAGCGGGATCAATTCACAAACGTTGCAGTTGACCTGACTACCTAGATTAAACCGATTAAAAGAGGGTGATTATTAGTGGTAGACATTTATGTGGATTAACAAATTTTCGTTGCTCTATTTTTTTGAATATAACTTGGTAGTTGATAGCACTTTAGACGTCAAATATATCCTCTCATTTGCATATATTTAGCGGCCAGAGTAGTATATTAATCATCTAGTTTTTTTTTTATTTTTTTATTATTTTCAACCGGTTGAATGAACGTTTATGTTTCCCACTCATCATATGCAAATTTTCTTTTTTTTTTATTCATTCTCTAAATTTATCATCTATCTCTATAGCATTCACTGTTCTCTTATTTTCCCAATAGAAATGGAAGTAATTTTTTGCTTGTTTTTTCATTGAAAAAAGCCAGTACGTTCGGGCTATAAGCATCTACTTTTGCTGCAAACCGTTTTACTAAGTTCTCTAGCACATTGAGGCCAAATGTCTAATATAGTTGTCAGTCGGAAGTCCGATGACCAGTTGACCTACATCTGTCCACCTTTAAGTCGACCTGTTCAATTCAGGGGAATCTCTAGATGGCTTAAAAATGGGATCTAAATATCCCTGAAACTTAGATGTATTTTGTTTCGATCTTCTCATATCTTCAGTCGATTTTGATCAGAAATAATTAGAACGTCGACCAAACAAGGTAATATATGCCGTGATGTTGGCTAAAGATTTGTCCATTCCATGCTGTTCGACGCAATGTATTGTTTTCAGAGAGCGCTAAAAACGTATCGATTGAACAATGGAAGGAGGTACAACTCCAGTGGCAGGAGCAGCTCCAAAGAGCAATAGCATGATCTACATTTGTGGTGGTATGTACTTCTCTTCGTCATGGTTACCTCATACCACGTTTATATTCACCTATGGAGGCGGCAATGCGGCTCATATGTCCTAATCTGCATACCTGAGTGTTAGCTGCTGCTTTGCAAGTGCTTGGGAAGGCAAATTTAATTGTCATTACTAATTGGGTAAGTCAATTTGGGTAGGGAAAATTAATTTGGAATGTAAAGAGAATTTCGGAAATATATGAAAGGAAAAAATGCGCAGAAAAGAGAGCGGTCTAAAAAAAAAGTTGAAGTTTTTGAAGGAAAGGAGTTTTTTTTTAGAAGTTAGAGATAATAATAACCTATTTCACTTTTCCCGAGAAAAAAAAAACAAGTTTATTTGAAGAATCACTAAGTAAATGAAAAGATTTGGTCACAACTGCGCTAAAATTAGAGAAAACAATTGTGATAATCATCGTTAGAGGTTATTGCTTCACCGCTGAATAGCTGATATGGATGCATTTTTGCATTTGTAAGTTTTCTTCTATACCCATAAGTTTATTTGAATGGGGCGGCAGCTTATTTCTAAGCTTAGTTAACATTTTATACAGTTAACATACCTGTACGTACTTACGGCACATGACCTACCTTGTCTGCTTTTTATTCGTTCTCCTTCCTCTCTTTTTTTTCATCTATAATGATGAGTGGAATCGTTGTTGGGCTGGCGTTGAGGAAGGTACCGGTCGTGGCACAACTACGCATCCATCGGCTGGTAATGATATTCGGGCTATAGCTTCATAAATGAAAGCGGTTCATAAAAAGGCGTTGCTAGTCACAGTTGTAGCATAGACGATAACGCAGGTGAGCATTGCTCTGAACAGTTTACCGCACAACGACTCCCCCCCCCCCCCCCCCCCCCACCCCCTCCCATGATAAAATTAGGTGGTGGTTACGCAATTAGGTGAAAAGTGTTGAATAATTAAATTTATAAAATAACCATGAAAACTTATATGGTTACGCAATATGCATCATAGAAATGCAATGGGCTGCGTTCAAACCGAAATGCTTATCATCGCTTGATTTCATATAAAATTGTAGAATGTTCGATATTCGATAAGCACGTTTGACTCTGCTCTTTATCCGATCGCGGCCTGGGGCGGACTTGGCTCATAGCTTTGTACAGATGAGTTTAACGCTCTAATGGTGGAACAACCGGCTTAAACCAGTGAAACCAGGATGAAGGGGAAACACCGCTGTGCCGGAAAGCATAGAAAGTTATCAATCTAATATTCTTTTGTGACATCGACAATGTATTTTCTAAAAAGTTGCCTATTGGTAAAAAGTCAAGTGGCTAGAGTCGAAGGTCGATTTTGAGGAATAATTGAAGCGCTGAAATATCCGCTGGCTTATTCAGCAATGAATGACGTCATCCCCATTAATCAAACGTTCAAATATTTAATGAAATACTTTCAGAATGTCATAGTGAGAATGAAATTCGCCCGAAGGATGCGATCCGATGCCGTGATTGTGGCTATCGAATTCTTTACAAGAAGCGTTGCCGAAAATGTAACTATTTTTTTTCTATTTTTAATGAAGTAATGACGTTATCTTTTGAAGATATTTTGTCTGGTTATTTCATTACTGTTAAGGTAGGTAAGCTTAGGGGCACCTATAAGTTGGAATATTTTCCCACAAAGAATACCATATTTGATAAGGTTCTATAAATAGGCCCTTTAGAGTTGATGCGCCAAGCTTTTTTATCTCTTTCTTCACCCTCTTCACTATTGTATTTTTCCTTTATCTCTCTTCCTCTTCCATTTTTGTTGTTTTGAAGCATGCTGTTTTGTCGGAGGAGGGTGCGGAAGGAGGGGTGGAAGATACACTGCATTGGCCTGTCATGATTCTGCTTCTGCGAACAGCAACTGGTTCCGGACTTTCCTCTATTTTGATCGAAGTCGGCTCGCTTCTTGAAACCCGATTGCAGAGAGGGTCTCTTCCATCATTTTTAAACACTAAACAATTT
Source organism: Ascaris suum (assembly GCA_013433145.1). Classification (NCBI taxonomy): domain Eukaryota; kingdom Metazoa; phylum Nematoda; class Chromadorea; order Rhabditida; family Ascarididae; genus Ascaris; species Ascaris suum. The sequence goes on from CM024177.1 coordinate 1,510,642, forward strand.
CGTCAAGAACATCACTGAATAGACCATAATCATGTGATCCAGCAAAAGCTTCTAGCACCCCCCCCCCCCCCTTCAGAAATCTTCGACATGTTGCCGTCTATAAGGAATCACTGTCGTGACTGAAGAGTTCGGTCTGAATTATACTACCAAGTTTTAGGAATAATGATTTCGATTGGTATCGTGTTGCATTAGTGGATGATTTTTTCTTGCGCATCTTCTCCATCTGTCTTTAGAACGCAAGCCTTTTGTTTTACCTTTCATTAAAGATAGAGGTGAACTTACTATTAGTTTGCTTCGGAGGAAGTGGATCAACCAGCCAAGTGCACCTGGTATAAAAGGCCTGTGGTTATGGGTTCGGAAAACTGCCGTCAGAGGAGATGGAGCTGTACGATTATGGACGAAATATGAGGATCTGAACGAAAATGAAGAATATTTTGCTCTTTGCTTTTTTTGGCCTACAAAAGTTGCAAAAATTCGCTCAGGAGTTGTCGGACATTGTACAGCATTGTGCGAGCAAAGGATGCAATGTGTAGGTGGTGTACATGGAATATTCTGGAGAACAAACTACCGTTTTTGAAAAAACAAAGGAAAATGTTTTCGGTTTCACTGAAAGCTGTAAAAATTTCCTTCTCATTCATATTGATCGAGCGCTGTGCTGTATTTTAGGGCCCATATTATTTCCTCATCGATAAGCTCAAGTTTCACATATCATGGACGCTATTGCATATTTTATTATATAAATATAGAGTATTACATACTACATATTATAAAATATAGAGGAGAAGTATTACTTGAGTGGTACCTAAGCCTGCAAAGTTTTCGAGGAAAGACTTCTTTTTGTTCCCGAATTTTGAACACTTGAAGAAAATTTTGCATTTGCTAATAGAAAGTTGGTTGTAGAATTGTGAGGTGAACGTGGAAATATTCGGAATTTTCCACAGAATTCCATGAATATATTGGAGCTGAAGTTGTTGAAGTGTTTTGAGGCAAAAGATGGATTTTTTTTGAAGCGGTTTTATCGTAGGTCACTCCGCTAAATTTGAATACTTTTAAAATCTTGTAATTAATAGTAATTTAAGTTATAGCCATCCTAGAAAGGTTTTTGGCGTTTTGAGGGTATCTCTCTTATGCATCTTTTTTAACAGTTTTCCCCCACTTTCGGCTACACAATTGCCCAACGACGAATAAACCACGTATGAAAGATTATTGCACCATGACAAGTGGTTTCCTTGTGTTGCCTCTTGCACTAGTCATGCTTTAGGAGGTTTCCGCGCATATATTGTGCTAAAGCACGTTCATCTCGGGACCCCATAGAAGGCTGGAGAAACGGAACACAACCGACTTCATTTTTGGGTAGTGGGGATTTGGTCAGCTTCTAGGAGGAAAATAACCACTTTGAAATATTCAGAACATGTGCGATAGCCACGTTTATTTGAAGTAGAGCAGGAAGGAAAGTTTATGGCAATCTATAGTTTGCACTCAGTATTGAATTTCCCGGCTGTATCATTTGTTACTAGTGGTATTGTGGTACTACTTGCCGCTTGGTGTTAGTTTACTGATTACAGTTATCAGTGTCACTACTGAACTAGCCTTACCATTTGCTATTTGCTTCTGCATCGGGCACCCTTCCCTATCTCATCTGCTACCAAGTACTTTCATCTTTTGACAGTAATACGAACCACTGCGGACTACTGCTAGTGGTACTACTGCTGTAATTCGCAGTAATATCAGTGCTACTAGTATTGCTACCACAGTAGTACTATTGCTAGACGAGAAGTCCATCTGTTAGGCAGCTATCGTTGGTGGAGATGGATGGTGGATAAAATATATCCTCTGTAGATAAAATATATCCTCTGGTGTAGCAGTGGGAAAATTACTAACAGTAATACAATGACCTTAGAGCACCACTGTTATCATATAATGTTGGTAACTATAGCACTCCTTATAATAGTGGAAAGCAACTCTCAGTATGAACGAAACACTTCCTGTTGTCGCTGATAATAACCAATATTACCAATTAGCATTATTGATTAACAGTAGTGCCAGCGGTAATTAATATAGCTAGCTTTGTTTAATGGGTGAAGATGGTATTACTGGTGCCAGTACTTATTAGTAATTAGTATTGCTGATATTAATTAGCGACGGTATTAAGTGATGTACTACATGCTGTTGGTGGTGATGGCAGTAGTATTACTACAGTTGATAGTAATTTGTATTGGTACTACTTTAGGTATCAGCTTGCACTATTAACGGTTTACTTACTTGTTTTTTTTTTTCAGTGATGGTTTATGATGCACGTTGACAATTTGAACTACATTACATGAGGTGATGATGCGGTGAAGAATTTCAACGAATATTTTTGCATGAATTCTTTGTGATTTTATTTGCTCGATTTTGAATTTTTTAATATGAGTTGAATGGATATAAATTTGCATTGATGTTTGGGCATTATACTTTCACGATGTATATTGTTATGGCGCTGAATTGATTAAAAGTTTCCTTTATATGAGCTTTGATCTACTTGAAGCATTGCATCGTATTATATGAGAAGATTGTCGCAATAATCAAATTAATTTGCGTATAGTAAGCGCATATTTGCATATTGAGAGGCCAATTATCTGCCATTTTTTATGGTCATAATTTTCCGACGATAGCATTTGTCTCGAATCGATATGATAGTTTAAATATGCGTTACATATGTATAATGCATCCTAAATTTCTTTCTTTCCCCAATGAATTATCCTCAAATATTTCAATTTTTAAATGAGAAAGTTTTCAGGTTGTATTAATTTCAGATAAATAAGACAATTAGCATGTGTTATGGAATAATTTACTATTTTTTTTTTTAAAAATTAGCACTTATTATTTCAATGTTAGTTATTCAACGAATTTTTATGGTTTAGAGTAATCATCAAACTTTTTGAACAATGGTCTAAAGTATCTTAGCGATAGTTCAGGTGAGAGCAGGTATTTATGGAAGAATATGAAATATCCGTTTACCTAACGAAGAACGATTCGATAGGATATGACCTAACCAAAGACATAATGCTCGATCATAGAAGATCTAGTTTTTTTTTAAAATGCATTTTGCAATGCTATCACATTAATATAAAGTCTAAGTTTATTTGTTATATTCGTAAAAGAAGTGTTGAATACAAAAAATAATTTAATAAGAAGCTATATATGATCGATAAGTATTGCAAAATTCGACACTTCATAGATATTGACTAAGAATGAGACCATCGTTATCTCTGTTGAATGCGATATTTGCTGATGACTGAAAATCACATAGGAGATTATGACCGAGAGCGAAAATCTCATTTAGGTGATAAGCGTTGAGAGGTTCCCTTCAATGGTCATTAAAGTAAGACTTTCATAACTGTTCAGAAATAATTTCGTGAGGAAGATGTGGCAAAACGTATGGTTACTCAAAGGGGGGAAGTCCTAGGATAATACTGTAAGGGTGATGTGGCGGGTTAATACGTATGGTTACTGTAAGGGAAGAGTCCTGGGAAAGACAATTTCTATCGCAAAGGGTGTAGTTGTGTTTTTCCTGTGGTCAAAAAAAAAAATGCTGCAAGACGGGCATGGTTGGATATTCGGCTACTGTAAAACAAGTTCTGATCTGTTACAAAGAACGGGTCAGTGAAAGTGCTAAACATACCTGTCTCAGGTTGGAAAGGTGACTTGACACTAATAAATGATAGGTCATATTTTCATTTTTATCTTACAGTGGATAATGTACTTACCAGCTTTTCAGTAGATGGATTGGTATTCTCTTTTTCGCCGGAATTCCTCATTTTCTCTCCTCCCAGATGATTTGCATGCTCTAATTCGTCATCCCTCTCTAGTTTTACCTTCAAATACCGTTAGTTATACGCATAGTCCATTGTGGCAGATCCCAAACTGACCATTAGTGACAACTACTTTCAGGAAAACTTTATACAACTTAACTTACTGCCAAATTACTTTCATGATTTGAAGCATTATAAACTTTAATTTTTTTTATAAATTCAATAAGTGAAGAAAATCAAAAAAAAAAAAAAAAAAAATAAAAGAAACACATCATTAGACATGCGGCTTTCGATCTTCTTTCGTCCAGCGATCTCTTTCTCCTTTATTCGCTTTTTGTTTTCTCGATCTGCTTTATCGGTCATTTTTCCTATCCAATCAAATGGTTGTCGTATATCGATACATTCATCTTTGATTATTTCTTCTAATGCTGACTGTAATATCATCATTTCTTTTTTGCATATTTTAACGTTTGTATTTCTTAGATAATGAGATTTTTCTTCTCGTTAGAATTTCTAAACATTTTCGAAATATTGCATAAAATTTTCGATAAGATGATTTAGTAGATTTATTAGTATTTTAAGTTTCTTACTATTTTTTATGTATTCGTTTTTTTTTTGTCATTTATTCTGGCATTTTACTTATAATTAAAATCCGAGAGGATTTAGAGCTATTCTCATCGAATGACGTATAGATATTTGAAGGAACAACCTATTAAACATCTTAACTACGATATTATGTGATATATTGGTGTAGAGAATGGATCACTCCATAGCATTTTGTTCAATATCTCAAATGCTAAAGCATTAGTCAAATCTTCATTCTCAATGCCTTGCTACTTAATGGAGCTAAACGGCTAGTTCCTTAATCTCGTTATCATTTGTTATCAATCTCGTTATCAATATCTCATTTTACTCGTTATATCAAATCTCGTTAACTTATCATTTGTTTTGTAATAAGGTTTGTGTGACCTTTTAAATAATTATCTAAATTTACGAACGAAACGTTCATATCTCTCATGGTTTATTAGAGATTTAGATTGGTAATTAGATGTTTCCTTAGAAAATGATGCAGACGAGGGACGGATATCGCATGATTTGACGCATTTGGGATATAATTTTTGAAGAAATTCAGCAATATTTGATAGATTGCAAATCATCAACGCTATATGAGAAGGAAAAATATAACGAGGTGAATTCACCTGAATGAGTGTATAGTTTGGCTCTTCTTCATAGGTTAAATTATCAACGTATTTCGATATACTTCTATAGCCTGATGGCGCTTTTGTATAGATCGCCGCATCTTAATGTGTTTATCGTTAAGTGCATTCTCTCATATTATGATCTTTATTATTGCTAGCCCAATTTAGAATTTCGATTTAAGATTTTAAGTTACTATTAAGTAAGTAAGGTCAATAAGTGAATTAAAAAATTCGAATTAACCTTCTCTTCTTTAGAGATTAAATTGTTGGGCAAATATTTACTCAATTTATATTTACCTGTTCAAAAAATTGTTCTCATATTTACCTGTTCAAAAAATTGTTCTCATATTTACCTGTTCAAAAAATTGTTCTCATATTTACCTGCTCAAAAAATTGTCTGACAACCTTTTCCATAGCCTAAAATTGCAACCGCTCATAATCGCGCAAACTTTTAATACAGTTGAGTTGTCAGTTCATTATATAATTTTTTAAACGGTTTTTCAATTACTTGGCTCTAGAAAGAATTTGTCCTTTTCGGCTAGTACCGCCGCTTTGTCGATAACACGTCTCCACGGTAATATTAGCGATGCGTATAATTCCACACTCATATAAATCCATGTCTCTAGATCATCCTGTAAGCTCATATTGAAGGTAAGAAGATAAGATAGTGAAGGTAAGAACAGGTGAGCGAAATAAAATAGTTTTCACGTTGAGTCGATTCGAATCCAAGCTTATTATGTCATCAAGTCTTGTGTTTTTCTTTCGAATTCGTCTTGTTGTATTGTTTATTCCATTCGAATACGTAGAAGACTATAGTGACTATAAATACGATGTTAATTGTATAATTTGGCGTACTGTAGATCCTGAATTTTTTGGACGTCTTGAACTGAGAGAACTGAGGGCGGTTTGAATTTTCTGTTGAAATCTGTGATCCGAAAATATTAGACGGCTTTAAATCCACGCTAAGATAATAGAGGAGACGCATACATGTTTTAATGCGCATTTAAGAACAATCAAGAATGCTTCTAATTTCAGTGATAATTCGTAGATAATTAAATGTTTAGTCATAAAATAGATTCGTAGGCATCATAAAAGTGATTCGTAGATTCGCAGATTTATTATGGCATGAGCGTAATGAGTTTCGATGCTCACCTGTATTTAATTGCTGAAAAGGTATCGGGGAATCGATGAGATGGTGATGTACGTAAAGGCAGCACATAGCAATTAACAAAAATTACTGTTTGTTGTACAAATATTTGCTGAATCTTTCGTGTAGCAAGAGTTCAAGACGATCTAATACTTCAACAGGGCCGATAATAATAGGAAATTTAAAATCAGCGAATATTTTCTGGATGCGAGACGCCTAAAGAATCCGATATTTACGGCATACTCTTGGATGAAAGTTCGGCTAAATCGAAGCATAGCTTCTCAAATGAGATTCTCGAAAGTATCGAACAACGCTGAAGAGTGCGTAATTCGAAATAGAGAGTCAAATATGCAAATTATAAGAGATTATATTGTGATCGCATTTGTGGAATGAGCTCAACTAAGCAATAACCATATCGTAAACGTTTAATTTACTCGTAATATGCAAAAAAACCCTCCAACCTTTCGAGATTGTTCTTTAGATCGATGGCAATTCCTTGATGCATACCTTACTGTTCCCATGAAACGAACTTTTGGTCGTGGTGGCCTGCAGAAATAATTCGAAAGTTAAAGGAAGTGAGAAAAAAAAAAGAAAGAAAGAATGATTCATAAGAGTATATTTATTTTTTGAAATGTATATCTATAAGATTTGCTTTCTTGGGTAACTCTCATTAGGAGAGAAATCTCTATTATGCAAAAGAAATATGCATAAATCGAATTATCTAAATTTTTTGCATAATCAATTTAACCGCATAAATGAATATTTATAACATTATTTATTAATCATTGGTTTTATACTTCCTTTGAAATATTTGCATATGTTTATTGCATTGTAAAACTTTTTTCTACTTATTTAAATTATAAATATTTTATTGCAATAATATTTCTTATAATGTTTATTATTTCATTTGAGTTAAATATATTTTCCTTTGTAACATTTTCATTCGATCATTGATTCTCAAATTAATTTTCCGCTGCAACATTTCAACTCTATAAACCGAAAACTAATTACTTTAATTGAATGAAAATATCGAAATATACTTTTCAATTAAAAAAAAAATCTTTTAAAAATTTGCATATAATGAATTATTTGTATGCTTAATTTATTAATTTTTAATATGTAAATAAGTCAAACATACTTAATTTTATTTGTGTGTTTATCGATGAAACGATGTGCGATACCTAGATCAAGAACGTATATTAGATCATTTTTGTCGCCAATTCCAATGGCAAAATTCTGTGGTTTAATATCTCGATGAATGAATCCAACTAAATGGAGATCCCATATTCCTTCTAGTGCTTGTTGACTGATACGCATCGCAGTTGGCCTCCTGTAAATGAACGTTAACCATTGGTACATTTCCGGTTCAACAGTGTTACTAAGGTGTGAACTAAATAAACGCCTATTATATATACAAAGTCAGGGAATTACTCAATTAGGATACAAAGCACAAGACCAGGGAAAAAAGATCAAAGAGGGGAGGGGGGTTGGATGTCATGTAAATCATATAGAAGAAAAAAAAAACGTCGAAAATATAAGAAAACAAAGCGCGTATTATTGAGAGGTGGAGGGGTCAGCGGGAGGGGGTCAGCGGTGGGAGGGATAGGATATCATATACTCATGCAGCGAAACAACTATTATTAGCATAGGAAAGGGAGAAAACAGCATTGCGTTGCTTCAAATTTAAATAATCGAAATGTATATACTCATCGGCTTTTCTTATGCTCACATTCCCAACAAGCACTTGTTGAATCGTACAAATCGCAATAAAAAGAAGAGAAAGCAATTGTTGTGGATGTGGAAATTAAATTGCAATAAATTTGAATTCATTTAAATACTCGCTTGTATTTTAATTTCTGCAATGAATAAACCAATGAAGAAACGTTTCGAGTAGAGCGATTTATAGAATAGAGATTATATATTTTCATTTCGTTTTTTTTTTTTTTGTTGATTAGATTAATTCATATATTTATTAACATATTATTAACGTACGTGAAATCAGTGCAAAGAATATGCCTTCTTAAATCCTCAATACTTGGACCAAGTAATTGCATAACGATCAATTTGAATGTATCGGTTTGTCCTTTATCAAATAATTGCACAAAATGTTTCTTTCGTTGAGGTTCACCTATCAACTTAAATGCGATCATTACAGCAACTTCGATCTGAAATGTATATCTATAATTTTTTTTTAAAAAACACTCTTAACTATATAATCGTTGATGTAATTGGCATTTAAAAATAAGTGTCTATCGAAACTCTAGATTAAAATGACGAACTAAATTTTGATGAAGGATTTTTTTCTTGGGGGGAGGCCAGGGAGGGGGGAGAGGAGGAGAGGAGGGTGAGGGTATTAATCCTTTTTTTTTTTTACAACAAAATGCATCAGGTGCTAATTGCAACTTAGAAATAGCAGTGAAATGGTCCAAGTGCAGAGAATGAATTCCGGAAATTTCCATAAAACTTAGATTTCTTGTAATCTTTCAGGATATCTCATTTCGGATATCACAACTATCCATCTATCAGGAGATACGGATTCATAAAGAATATCTCTCAGAATAATAGCAACAAGAAGTCATCAAAAAATTAAAATTTTTTAAATGCTTTTTGATATTCGACTATAGGAGAAAAATAACATAATTTGCATATTTACTAAATTTGCATATTTCTACCTTAAGTCGATCGATCTTTTTACCATTGAATTCGTTTAGTTCTGTCTTTATCGCATAATATTCGTTAGTGCCAATCTTTTTCGCTTTATATACATCACCAAAACCACCAGATCCTAATAATTGTTCCACTATATATCTGCAATATTCGCTGGTATTTAAATGCAAAGTTGGCAACAGATTTTATTTTGTATCACTGTTCAATGATTCTCCAGTTGCATTTTTTTTCTAAGTTATCTATTATACTTTTGCAGGTGAAGATATAATTTCCGGTTAGGTCTTCTCATAACAGATACATTTCGCATTTATATTTATTATTGTTCAAGTTTAATTCCGATAGGTAGTTTGGCTTAGAGAAACAAATTTTGTTCGGCATTTACTTAGAGAGTAAGCAGCAAGTGTTTACTTAGACAATAATCCTATGAGCACGAATTCTTTGTTTTAATTCCTCTTCTCATTTTCTTCTCTATAGTTGTATCCTCATCGAGCAGCTATCGTTCATGGCTATCGTCATTGAGTTGATTGTCTTCTTAATCAGTTCTTCTGGCGAATAATCTCATTTTTTTTCAGTAGCATAAATTGAAACTTTCATGAACCTTTTGCTTCATATATAGGAAAAAACCTAGAAGCAGTTTAGATGAGCTATATAGGATTCTGGAGTTAACTTGTAAAGGATTCTGGAGCTCATCTTCGCATAGTAACAACGTTCGACGAACGGCCGAAGAGAATGCTCGTCAGTCTCAAATTTCTATTACTCTATTTGAAAGGCTTTCGGCCATGAATACTTACCCGCCATTGTTACAATGTATTTCGGTACCTTCGCTTAATTTTGGTCTATCTTTTTTACTGAGTTTCTTATTTTGTTTCTTCTTGTCACCATTTTTCTGATCCTATAAAACACATCATTGAAATGCATCACAAGGAAGCATATTGTTTGTCGGAATTTTTGATGATGAGAAAATCTTCCTTGTATTGAGGAAAGAAAATTGCAGTAAAAAATTGAACGTGTATTTAAGTATTTCTATAAAGTCGCTTGTTTTAAATCAGTCTTCTTTCAGAAATTAGGTATGAAATCATCTTCCAACGGTGTATGGTGGTTTTTTTCATGAGAGGAGGCCATGCAGATCACATCTTATTGGTTGGAATGATACGCATTTTCTTTTTATCCTCTTCTAATTTCTAATGGGAAAAAGCATCTATGGCTATAAAATATCAACATAATTCAACTGTCCTTCATATAAATCTCTTCAAAAACTCGGGCTTTTGCCGGCATGCAATGCTTCGATAATTTCGCCTAGGTATTGTGTCTGTCGGCGGCCATCCTTGCTTCCCCTCTTACTTTCGCTACCGTCATTCAGTCATTCGCTTACTTTTCTACTATCGTCATCTATATTTATTCGTCATTGAGAGAAGAATTCCACTTCGTAGACTCGTTACATTCACTCATTTATCTACGATTACATAGAATAGTGTCGATTATTTGAATCATATGTGAAGAGAATTTAACAGCGATGATGAGAATATGTGCAATTTATTATCTGATAGAAGAAACTTTTAAACGAAACAAAAGTAACGTGTCAGCGACAAACTTTTTCATCTTGAGATACTTTTAATGGTGTTTTCTGATGTGAAATATACTTCGTTATTTGTGATTTCTCTTTCGCTGTTTCGATTTCATCTTTTAAACTGCGTATTTTTTCTGCAAAAAACGAGTAAAAACTAATGATCGAATAAAAAAAAAACAACTATACTTTATACAATTAAACAATTATATTCAAAAATTTTCACTAATTAATTGATGACGGATAGATTTTAATCTACAGTATAAAAATGAATAGTTGAATTAGAATAGGCGAAATTTCTCTATCAAATTATACTATAATTTCGACTTAAATCATTTATAATTCTTTGAGGGGAATAATTTTCTAGCCGCCTGAATTGAAACATTCAATTGCATCGCATTCAACGCAAAAATAAATTCAACTGTCTAACTTATGGAAATTAATAAACTAAGAGATCCGTTTTATATACATAATGATAGTTCCTAAAATTAATAAGGTGATAGCAATATATATATATATATATCTATATTTAATATCAGATATTTTCGATAATTTTTTATCAAAAATTTAGAATTATAAACTATAAAAGCTCGATTTTACAACATTTATAATGTTCGTAATTTTGGATAATTATTTATTTAAAATCATTCAAAGTTTAATATGATGAGAATTTCATAAATTATTTGCCGTTTGATTTTTGTCGGATTAGAGTACCAAAAAAGTTAATGAAATACCGCATAATCGTCGAATGAATTTGTTTTGATTACAATTCATCTATATAGGATTCAATATTTATAAGTTTCATAGAAATTAACACATACAGTTTAATCATGTATGATAAATAGGTCAATGAAGCGATTCCTCTTATGCGTAATATTATTAGGTGTAATTTAATTAGAGAGGAGAAAATACACTTGAAAAATTGATCATTTTACAATATGAAATGATTGAAAGTAATTTACTCTTTCGAAGTTTCCTTGTTGTTATTTTTCGACCACTCTAAATGATTACTCTCTATTACTTAATAATTGTTACATTAATAAGAATTCTAGAATGGTTAATTCATAATTTTAGTTGCATTCACATATCATCTATACATTTTCGAGTTCTATCATTTCGACGATACTCTATCCTTCGTTCACCTATTCTAGATATTCACAGCTATGATATTTGGCATTAATAGAGCTAGAATGAATCGAAACGGTATAATGTTAGCACTTGATTAGTTGACTTGGCGCCATTGGTCATTTGAGCTATTGACCATTTGACCACTAGGTCGATTGTTGAATTTACTGAATATCCAAATGATCGAGCATATTGAAATGTGCAAGTCATTTTAAATAATTCTAGGTATTATTTAGCAAATTAATGATAATGTTTGATGCAAAATTTAATTTCAAATCGAATTTAGACGACCGATTGTATCGAGTGAATTTTATCAAACAATGATAGTATCAAGTAATTAAACCAATAAAAACGTATAAAGACATATATTAATGAATTAATCGCTTCTAAATATACCGGTTTCGCGAATAAAAACTCACAGAAATACATTAAACCTATAAAAAAAAGGAGGAAACCTTTTTCATTACTCCTGAATTTTCGCCATTTCCGTGCGCTTTTCGTCGAGTTGCAGGTAGATGTGACGAATTACTTCGAGAATGATTTTTACTCGGTGTCATTTTAAGTGAACGCTGAAAAAACAAATATTTTAAAATATCACGGATATTCAATGATAAACGATAACGTATGAGGTGAAGAATTGAGATGATTTTAGAAGTAGCCATTGCATTGAAATATCTCTCGAAATCGATTGTAATCATCACGGTTAGCATCTCATAGAAATCTATTTGCTTCGTGAGGAAATTAAGAGCGAAAAAAAAATGTCTCGAGGTTTTTTTCGACATATATTTCGATGCTTCGAAATTTCACTGAAATTTATTCAATTTTTGGAAATCGGAAATATCTACGTTCAATCGTTCCGCTTACCTTTGAAATGTTCACAACTATGTGAACCTATACGGGTAAGAAAATCGCTTCGCGTGATGAAGCAACCGCTTCCCACAAATAAAAATATGAATATGAAATATGGCGTATTTCAATAGATTGCAACGTTATTCGAATTTTGTTGTTCCTTTTTTTTTTCATAGATGAGTCGGATTTGATAAAATATATAGACTCCTAGCATTTGCATTTGCATAGAAACAATTATGAAAAGAGTGGAGAGCAGTAATAAAGCAACGATAAATTGCACACTACTGTAATGTGCATACAATGATTTAAACACCATGAAAAGTGAAAAACATGCAATGAAAGACGAATAAAATAGACCACAATCATAGGAATTGCGATGATTTGTCATTTGATTTGAAGCACCCCCCCCCCCCCCCCCCCCACGTCCCTCCACCCCTATCCCTAAGCGCACCGACCTTGACTGTGTCGTAGTTAATGCATCATTTGGATAATATTTGTGGAAATATTCTTCCACAAGTCGAGCGGAATGATTTCAAACAATCGGTCTTGGTGCAGTGGTAGTATAACGGGTTAATGTTTCATGAATCTAAGGTTCAATGGCGGCAGATCGCACGCCAGCTCCGCGTCGAACGACATGTCGATAGAGCGGCGTTCATTAGTGCGTATAATAGTGGGTATTGCAACTGACGTTCATTCCGATATAGTGGTCGCCATACAAAAGCTCCCGCACAATGTTTTTACCATATTGCCCTCGCCTGACACGTGTTTTCCCCGTCCCCCGTCATGGTGAACGCTACGACCTGAGGTAATAATGTGATAGACTCTCTGCTGTCCTCAAAAGAGGATTACTGATTGTTTCATGATAGCGCTCGCGTTAATTGTTTGAAAAAAAAACTCCATTAAATTAGTGTTATTGGATTTATTTGAAGAATTTGATGAGTTGAAAATGAAAGGTTTGTGAATTCGCTCATATTTTAGAGGATAAACACCATATTGTAATAATGCTGTCTGCAATAAACAAAGTTTTCTACACCACAGCAGTGAGAGGATGAAGAAACTTGTAAATATCGTCAGCTTTCTGCTCTCGTTTTATGTATTTTTGCGAATTTCTTCTGCAGTTTGTGCTTATGCATACATGTATATGTGTGTAACGATTATGATCGTAGAGCAGCTCGACTATGGTCGTAGAGCAGCTCGATTATGATCGTAGAGCATCTTGACTGTGATAGTAGAACAGTTTGCATTATGAAATGCTCTAATAAGTGTCGCTTTGATGCTATGAGTGGGGTATATAAGGACTGCTATTGCCCACTCTGTCATTCGTTCATTGTGATTCATCGTCCGTTTTTTGTTGATTCATTGCGTGCGATGGTTGTGGGCTCAAATGGAGCCGTACGTTTACAAATGGAATGTTTCTGTATGTTTTTATAAATAAAGAGGAAGATATAAGAAGTTGTGTTTTTATCAGGTTGCTCGATAGAAACAGTTGGCCCGAAAAGCAGTTCGGGTCGTTAATCTGTGTGTCTATGTGTGTCTATATGCTAGTTTCAACTCGGGAATCAATGAATTCAGAGATGATTGACCTGCTACAGCACATTTTGCACTGATCCATCAATTCTGATAGACGTTCTCGATATTTGTAGGTGTGGAAAATTATACACATTTTGCACTAGCAATTCATTATTTAATTCACTCTAGCTTTAAAGTTGTCCCGATCCGAGTCTTTAATAGGACGTTTATATCAGCGTTTAGATTTAAATATGAAAATATTATTTTGCATATTTGTTATTCGTTTTATTTGTTCTGTAGTAACTTAAGAAATTGGCTAGTCAGATGAGGGAACTGCAAAAAGCGCGTAATGTGTTTGTTCTATAGTAACTCCAAGCATCCCTTTATGAAATTGTTCAGCTCGAATCTCATCTCATATCGTTCGATAGATTTGGTCGCAGTAAGATTACATTATGAATACATAGAGATTGGTGCGTTTTCGATTTTGTGCCCATTCAAAAATATTCAAAAAAAAAAAAAAAAAAAACCCCATAAAAACCGTAAAATTTTATTCCCCACATAAATTATTTAGAATATTCAAAAATTTTTTAAACTTATTTCCAATAATTGTTTATATGGAAAATTTTTGAAAAATTATTAATTCAAAAATTTTTTCAATTTATCTGCAAAAAAAAAAAATTATTACGCAAAAAAAATTTTTTTTTCTTTGCATAATTAATATGCCTCAGTTTATGCATAAATTAATTCAATAGTAGTCGATCAGACGATTATTAGCAATTAAAATTTCCAACAAATACGAGTTTAATGTTTGGACTAAATTTGTATTATTATTATTTTTTTCTTCTCTTTGCATATTCTATGAAAAAAATTTCTGAGGAAATATTCCACTTCAATATTGATATGATTTGTTCTCCTTGAAAATTTCACTCGTAGTCGAATTTTTTCACTGCTTTTGTTGTGTTGAAATTGAAAATGATGATACAATTCGCAATGAGTAATTTCATTCGAATATTAGACGATTACGTTAATTTAATTACATTGATTGGGCTATTCGTCTCTTTTGAATTGCAATAGACGTATGGGATCAATTGATCCCATTCTCATGATCCAAACAAATCATCAACAACTTAAATATTTTGCATTTTACTGTTGCGTTTCGATGAAAATTGTTTCTTTTTTTTTTTTTTTTTAAAGCAAATATTAATTTCAATCCATTCTAAACTATTCAAGAGCGAATCAATTTATTAATTCAACGGATTCGATCCTTCAATTATTTTCGTAGCATTTTTGATAAAATCAACAACTGATAAGTCTATTTATTTGTATTGACGTTCATATATTGAAAGTATTAATTCCCGATGGGTTATTTTTTGAGTCGTTTAAATAATTTTTATTTTCATTGTTATCCTGAATTTTTAGGTGCGATCGGTAATACATTTAGCACTTTAATATTGGAAAAAAAAATGAGAAAATATCATTCAAGGTTTCGGTTTGTGGGTGATGTTGATCGATTTGTGAGGCCATTGTTGTTTAAGTGGATCTTTTTAGGACTCCGTTAGTTTTTTTATAATTGACTTTTGATAGATATGTTGAATATGAGGGTGAATTTATTTTGAATGTAAGATAATTGAGTTGGTTATTTGTGCCTTTTCTTCCTCAATCGTATTCATTGCGGAGATGAGAAGAGGTACTCACGAGAAGGGACGGGTGGGTGAGAAGGGGGGGGGGGGACAGAGATCGTTGGTAGTTTGGCACAAGAGGTGTGTGTGTGAGATTCTTTCATACGTTAGCTCATGCGGGCCGCATTTCAGGCTGCATGGATAGATGTGTGAGAAAGCTTCCGCTAAGCTCAGTCATTTAGAGAAGCAAAACCTGAGGTGAAGCTTTGAAAATATGAAGTATATCAACGCATCTTTTACCTCAAAAGCTCATTTAAAACATTAGAGCCTTATGATTAATGGGATCAAAGCAGAACGCAAATGCAATGAGCGCATGAGCTGATCCCTTTCAGCGTTTATTTGTACAGCGCCAAAGCATGGATCAGTCATTTGTAGAAATTTAAATAAACGTCCTTCCTTATCAACGAGATTTTACAAATGAGGCGGTCCAACAGAATGCCTCCGAATCAAATTAGGTGATTCAACAGAATGCGCTCGAATTATGTCGGATGATCTAGCAGATTGCGCCCGAATCAAATCGGGTGATCAGATAGAATAATTCTGAATCAAACCGAGTGATCTAACAGAATGCTCTCGAATCAACTTGGATGATCCAACAGAATGCGCAGAACGATTTAATTGTTTCTTGAGCGTTAGCGAAAGTGGTTAATTTCGGCACAGAAATGCTAAAGCGCTAATTGAAAGCTATAAAATTTGGATACATAATTGTAGGTGGAGATGATAGACTGTAAGAAAAACGAATCTTTATAAGAATTAGTAACTGCGATCGCTTATAAAGGGGCAACAGAAGCTAACAAAGCCATAATATCCCATCTTTGAGCTATGAGGTGAAATAAGAAGCAATGGTTTGAGGATTTTCACTGACGATTTTCACTCATTATCAGTCGTCCATTCTCCATTTTTCATTACCTTTCAAAGTTCACCTCTTTACGCACTTATAAATGCTATTGCTTTATTCCTTCGATTCTTTCCACTTATTGATTTTTTGGTTTTATTTCGATCATTCATAGTTGTTATTGTAACAGTAAATCGTTATTATTAGAGCTGAGGAGCTGCATACTATAAGGAGCTGATCTATAAGGAGCTGATCTATAAGGAGCTGATCGGTAGAACGAGGAAGTAAAGAGTTTCGCATTAATCCTTTTATTTTTCATATTCTCTCAAATGGTATTGATGAGATTCTCAAATTATAAAACAATAAGCGATATCCTTATTGTATGCTCATATTTCACAAAAGCCGCCTCTGTTGTTGTTGATTTTCTTTCCTCATCGAGCTATATCAGTTGTATTTCGATTTTTTTACGTCATTTATTCTCTTGCATCGTGCATTAATTATTTCCGGAAAAAATATTCCGGAATTCATTTCCGGAATTAATTATCTTGCTGCTTTTATAAAAAATCAACGTAGTCTATATCGTTAAGGTAATTAAGGAATAATTTGATAAATAGATAAGTATGATACGAAAAAAAGGAAGAATTATTATTACCCAATTAGTAGAGAAATTTTTATAATTTTGAAATCCGAAACTAATCTATCATTCGACATAAATTATAAGTTGTAATGGCAAAATTTGTTTTGCTGAATTCTATTAATATCCATGTTGAACAATGTAGTTTTTTGCATCGAAGAGTTCAATCGTTGAAAAGACTCTTGTTTCCGCTCTGTTAGCCGCATTTTCAATCGTTTTTTTTTTTCAGCTGGGGATCTTTAGGAAATAATATATATAAAGGGGACATTAGAAACTGTATTTTGAGAATATCAGTTTTTTTTTTTTGAAAGAAAGGGACTTAGACCAAATATGTGAATGCTAATTAAGTACGCCACAAATAAGCGGAAATATAGACGGACATCGGTAGCAATATAAAAGGTGAGTGATGAGTTCTTTGTAGCGGTTGTCATATTTGTTGCGCCTTGCAAGTTGTGCTTACAAGTGATGTGAACAAGGACGATCAGGTCGATGACCGCTACCATAGTTTCTGGTTTTGCCTAAACAGTTGGATTGTTCGAATTGCTCCTATTGTTTTTTTTTTTACTAGGAATATTTCTATATAGTTTGAAACCTTTGTTGAATAAACCAACACACAAACATCTCTAGTTGCTATATGAACTATGATGGTGAAAGGTTTACAATAATTGTGGAATTGAAAAGTTCACGCAGATTCTCCAAAGGAATTTCTAGGAGGCAATAATTTCTCCCCTCTCCCGTCCCCTATCCCTCTACTATATTGAATTAAACCCCCTTTTGAGTGAAGTCTAAATTTTGTTAATGGCGGAATATTATTGATGTTTTGGAAAAAAGAATCTATCCTTTCCGTTGCAATTGTTTGTAATTTTATTCGCTCTTTTTTCGATGTTATTTTTTTCGTTGATTTTATTTGCATAATTTGATGAATGATAATGCGCTATTGACTTATATACATTTATCTTATAGCATTTGGATTTTCCCTTACTTTATGCGTATAATTTCTCAATTAAAGAAAAAAAAACTATGCAATCTTGTAATATATGCTATCTTCTTATGAAATAGGCTTATGCAAAAAACTAATGATGATTGCGAATATTATCCGATCACATCACATGCTAGGTTTATGCTATATAAATCTCGTAATGAATGTTTAACATCTCACGTATGTTGTTGACATCGCTAATTTTATACTCAATCTCATATACTAGGCAAAAATTCGTCAATTTGCAAAATTTGCAATAGAAATGATCCATTGTAAATTTACCTCCCCTCCCCCCCCCCCCTCCTTTTTTTGTCATGAAATTCACAGATTAGTGGTTTACTCGATGCACACTTATTCTATTGGCTATCGTACTACACTTATCATTCTCTATATTATTTATTTATGTATAAAATTTGCATTTTATGCATAGAATTTGCATATTATTTATGAATAGAATTTATATATTTCTATTATTTCAACATTTGCATATTTCACAATAGAAATTTACATTCTATTCAGCATATTCTTTTTGCATTTCTTTTTCTCATACGACACTTCTTGTTTTATTGCAATTCTTATAAGTTTATTGCAACTCATTGAAATTGCATTAGTGAATTATTGAGTCGAATGAGACGAAAGACTTCTATACGAAAGAATTTCTCATTTTATTGTTAATTTTCCTCACGTTTTTTTTTTTAAAATAATTAGGTTTCTCGAAATTTGCATATTTTTCTCTCGATTCGAAATTTCTTTATGTGAATTTAATTCGCTTCTAAATAAATATATTAAATTATTGCGAAATATATTCATAACTTTTAATTCTATTTAATAAAAGTCTCTATATATTCGTAGTGAAAACAACGAAAAAAAATGGTGAAATTCATTGAATGTTTGCTATGTTGTGCAGTTTCTGTAACGATGTCCACTTTAATCATGAAACGATGTCCACTTTAATTAGAAACGATATTAATTTTCAACCGTACAATTTCTGAAAATATGCAAATCTCATTTTTATGCAAATTTTATGATACTATAGTAAGATTAAGTTTTAAATATTTGTGCTATTTAAGTGTAATTAATAAATAATTGATGAAAATAAAATATAAATATCGTCTAAAATAGGAAATGAAAATGTTTGATATTTGTCATATAATGTGTAAAAATCGTCCAAACACCTTTCATGTGATCCTAGAAAGGTGGATAGCATGCAAGTAAAGTTTTTTGCAAATTTTCTAACGCTTCTCATAAAGTAGAAAAATATTTCATCAAATGTGAAATTTTTTGTATAATTACTTACTAAATATGGGGGTATAATCATTGCAATTTAAAATGTTCTCGATGATCGTCGTCATTTTCGTTCGCCGATTCATTGAAGTGGTCGACGATAATCGTCTCCCGTCGTCGAATCAATCGTTCCTCTCGATCACATTTTTTTTTTTGGCATAATTTTTTAAGTCACAACATTAAATGATCAAAATTTTATTCAACGATTATATAATAGAATTAATATATCTATTAATGAAAATCATTTTCTTTAGTATAGTCATGGTGGAAATTTTTTTTCAATTTCAACTAATAAATTTCCTTTTTTTTCAAGTGAGAAAAAAATTTTTTTTTCAATATCTCGAATTATAAATATTTTTCTCATTTTCCTTCATCTATGCTATTTAAATGTATTAATATTGCTCGATATGATTGAGATGGCTAATTTCTATAAGGAATTAACGTTTGCCTCGAAAATTGCTAAGACTTTCATTTACTTGATTCACTTTCAAAATGCGTCTACGTATGTAACAAATATCAACATGCTTCAATGCGTTCAATATTTCGTATTCGTTTCTTCTTCTTCTTCTTCTTTTTTTTTTCTTTGCTGTAAACTCGAAAGGCGTTTTTTTTTTGGCGCTTGTAATTTTTATCGATTTTTTTTTTTCACGTAAGTTTTTCGTATATGTATTTCAATGAGTCGTTGAAATATTTATAATTTATTCTATTGCTAAAGAAAATTTCAATGAAAATATCTCTTTGATTATTTTATTTATTTATTCGATTATTTTCTAAATAATTTTTTCGAAATTCATTTTATTTCGCATTTTTTTTTGAAAAATAAAAGTCTAGTGACATATTTCAAAATGCGCAAATTTTATGCAATCTATTTTCGAATAGTTTTATTGCAATTTTTTTTTTTTAATCGAAGAAAAAATTTTTCTTTCCAATTTATGACTATGAAAAATAAATTCCACAAATTTTCCATTCGCTCAAAATAAACTTTTATTGAATTTTTTCAATTTTTTGATAGCTGATTGCATTCATCATTAAAAACTCATAAGGTTATCAATTCTTGCTAGCATGTGGCAATAGAAAATTTCAAGGAAATCATTTCAATTCCTGATAAAATTACTATCAGTCGGCTACTCCTATAAAATTTCTATGCAATATTTTTTTCTAGAAACGTCTAGTATAAATTAGAGCATCATAAATAGCTTAAACGATTAGGAATTTTTCAGCAAAATTTACCATCAAAATACACAAAAATACGAATTATTGAAGAAATCTATTCATTTATTTATCATTTACGAAAATAAATAATACATTTTTACTATACTATTTACTATTTTCTCTTTTTCACTTTATAATAGAAATCATAGCTAAAGTGCAAATTTTTTTTATTGATTTTTTTTTCTAAGAGAATTCGCAAATATGGTAAGTCTAGCAAAGAAACACAAAAAAATGTGATCCTAAGTGAAAAAAAAAAACTATCTAGGTGATGACCGATTTATTTCAGGTTCAAGTTGCAGAATTTTCTTCCAAACACATGAATTGTATCCTATTTTCAATCTAATCTCTAAAGTTGTACTGTTCATATTACTCGTATCAATGGTGCAGTAATATAAAATTCTATACACTGTAGATTACTCTTGAAACATTGTGACGTAGTATGTGACATAATATATGAGGTTGTTATGTAAGGCTTTAGTAATACAAACATAAGACTTAACTAATGGCCGTAGATAATGAATAGTGAACATTTTAACGAATGCAAATTTCCTCTTAGTTTTCGACAACATATTCCTTATTGAAATGGATTGTTAGCTATTTATTTTTATCTTTATTTCTCTATAATTCAAACGTTTATCTAACTCAACTCTTGAAATAATTCACATTTCGATTAGATATCATTTAAAAGATAAGAAATTTTCCAACTCATTTGGGGTAATTTCTCATCGGAGAGATAAAACCCTCTGATATTTTTCACATTTGATTAGCGTTATTTTCAACGAAGAAAAATTTTTAAAGCTTATTTATATCTTTCAAGCTTTACGTTGCATTCATTGAAAAATTGAAATCTTTCATTGTGTTTATTATTGCGAATTGCGCATTCTAAACGTGCAATTCTAGAATTGCGTCTAGTTGAGCTTTTTCTAATTGTTTAGTTATGACGGTCAAAAATTAATGGTGAAATATTCCAGTATGGAATGGAGTCTATATAAGTTTTGTATATCTTCATAAATATCTGTCTCTTTCGCAACATTCATTCTGATACGTAATTAGTTCTAGTAGATGATGATCGCGCCAAGTGATGGATTTTTATTGATCAGGGATTTAAATCCTCGGTTAGAACGTTATAATCAAAGGCTAGAACCGCTTAGAGCAAAATTAAATTCAAAATTATTTCAACGAGATGGAGAACTGCAGTATTTTTCGTAGTGAGTAATTAAAAGTTTTCTTTTTCAGCATTTTTCAACGTTTTTTAATGACTATCAGATTTCATTATGATTAAAGGGCATTAACATCACACATTATGACATCATCAGCTTATTATGATAATTTCAGCAGCATTGGTCATAATCTCGAATAGACTACTAGTATAATGGATAAGCAGTAGAGGAGTTGAATATTACTCTTCAACAGTACCATAATTAACTGTTTAAGCGCTTGCAGATATCCTATCATTAGTCACTTCCTGAATTAATCATATCTTTGGAAAATATGCGCTGTGTTAGGATTCTAAAATGTTCTCACTGCTAAGTAAAAAGCGACTAACAATAGTACGATTAACAAATTCTGAAACAGTGAAGTAAATCGAAGAGGGCCTATTCATTAAAATTCTGCAATATTAATTGATACAAAATAAGCATTACTTCAAAAAGCACATATCGTATCAACGCTTTCATAGTTGAGGTTTACGTCAAACCGCGATGAATCGTTTAATGAGCAATATAGAATATGCATGCTGGCGTTATTTATTTATTTATTTATTTATTTTGCTAGAGAACGCATCATCTATGTTCATGTGTATTTATCTATTTGTTCTATGGTTGTTTGTTTTTGTTTATCTTTCTTTATTAAGATAGAGGTATTTTATTTGACCATTCAACTGTAAAGTTATCTATGCCTCATTTAGTATAAAAAATAACCATATAGCAATGGAAAATATATCAATTAAATATGTCAGTTTTATACTGCTATGTTAACCCAATATGGTCATGACTCTCTGTCGTTAAACAAGCAATCTTTATCACTCTGTGATAGTTTATTGTTAGTAAATAACTTAGTATAATATATATATATATATATATATATATATATATATATATATATATATATATATATATATATATATATATATATATATATATATATATATATATATATATATATATATATATATATATATATATATCACTTTTATTCATTGGAAAGACAAAATACCTCTGGAATCCCCCACTCCCCCCTCTTTTTCCTTTCTTTAGATAGAAGTTTGATAGTAAGAACTGTAGTTGTAGTATTCATACTAAATAAAGGGAGTAATCCTATAAAAATTACTTGTTGAAGATTTTGTTGAAAATATCGAACATCCAGCATGTCTCTATGCTCAAATAATCTATTCAAGCATTCAGCACACAAATTGTCGTGTCAATTACACCCGAAAATTGTTCTCTCTTTGCATAATTCATCGGCTGTAACGGTGATAGCACATGATCGTTGCAGTACTTTTACGCGTGAATGATCCATTAGCTGTACTGAAATATTGCTCGTACTGATCGGCGGGGTGCACTCTAATATTAGGCATAGAAAAGCGTCTGTTAACAGTCGCGTTGTAACAATGTTTCAATCAAATATAGGGATTTTCCTCACAAATTCCGCTGAATTTTTAAGCATACCATTTTATGGTCAAGATTTACAGCTATTTTAGCTACAATTTGCAGCATACTATTCTTGGCTAAGTTTTGCGGCTCAATAATTCGGGCTAAGTTGGCCATAATTGCCAAAGACCCACTAAGCCATATCGAATACATCCACTTGCTTATAAAAAATGGCACTGCTATTTGCAAAACAGCAACGATTTATCGCATTTAATGCGACATTTTCGAATGCTTAGAGCGTTTCAACCACTTGGGTAGATCGATAAAGTAGTATAGTTTGTAAAATATTTCTATAAGTCAAATTTTTAAAGCGCTTTTGCGATTCTTTTATTTTTATTCTTATTTTTTATTTTTTGAAAAGTCGATATCGCTATTTCACATGGGGGAAAAATAATTTTCATGCAAATTTATGCTGAATAATTGTTGACCGGTCGTGAGAATTTTCTATATTATACATACATGTTTCAATTTTTTTTTTAATCCAAAAAAGTTGTTAAAAAAATTTCTCTCGAGTAAAACGTTTTATTGATGACGATAAAAAAAAAACAGAACGAATACCATTATTTTCATTTTGCAATGACCAAATATTGCATTGCTAATGAAATGAACAAAAATATTTAGATGAAAATATATTCATATTGCAATGAGTTTAATTAAGATTTAATGATAAAAATGCAACACTTTCATAGTAATTAACACGTTAGGGCGTTGTTTTAGAATGGCGTCATAATAACTGCCACATTAGGGCGTTGTTTTAAAATGTCGATGGCGTCGTTTTGGTGACGTCTCGAAGCGTTAATATAGTGCGAAATGAAGCTGCGATATTTCGATCATGCATAATTAGATTGCAATTTTTTTCCGCATTATTTTTGTTGGTTATTTTTATTGAAATGGACAATGATCTAATCACATTTATAAATATTTGAGAATCTTACGTATATTATACGGCAAAAATAATTTCCTCATGCATTTTTATAAATTTGAATTATACGACGTTGCAGTTAGGTATTAATTGTATCGCCCCGTATTAATACCATAATATCGTTTCATTTAGTCTCTAAATACTAAATATGTTTGGGTATTTATCGATTAGTCTAATAGGCGCAACTTCCGAAAAAAAAAATGAAAGCTAGAGTTAAAGAATTTGTCGGCTATTGTGCTACACTTTAGGGTCATCCTTTATTCAAGTTTACAGTTATCATTATTGAGGTTGTCTTGACGTTAGCTCATCAACCTACAAGTAAAACAGCGGAAATTTAAACGTAATAGAAACTTTTTTTTCTGCATTCTATATTGATCGCATTTTTGTTTTACACGGATCTAGTCACATAGTGAGAATCAAATTTTTTTTTTTTTTTTTGAATTTATTCGAGCGATGAAGCTGATTGAAATATAACGTCACTATTGTGCACATTTTATTCTTTTTTTTTCTCAGCATATTGTGAAATTAGTCGGTTAAGAGAGTGAGAATGCAAAACCTTATATTGTCTCATTTCCTCTAATACATTCTTTCGTTTGCCAGTTTCCGCTTGTGTTGTCTTTTTCTTTTTCTTTTTTTTTAGCTTTTCTCTCTCTCTCTTTTTTTTTTGCTGAATATAAAATGCGTTTATCTCTCTTCTCAAGAGAATTATCTTCTATATAATATTATTTTCGGATATAAAATTTAAAAAAAAACAGTTAAGGGGAAAATCGAAATTTATCAATATTTTTCTTTCATCGATTGAAGCTATTGTTGAAAGTATACAATCATTCAATTTATTGGTCATAGATATTTCAACTTCTATGAATTTTGTTAATAAAAGAAATTTGCAAAGCTCATTTGCTTTATTTGAAGAAAAAAAAATGCTCTATATGATATCATAATAAACGTGGAGAAAAACTTTGTCTATTTTTAGGCCTCATCTTTGTATTGTACAATATATAGTTATTGGCACGTCGTCTAGTTTTCTCTCAGCTATATTAGGTTTTTTTTTTAATATGGTTATCAGTCAACACTATTGCAAATATGCGCTAATATTTAATGACGTACTATGCTGGAGTTTTGTGATTTCGCTTCTCATAAATTTTTCATGTTGTTTTCAGATAGCCGTTATTTGTTGTGATAGCCTTGAAGGTAGTATTTAAGTAAGTAAATTACCTAATTACTTACTTGATTGTTAAATTATTTAGCTAAATTGTAATAATTATTGTAATAATTATTGCTAGAAACGTTAGGAAGATATGAATGGTTTAAGAGTAGAATTCAAAATGGTTGGGTGAATTATTAACGAGTCAAAAAAGATATTTGCTAAAAAAGAAAATTGAAATTTTATTCATTTCTGCAAAAAATAAACACACAGTAAAAAAGAGTAAACAGTAGAAATTATTGTTTTATGAGAAATGGACGGACTGAGAACGGCAATAGATCGGATAATCGTAGAGGAATTTTATATGAAAACTTGGCAATATGTACTATTTTCCGGTTCGATGTGTACACCTGGGACGTTTATCGTAGCACAAATTCAAACTATCTATTGAAAGCGATAAGTGCTCTTTGCCCAATGAACCATAGATGACTGAAAATAGCTTCCATTTAAGGGAATAAAGCTTCAAAAATGAACGTTCTTATTTAGATTATAACTTGAGAAAAATCTTACAATTTCGAAAATTTTTCTAACAGCATAGATTG
This sequence comes from Ascaris suum, assembly GCA_013433145.1. Classification (NCBI taxonomy): domain Eukaryota; kingdom Metazoa; phylum Nematoda; class Chromadorea; order Rhabditida; family Ascarididae; genus Ascaris; species Ascaris suum. The sequence goes on from CM024177.1 coordinate 1,536,435, forward strand.
CAACTTAATTTAATCAATGACCTAATCGCATTCGTGAAAGCCAACTTATGCCAAAATTGCTTCCATGTTGAACAATGATGCAAATATTATTGTAACCAAGGATACCTGATGAGAAACTTTCAATGTTGGGAGAGGATGAAACACTCTCACCGATGATAAATAAAGAGAGTAAAACTGTCAATACAGGTGTGTAGCAATCTCTCACGCTTATAAAATTAATGAAGAAAGTGGAAAAATTCCGAGCGTCGTTTCGATTGAAATTATCGTTGATATTTTCTTTTGAAAGAGTTCGCGAAATTTGCGAAAGCTGAAGTGAGCGAATCTGCCGTTATTTCTTCACTCTCTGATTGGTCGACTTTCGATGTTATATATCGTTCAGGAAGCAAATTTTCTTTGCCCGGATATTGGCAAGCAATTTGATGCAAAACATCGAAAATCTCTAATATGCTTATCTGTATTGATATACTCATTTTCATATTTTTTTAACGCAAATTATCTCTTCTCGTATGTAAAAGAATCAATCATATCGTATTTGTTTGGATGCGAGGGCATTTTCTTGCTGAGTGGTCTAACTCATAGAAGATCACCGTCATCAAGTAGCATATTCTTGTAGAGAAGCCTCACGCATAGAAATCCACTAAAAACCAACAAAATATAAAATAAATATTTTCTTTAGAGGGCTAAATTAGTGAAAAATTTCTATTCAACTATAATAGAATAGTGGGAAAAAAAGTCGATTAATATTGATATTTGAGTGACAAATTGAGAGTACACGTCTTTTGAATTTTTCATACGTTTTGAATGATTAATGAGGAACATTCTCTATCAATAATCGTTAGTTTGTTGGTCATATTGATATTTGATATAAATAACAATCGTTATTCACATGCTTACTAGTATTATTATTCGATCGCTAGGATATTTCCGTCATTAGCATTTGAATTTAGCGCTTTGAATAAAATATCGAAAATTTTCTATTTTCTTTTGCAATTTATAAATTTGAAATAGACAATCATCGAACGTAAAAATTTAAAATCTGAATTAAAATAGGAAAATTTAGACCATTTTTTTTCAAGTGCAATTGTAGAAGATATTCAACGATTTCGATTGATAATTGAAAATATGTATTTCTTTTTGTGATGGCTTTTTCTTTCATCGTTTCAAAAACATTTGGGTTAAACAATAGAAATCTGCGTCCAATATGTACTCATAAACGTCTACACTATAATATAAAATTATAAAGTGACAGCCGTTTGATTGATATTATATCAGATGTTGCGATATTCAAAAAATAAGGTAATATTATAAGTTTATAAGCAGTTAATGAAATGATAAACATATTTTCTGATTCATTTCTCTAACAATAATAGTAAATACTCATTTTGTAAGAACCCTAACTATAAATAATCATCAAAATATAAAGGCATATGAGAGAGGAGATTTGAGGAGCAAAATGAAATACAAATGAGGAACAAATTTTTACGACTTTCGATGGGAAAAATTTTTTAAAAAATTTACTTTCAGCATGAAAAAAGCAACATCTGATTATTGAGTATTTACTATTACTGAGTATTTAGTATTTACTATTACTATTTACTATTATTTACTATTACTCTTAGTATTTACTATTTACTATAATCTTAATTTAACCTTCATTATAGTGGCTAACGTAATTTTACTGTTAAATGTGGGAATTGAAAAAAAAATTTTTTTTTTGAATTTCTTTTTCTATAAGTTCTCATACCACTCTATCAATATTTCATCATCCGTTGATTTGAAAAATAAAATGAAGATAAATTATTATCGTTGTTTGTTGTCCTACTTCCGCTCACATTGTCGAGATTATAAGGTGTTAAACGATAACGCATATAAAGATTTTCTAATTTATTGCATAGCACGATGCGTTTTGTGCAAAAATTCATCATTGCTTTGCGACGGCTCGGCGAAAATTTCGTTTAGTGACACCATCAATGTGCGACACTATCTGGTCTTGTCATTTGGGACTTCAGTCCTTAATATTTCCTCGAAATTCGTGTTACTTTCCATTGAGCGTCTCTTGCTTCTTGAAGCATATATATATATATATATATATATATATATATATATATATATATATATATATATATATATATATATATATATATATATATATATATATATATATATATATATATATATATATATATATATATATATATATATATATATATATATATATATATATATATATATATATATATATATTATATATATATATATATATATATTTATTTAGAGAGAAAGAGAGCTCTTATGTTTCATGTGAGCTGTTTTTCGTTGCATCATTAGTTGGATTTCGTTGCATCATTGAACAATCATCATAAGCAATTGTTCGTATTCGAAAATGCAAACTTTAATGGTTGTGAATACTTCTGTGGCAATGTCAGTGAAAAATTTTTCGGATCACCATTAGCTATTTTCCTGTACGTAACTATTACAATAGGTGTATTTGTTCAACTTTGCCACAATGGCATCTTTTGCTGGAAATTGTAATGATCCTATCGAATTATGAGTTAAATCTATTTAATTCATTTTTTACTTGAGGAAAATCAACACACATTTACTAGTTGTCTTTAGTTTGCCGTTGATCAAAGTATTAATTGTATCTTTACGTTCTTGAATTGCTCTTACAATTTACCGGAACTTAATTCAAATTACTTATGGTGTGATACAGGAGTTGATTTTTCTTTGATTATATTAGCAAATTGTCTGGCCTATCATCGCCGCCGCATCTTTTTGTCCTGTAAACAGTCCTTCTAATAATTCCGCTAACTTCGTAATAAAGGACTGCAACTGACTTTCATGTTCGTAGAAAATAAGGGGGGGGGGGAGAGAGGAGACTAGGGAAGAGGTTTGGGAAGGATAGGTACATAGCTAATTCAAACTGCCGGTAGCTGGACTTAGTTGAAGTCGATGATTCTTTGGTTTGGAAAAAACTTTTGTGTGTGTGTGTGTGTGCGCGTGTGCTTGTGCGTGTGCGTGTGCGTGTGCGTGTGCGTATATATATATATATATATATATATATATATATATATATATATATATATATATATATATATATATATATATATGAGAACATAGCATTTTTGATGGGTGAATTGATATGATGGAAAATTTCTGAACCACCTCGCCGACGAACTCGCACATACGAGTTCAATTATGATGGAATTTCAGTTGATCCAGGACGATATACTGTTCAACAATGAAGCATCCTTTTGGATTTTTCAACATGATATTAGCAAAGATATAAGGAAACTATTGTTAACAATACATTTTTATATAACATCTGCTATAGATAGAAGAGAGTAAAAAGAAAAAAAAAAGTTGCATATTAGCGATGAATTGATATCGTTTCACTCGTATTTCTATCTTTTATAAATTTAACTAAAGAGAAAATTTTTGAAAAAATTTTCTAAGAATTTAAATTTTTTTCACGTTGAACATTAAATCTTTTTGTGATTTGTATTTTTGTTAGGTTTTTTTTTCGATTTTTTTTTCTTTATTATTCCGAATTTTATTCTTTATTTACTCGTTTGAGGCATCAGATTAAGTGAATTTCCTTGAATGGGATTTTATATCCCCTCTATGGGATGAATTTCTCTATAATCTCCTTATAATTTCCCTTTTAGTATATTTCTCTTTCGTCTTTCTTTATATTGGAAATTTTCGCCTTAATTATCATATTCGTTGAAAAAAAAATAACCAAATGAAAACTATAGTCTTTTATTTCATAGGAGAAAATTTAGTAAATCGTAATTTTCATTTCTCATTTTACGAGATGCTATCTTCAACATTTCTAATATTTTCGCTATTTTTTTTTCTATTTAAGAAAAAAAAATATTTCTCATCGTTATATTTTCATAAAAATGAAAAATTTTTCTCTATTCTATATGTTTTATTTAATCATCGAAATTTTTCATTTATTTCCATATAATTTCCAAGTTGGAAAAATAATTTCGTACGATTTTATCGACTATAAGTGAAACTAATTTATAATATAAAAATATATATAACTAACGTCATCAACCGAAATGAATTCACTCTAATGCATTCAATTTTTAATCAATAGATTTGCAAATGAATGTGGGAAGGGTGGGGGTGGGGGGAGGGGGGGGGGGGTAATATTACTATTGCTGCATTTATTGATAGACATAATAACAATATTATTTATATTATGCAAATATTGTTGAATATAAGATAGAGAATTAGCAATGAAGTATGTGAGTACATGTAACAGACAACAAACTTACAACGTAATATAACGACGAATAACGCCCGACGAAAACTCATTATCGACTTTACCGGTGGACCGCCTAATAATCACTCTAGCGTAATTCCATTAGTTTGCTTGAGGTGGGTTGTTCGTTTCTTCGAATACCTCACTTTTCGCTGCTAACTTTCGATTGCGTTTTCGATTTCCTTCGACTTCCTTATAACTATTTTACCATTTAGTTGTCAATAATTCAAGTTTTTTTTTCAATTGACTTTTATCTTACTTCATATGTATGATATTAATTTGAGTTGATTCTTAAGTTGAGCTCATTAAATTTATATAATTTTTATTCTATATTATATCGAATATTGTTTGTGTTATTGTTTCTTTTGCTTTCAAAATATATCGTCTCATAAATAATTGTGAATACTTTTTCTAGGATATCACCTTCAAATGTCATCAGCTCTTTATAAAATTGAGCATTAAAAAACGGATATTTTTATGCAATATTCAAATTTGAATATTCAAATGAGTTTTTATGATTTTTTTTTGTTCTTATGCGACAAACTAATTACCGTATGGCGATTTGTTGCAATGAAGAAATCGCCTTAAAATTTTTATGCTTTCTGAGTGAGCGAATAACTGATGCAAATGAGCTCTGATGACTAATGAAGATGATTAATTCGAACATAATGACCTCTAGAATATTACTCTATGTGTCGTCAAATTATAGTCGTCAAATTCTATCATCATTTCTAAATTAAGTCAGTTGATACCGATAAGGTGACATACAGACGGACATACAAACAGATCATATGAAAATACACACGCACAGATGTGACAGCTTATGGTGCGTCTTTTTTTTTTGCAACAATTTACAAATAGCGCATAAAAATGGTGCAAAATTTGCCGTTGATCGATTTGTTTAACGATTAGAAGGAGAGATTGCGGGGAGGAAGGGGAAAGAAGGGTGTTAATTTTTTTTTTTCTGGATATAAATTTTCCAAATTTTTCTACTATTACAATGAAATATAATAATATTAAAATAGATAAATATCAATGTTTTTTTAAAGAAAACAATTGCATTGTTCAGATAGATTTTAGATTTATTTAGTATGATTTATGGAGATATCTAGAAAATTATAATGGTAAAGAAAATAGTGTTAAAAAAAGAAAGAAAAAATCATTACTTTTGCATATATTATAAATACTCTTCAACTTAACTCCTAAAATTGATTATCGATGTAAATGTATATATATGCCGAAGTATTCATCCCTTTTAGAAGTTTGCTCACATTGAAAAGCATTACTTGAAAATACTTCAAATCATCAAAAAAAAAAAAAAATTCTATTCATTATTTTTATTTAAATATTTATTAATGAATATTTGTTTGTTTGCTCGAGTAAATAAAGTTGTTACATTTGCCATGCAATTATCATATCGCATTGCAATATATTTATGTGGTCAAATTCGTTTAAGTTAAGTCTATGAAACAATATAATTGGATTGAATTTAAGTTTTCGATTTTAGACGCATTTCAATAATTAAAATATAACGAGAAGATATTGCTATTATAATATATTTCTTTACTATATAGTAATTCATGTAGATGATTTCACGACGATCTATGTTACAATAATAAAATTTTTCTTGTATTTAGAATTTTCTTTGGTTAGCAGTTGTTTTCGAGTTTAAGGCTAAAATACGATTGGAATTTGTTCGAGTTATTTTCTGATAAGAGCCTAATATATTGCGTTTTGATATGTTTTGATAAGTTTTGACTATATGTTTTGATAAGAGTGTTTATTGCGCTCTGATTACTGCAATCACTTATTTTATGCTCCTAAAAATCTGAATTTTTCAAAAATTTCAGTAGCCATTTCAGCGCGTCGAAATAATATTCCAGTATTGATAGTACCATTTTAAAAAATCATTCAACCAGTGGCATTGTATATGAGCTTATTTCCGCAATTAGTTTTCGAAAATTTTCTTCCACTTCAACAATTTATTCTCGCTTCTTATAGACTCGAAATAGATACTACTTCTATCTCGAACAAGTTGTTAGATTTCTGCGGTATTAAGCGTTCATTATATAATAGCCCACAATATCAACGAGCACTCTCATAGAGAGCAAAATCCTCTTTATTGCATGAATAGAGTCCAGAGCCATACTGACAAAAGAATAGTATTTGTTTAAACTATAGTACGAGTGAGCAACTATTTGTGGCAATATTAAGCACACTCATATTGTACCATTTATATGTTGTTTTACTACACCGATTTTACACATTCACAAATATAGTCTATATTATTGTGCTTTAAATCACTATTATCATATCATCGTCGAAGGTTTTATCCTATCGACCCGAATTGAACCAATTTGTCCAATATAATTTCTCTTTAAAGCGCATTTGCGCCTCTAGAAATCCTTTTGATAAGTTAGGAACGCTTGAAAATAAGTGAAAATTTACGCATGCAAATTTTCTTGCGCAATCGAAATTGCACTAAAAACAATGAGAGTCATAGAAAATTTTTTTTAATGTTTTTAAAAAAATGTTAGGTCGAACGAGTGGAGAAACAACTCAATTGTTGGACTTTTAGAATTTTTTTTTTCCGTTTTTATGCAACGATTGATTAAATTGGCGAAAATGCAAACATTGCATATGTATTAAAATGCAAAATGCAAACATACGTTTCAAAACGTATACCCTTCTTAATTGAACTATTGCAAGAAAAATTGCATACTTAATGCAAATGTTACATATTTAATACAAAAGTTGCATACTTAATGGAGCTATTACGAGAAATTATTAATTATTAGGCACCTTGATCATATTTTTATAATTAGGCACCTTGATAAAGATCGTCGCATTTTTGCATTTCATAAAGTATGCTAAGATATCAAGTTATAAAAAAAGTATTCTAAATGCAAATTGACATTTTAATATGCATATTATTATGCTAGAAAAAAATATGTGGAATTTATGATATATAGTCAATAATTTTACGATTAGAAATAAACCATATCGGTTTAATTGAAGTTGATTACATGCTCTTTCGCTCGTTTTCATCGATAATCACCGGAAAACACTTAAAGATGAATTCCAGAAAAAAAAATTAGCATTACATTAAGCAATATGATGAGATAAGAGAAATATAACGACGGGATAATTTGGAAGAAATGTTTATTTCAATTTTGCGATGTATGATTTTATTTCGAAAATTATCTCATTTCCGTTAAGATATTCTCTAATGGTACTTGAATTTTTCGAAAAAAAAAAGACCATTAAGAGATATTAACTCTATAATGTTCGATGTTGCATTATGATTCGCTTAGCGGTGAATAACGTTTCATTATATTAGTGTAAAAATATTCATAAATTCATGAAAGAAATAATAATTTATTACGAGGTTTGTTGTTAAGACTGTCTATGCTTTTATTGTGCTTTTATTTGATTTAATTTGCATATATTTTAGTCATCGTTAATGAAATAATTTAGTATATTTTTAGCGATCGTTTAATATTTATTCTTATCATCTTCATTGACCGTATATTTGAGAGGTTCTCAAAATTAAACTCTCAGATTTTTGCATATCCATACGTATGTATAAGATGAAAACCTCCGATTCTTACGGCTGATAATCTAATGTAGAGACGCTGAAAGCATATGTATTCTCTCCTAAATTATCAAACCATGAGCTGTTTCCAGAGTTAAGTCGACCGCTTCAGGTTCCAACGTCCTTAGGCTCATGAATCTCAAGATTCCGAGCTTGGCATGCACTCAAAGCTATGTTCGGGAACCCATGAACTTTATGAGTTCGCCTAACTCTCAAAATTAGCGGCTTGAGAGCGCAACTTAAAGCATTTATGCGGTAATAAGGAAAAGAGTGAAGAAGCACCCACTAGATTGATATGGTACCTAGCTAAATTTGATTTCAGTTCGTGATTAATCTAAAGCTCTTCAGACAACTTCCGATTTCGATAGATCAACTTCAAATTGAGCATTAAATAGTTAAATCGTATGCAAATTTCGTATTAAATTTTTTAATTATTATTTAATTATACCATCGTTAGGATTTTTTGCAAATTTATTACAATATACGAATCAATTCTTACTCATTTTACTCGTTAATGCATCATTTCGAATGTTAACGGTATAGAGGTTGTACTTAGTAAGCGCTTATTTCTTCGTTACATAACAAACATCTACTAAGTGAAAATTTTGATATTATGATTTCCGTCTTCAAGAGTAATGTTGTAATCGGATATGTGATCCTATAATCTTCCCATGTATCGTTGACTTTGCCTATGCCGTATCTATAATCGCAACCATTTCAGCCAAATTCCCCCCAGAGTGCTGCCTTTATTATATTGTTTGAGAGAGATTTTATCAGATTTCTAACAGTAAAATTACTCATTGTATGTTAGTTGTATAAGTAGTTAGGAAACTATAAAAGTAAACCAAACAAGTTGTTAAGCCATATAATTAAACCAATCAGGCAGTAAACCATATAAGTAAACCAAATAAATAATAAACGATAGAAAGATTAAAATCACTTATACGATTTACATGCCTTTATCATCCCGTCTAATCCTTATTCAAAAATCATTTCATTGTGGTTGAATAAGATGTACGTGTAAAATGCCGATTGCATAGATGTGAGAGTGCTTTAGCACAACGTTGATTTCGTGGGAAACGCATTTGCATTACCATCCAATAAAGCTAAGAGAATATTTGCAATTATTGATTACAATCGATATTAATTTATGCAAAGAGTAAAGTTGAATGATCTATGCAGTTAATTGTTTTATGCTTTCGTTCAAGTAATGTAACGAGTTGAAATATCTCCATAAATGATTAGGTAATATTTTGCAATCATTTTGCGTTTATCTAGTTTTCATATAATCGCAAATATATCTAGATGTTCGAGTTAGCTTATATAGGTTTCAAGTAGTATTTTTTTTAAATTGTATAATTTATTTTTCATAGTTTCATTCATATTTTAGTATTATTCATTCAAAAAAAAGATGCATATTTAATTAATATGCCCATCGAATACTAGTTTTTGCTTGAAATTTTTTTTTCGATAATAGTGGAAATTCTTTCATATAAGCGTATATTTCGATGTGTGCATCATTTTCATGCTATTTGAGTCAATCAGTCGTAAAAGTATAATTCATCACTCTTCATTTTTGAATGAAATTTATGACTCATTAAATTCAACTAGAAAAAATAATAAATGAGAAGAAAATTTTAAGTTTTTCAACGATTATTTTGCAAAAATTAATGCAATTCTCAAAAAAAAAAAATTTTTTTTTTCAAGGCGCTTTATTTCATTTCGATATCTCTCTTATTCTAAATATTTCTCCTCTTCTCGTTTCGTATTGAACTCCTATAACATGAAATTCCTGATTTGAAAAATTTCAAAGCTTATGATATAAATAATTGTTTCAATTAGGAAATTTTATTTGCATTGCTTAATATTTATTAGTGTTGTGCGCTCTAATTTGTTGTGTAACACGCATTACCACCAATAAACATCACCATTATTTTTCGTATGTGTTTATCTCATTCGCCTAAAAGGTTACGTAAAAAGCCGCTATATTGCGTCCATAATGGTGTTCCGGTTTTATTTTGCACGACGTTACGCATTCACTTTCTATATAATGCTACATAGCGCACTAAAATATTTTCATCTCTTTATGAAGATTTCATCGTACTATTATTGCTTATCTCTTATTCAATATTGTATCATTTTTATTTGCTTTTTATTTAATTCAGTTAATCAAATGGGAAAATATCAAAAAAAAAAAAATTGCATTCGAAAAAGAATAAAAACGAAGAGGAAAACATGACAAATGTTAGTGAATCTTCATGAAGATAAATATGCAAAGCAATAGTCTAAGCAAATAGTTATTCATTATATAAAAATATGAAAATGAGAAAAATCTCAGCTATAGATTAAAAAAAAAAAAAAGAAATGGATGCATTAGCGATATCGGCAGAAAATAGTTTTTTCAAGGGGTTACACAACAATGACATCGAAAGCAATGTAGGATATTTTCTATTAGGATAATTTCTATTGTAGATTTTTTAAATTGACAGTGGAATTTGACTTTTTTGGATGATGTTAAAATTTGCGAAAAATAACAAGAACGAAACGTTTTCGGATATTCTCGGATAATCTGAAATCAAAGAATATAAATTTTTGAGAAATCTAAACAAAATAACGAACAATGAAAAAATTAAAGCGAACAAAAGTGTAAAGCGTAAGACCATGACGATCAAAAAATAAGGCGTCAGTTAAACACATAAACTCATAGATTTTCTCGAAGATGAAATGCTTTAGGCGGCTAGTGAATGAAAAAAAAAACATTAGGCGTTAAGATGACATCAAGAGGAAATTTATTTCACACTTCGATGAGTCCAAAAGAAAAGGAATTGTGAAGTGAATAATGGAAAATTCATAATAAATTCCGTTGATCGGAGTAACGAAACAACGAATCAAGTACAATATCAAAGGGAATATTAATAATTTTGAAACATAATATGAGGTCTAACTCAATTTTAAGCGACTTTTACACCAAAAAAAGCGTAAACGATTTTAATAGTTCGAATTGAATAGGAATGGAAAAGCTTCAAAAAGATATTCCCCCGAAGTATATTTGCATATTTTTCAACATCTCTCCCTCCGATCACAAAAAATGCCGATGAAACTGAACAATCACATTCAAGAATAGGACGACAATAAGCACTTAGGACCTTATAGTGTTCAATGCAGCTATACTGAATTACCTGTTGAATGCAATCCGCCACCTTATACGCCTTTGTTGTCATGTACTCACAACGAATTTTCCAATGCAAAAATCCGACATTGAACTCTCCCAAATGTCGGACGGGACTGCCACTGTGAATCAAAACCTCGGAGATTCTTAACGGGTATCCATGCTTCGAACCAATATGTAACAACCGACGTTTTTGTCTATGAATATCGAATTGCCAAATTAGACCGTTGGTGGGACGTCTAATTCACACAGAAGCTGTGTGTAATTTTGAAAAGATCGCTAGTGATGCATATTTCTTCAAATCATCAGCAATCATTCACATCAGCAATGATGATTTGCAATCGAATGTCACGTTGCTAAATTGAGATCCCTTCGAGGAACCAAATTGGTTTCGGGGCGAATAAATTGCTTTGAACGAAATGATTGTAATGGGAGCCTCGAACGACTACCTTCATGAATTTGTACACCGATAATATTAAGGAAGTAGGTTGATAATTGTAAGTTCCCTTTTAAGACGGCTTGTTGAGCAGTTGAGTGTCTGTTGCTTTCTACCATGAGAAAGGAATCGAGGGGGTTTTGAGAGATGAACTGAACTAAGAAATGCTAACAAACACCATGAAAGATTCGGTTGAGGACAACCGAGGGCAAATCATCACGAGTAGATATTTGATCACTAAGAGATTCGATGGCGTTATCAATGATGGCAACATTATCGAGACGATCCTCAAGAGTCATTATTGTTGACGCATCGCATTACAATCGTTTTTGAAAACACTTCGTTAATATTCCCATAAATAATTCGACATTTACGAAATTTTTTATTATTTTTCATTTGTTTTTTTCCATTGAACTATTTGTAAAAAGATTTTATATTTTTATATATTTTATACAAAGCATATTGCATGCACATTTTTTAAAAAATAGTTCTACCATATGACCTATAATAAACGTTGTAGCATTTTTTTTAAAGGCTTTTTCATTTGAATAAACATAATTATGCTCATAAATTGAAGATGATGATCGAATAAAAATATCATACATTATATCTAGGTCATTTATAAGAATGTAATTGATTATGTTAGAATCGTGGATTAAATATAAATATAAGACTTTAAAAAAAAATATAGTCTTTGAAAATAACTGACTAAAGAGAATATTTCCTCAAAAGAAACTATTGAAATGATTTTGATAGGTATGAAAATCTATTTGTCAAGCTTATTAAAAACATTGAATTCACTGTTACAACATTGTATGATACCATACTGAAATGAAATATAGAATTCCAAAATTAGACAGTAATAAGTAATGATATATTTCGATAATGCGCATTATGTCTATATAGAGAAATACGAGTAATAACGATTGCAATCTATAGAAGAATCTCATTTGCGAGCCTATAGGAAGTTAACATGAATTACAAATGATTTTTTTCATCGGAAATATTTAATCGCCGCATTATTTCGATTTTTTAATGAATTCATCAGAATCTTTCGCTGCCGAATATTAAAGTTCATTCGGCAACGCTATACAATAGATAATAAATTTAAAAATTATTTGCAAAATAATATTGCATTAATTTAAATGTTATTAGAATATTTTTAAAAAAATATAGAAATAAAACGGGAATTGAGAGATTTTTTTTTAACCGGAAGTATTACGACGAATCGAATAGGGAACAAGATGACTATCGTCAATCTCGTCTATGTCTAAAATTTGCAATCAATTCATATGAACGTATTTGATAATTTTCGCTTTTTGGATTATAGTCTATTAGGTTAATATTATTGTTTATCAGGTGATAAGGAACACTTCCAGATCGGATATTTCAGATTCTTATATCGCCGTTTGTTAGGATTAATGCTTATTATAATTTCTATTAATAAGAAAATTACTTTGTAAAAGTTTAATTAAATATCTTTAATTAATTCAAAATTGAATTTCATTATCGGTAATTGATATTCCAATAAATATATAAATTACTAGTAAGTATATATATTATTTGCGGTTAATACTCAAATTCCATTAAAAAAAAATTTTTTTTTCCAATGCGATTGTAACTGTAGAAGATAAAAGCAATTCTCAGAGAATATCTCACTCATCAAATCTCTATCTTTGCAATCTTTTGAATAAATCTTTGTGAAGAAAGAGAGTATCCGATTTCAAGACGCTTTTTTTCTGTAAACATCTGTGATCACGAAAAGTGTTCTTTTTCAAAAATTCGTCTATTTTTTAATTTTAATTTAAATTCAAATTTGATTTTCATCTAATAGAATTAATTAATATTCGTATTTAATTCATAGATTGGGACGAAATATTCCACAATGCGGAGAATTTTTTTTTTGTCATTCTACTAAAACAATTTGTCGTGAGTATATTTTTCATTTCAAGCTTTAAATAAAACTTGGAATAAATTTTCATAACGGAAAATTACATAGCATTAGAAAATTTTCGTAAGAAAATTTACATAATAAAAGTTATAAATTTTTTCGTTTGCAATGAAAATTTTAGCAATAAAACGTTGTAAGTGCATTAACTATTACTACTTTTTTTTCCAGCTTAACTTTTATTATTATCTTTATCTATTGGAAAATATTTTCTACCTTATGATAAAAGTTCCTCATGTTTCATATTAGAATAATGCGCGCTATTGCCTCCCACATTTGTTACTCAAAAATATTAGCAGTATTACTGGCATACTTTTAATTACTAATTTATTAAGAAAGTTTTGAGAATCATAATTTTCATGCGTTTCAAAATTTCTTTGCTATCGGCAACAGCATAAATTGAGCACTCTAAAAATAAATTAAAAATTATTATTTATTTATTGAATTTTTTAACTGATTGAAGCAAGATTGTTATTAATACTTCAAGTTTTTACTCATTCTGTACTGTGTTGATTTTTATTATTTTCCCAGGTGCCTGGCCTGGGTTTTCAATATTTGCATTTCAATTTTTATGCGCTAATAAATCGCTCGAATATTTTCGAGCATTTCATTTTACTTTCGCAACCGTTATTTTTAATATTTTGCAACGCAAATCAACAAAGAAAAAAAAAACTGTCACTGCTTTATTCAATGTCTGATATTCAAATGTTCGATATACAACTGCTATGAGCTATATTCGCCCTGGTCGATTAAGAAACTTTGTCCTATCGGCACTATTAGACATAATTTTATATGCAATTTATATGATCAAGTTGTGATGATCGCTTTTTATAACCTGAAAGAAATGAGAAATAATTTAAAATTTATGATATTATGAGATTCGAACTATATCATCTACTATTCTAGATCAATAATTTCTTCTTCTTTTTTTTTTTTTACTTTTCTCGTCTGTATATCGTAAATAAAAATTGTCTTTTGAAAAAGAAAAATTGCTATTGTTTTTTTTTTTCAACTTATATTTTGCATAGGGATAATTTATAAATGAATTATGCTTTAATTATGCAAAAATTTGCTGATAGATTGCATATGGTATAGTCGATTAATTAATCAAATGACAATAACAAATTTCTGCTAGTGATTAAAAAAAAATAGCCTATTTCATGCAATTGGTAATAATAAGATAAAAAGAATCATGCTAAGATTAGCATTTTTGAGGAGAATTTTTTCATGAAAAAATGAAGCTATCTTCGACTGAATTTATTGATGACGAAAAGAAAACAAATAATGAAACCTAAAAAAAAGCAAAGAATTCCAATAATGCTACAAAGTTGGCCACCTTAATTTGTGAGGCCATGAAAAGGTCGTAAGTGAGATGCCATCTTCGATGGTGCTCTACTAGAAAAATGCTCGCTCAGTCCGTCGGGAGTTGGAAATAGAACTAACAACCACATGGTTGTCTTGTGGCTTCCATCCTCCCACCATCTAGCGGCTAAACATTATATTAGGTTTGTCGCCTATTTTCCATACCGCGTAGATCCATAGCTTGTTGATTCGTACGTCATTGCTTAGACCGCAGTGCTAGACGGCAGTTACCTTTTTGCCTTTACCTGGACGACCTATTTTATAAATTTATTCGACAGACTTTTACAAATATTCGCATTATCCCTGTTTTATCTCTGTTATCGGTGTATGTGTGTTCGTCGGGAATTTTCAGTTCACAAGCCAAAAACACTGCAATAATGAAAAGTGATGGTTTTAATCTGTATTTGGCTAACTCCATTTCGTTATAGTTCGCCAATTTCCCGCATAATTAACTTCAGGGCATCTTAAAGTATAAACAAATTTTGTGTTTGTAAATTACTAAGAATGATTTTTTTTTTGTTAATGCGGTCGATTATCGCGTAGAAAAACTGCTGTTTATAAATCTTTCAAAATATTTGAATGTTGCAATAGGATTTTTTTCACGATCGATGAGTTGTCTTGCTTAATAATTTCACAAAAAAAAACGATAATCTGCTAGCGCATTTGGTGAGCTTTTCAATTTATTTCACGGCTAAAATAGCAATGAATATCATATCATAACTCATGGAATTTGCATATTAATTATGCATTTAATTATGTTTTAAATGGAAATTCTAAATGAATGATCGAGAATATAATCTTTTATCAATGTGATGAAAATAATTGAATGATACAACAATGAGTGGGCTTTAATCTATAATGATAAGCATTGATAAAAACTTTCGAATATTAGACTTTAGAATACTTTGCTGAAAGAAACGACAAGATGTTTCGTAATGATTGAGAATTTATTGTGCTACAAATATCATTTTGATGAAATCGCCTAATGAAATCACTTTACGCAATTGTGAATTTCAATTTTTAGCGCAAAATTTCGCCATGATATGCTGAATAGGTTTCAGGAAGTAATCATGGGGGAATTTTTTGGGAGGTAGGAGAGGTGCACGAGGGAGGGGGGGGGGGAGGGGAGTGAATTAGTCAACATATATGAATAATAATTGATAGATTGACTTTATGAGGTGCTCACATATGACGGAGTTTAACGAGTGGCAAATTTCTGAGTTCTATACATCAACTAGAAATGGACTGATTGCGGTCGGTCAATCAAATATAGTCGGCAGCGTATATCAATGTTGCATTGACTAATTAAGATGTTGTGTTGAAATTTGATTGCTTTTCTGCATGCAATATTCACATTGCACACGCAATAGGATAATCTTCACGCAGCAACGACAGCATTGACATTTATTCCCTCATGCTTATGTCAGTGAAAAAAAAATTTTTTTTTGTTTTTTTCGAAGAGAAAAATACGAATAGAAAAAAATATTGAAAATAGAAAAGAAAATTTAAAATGAAAAAAAAAGATGAAATTAATAAAAATATAATTTAAAAAATTATACGTGAGAATGTTGAAACTCTTGATTCAGCGTGGATTATATTTGATAAATCGTCGTTGATTTAATCATGTTTTAGCTTTATTCGTTGAGGTAAACACCTGTATTATTTAATAACATACCTAAGAAATATGCTCATAATCCTCATTATTGCAGGAATAGAGTTAAATATTTCAAGATAAAGAAAATTGAATATTAAGATCCCTAAAGATATGATGAAAAAAAAAAACTTCTAGAGAATAAGAAAATAAAAAAAAAACGAAGAGAATATTATTGGAAATTATTTGCAAATAAATTTATGCAATATTTCTCAGAATTTATTTGATAATATTTCTTGAGAGATTAGCATAATAACCATTGAATGAAAATTATACATTTCAATGTATTATGCATCAAAATTAGCAAAATAAAATGATTGAACATTCACTAAATTTAGTTAGTTTTATGCAAATTATTTATGTTATTTAAATTCTTTAAAAACAAAAAAATTTTTCAATGTAAATACTATTAGTATCACTTAAGCAACCTCATAAATCAATAGTTATATATTATCAATAAATAATTGTAAATTTAACAGTAAATATATTTGTAAACAGTATTTATAGCAATATTACTTTTTAGTGAATAAGTATACAGCATCAATTAAGTGCATTTACGCTAGTTTGACCTATAAAGTTATATATGTCTTTGCCAATATTATATGAGTTGATCAATGAAATTTGATATTTTCTAATGATATGTAATATCGATTTCTAACTTCTCACCATTGATTTCTTTAGCATTTATATGAGATTGATCAAAGTTAAATATATGTTGATCGTTCATCGTTCATAAAGTTATGATGAGGAATTCTCGCGATATTTATGCTCATTTATGGTTAAGAAACGCATTCCATCGTAGAGGCACAATTTCAATCCGGCTAGAATTCAAGCAGGACTAATGTAAATAAATATTCAAAACTTTATAATATTTACCTTTATTTCTACCTTATTAAAAGATTTTCTTTTTACTAAACTCATGATCATCTATTCAAAAAAAAATCTTTTTATAATCCTACGCTTATAATTAAATTTTTCTAGAATTATTGAGTTATGCAAATTTTATTACCTCCTCAATCTTTATATTTGATTAAGAAATAAATAGTGTAAACTATAATAGACCTTATTATTATTTTTTTAAAAATATTCATCAATTATATTTAATATTCCCTTTGAGAGCTTTTTTTTCTCTCGGTTTTTTTCATATACAATTTTGCAATAGCTTCTGATATAGATTTTGAAAAAAGTTGAAAAAATGCTATGCAATATACTTGATAGTACTTTAAGATTAGATTACTGCTATATAGATGAAGTTGTATGAATTTTTATGCAAATTTAGAGAATGCAAAAAATTTCAACTCTATTTTTTTTTAATTAAAAAAAAATCTCTGTGAAATTAAGGTTGCATTTTTTTTCTCTTCAATTTTTTTCTCTTTTCGTTTTGCTTTTTTTTTTGGTGCAATTTTTTAAAAAAATAAATTGCTGAAAACTACTTAAATTGCCCCATTGATAGATTGGAGAGAAAGGCTATTAACTAGGTTGTTAAATTTGGTATGATGCCAAATTTAGCTATTAGAACGTTTTATTTTATCTTGAAAGTGGGGAAAAAAAGAATTAAATAATTTTCATCATATGAATGATAATTTTCGTTTATTGCTAAGAAAATTACTATTAGCAAAATACTTTGCAAGTCGTTTTTTTTTGTTTCGATTATATTCAAATAAATATTGCGTGAGTAATACGCAAATTCGTTGAACAATGCACAATTTGAGTTGATGAATATCGTTTTGCATCTTTTTTTTTTTCTTCTATGGTAATCAAATTGAAACTAAGGATATATGATAAGCGCTTCTAATGATATATGGTAGGATATTATAATATACAATTGTAGGCGAATAAGCGGAAGTTGTATGAAAAATCAATGTTTTATTTTCTGCTTTCATAGGGGGCAACTTTTATGCAATAATCATTCATTAATGCCTCATAATAATTTGAAGTGATACATATTTGGTTCGTTTCATTGGAGAGTTTGCTCGCTTTGAAGAGGATATTTCAACTTAAATTTAACATCATGCTATGGTACTTTCTCTAACAGTAGCGTAGATATAGGATATCATTTAGTGCATTATATTGCTTTCCTTCAGAAATGTTTACTGCTAACAATCTCGTTAGTTTTCTATATTGTGAACCATCGCACGAACGATAAAGAATGTGTTATGCTCTATCTTTAGAAGTGCTTGGAAGGGGCTGCCGTTCACTGGGACTCTTGTCATGTGAAATAATGAATCATGCCCCCGGGGAGAGGATGCTTTTCGCCACAGCGAGGGCCTCAGCGGGGATGTTTCTTTCTCAAAATCTCTCGCGGGACGCAGGAGAGTTCCCGAGAGCAGGACCGCCTCGAGGGAGGGAGGGAGGTTAGGAAACGAGGCTTTTCACACCTTCCATGCTATTGTGCTATATCGTTTTCATGGGAAGCTGCGACATGAATAATTTTTTTTTTTCATTCCTGATGCATCCTTGGCAATTCGTTTGATATAGGTGCTTTGCTAAATGCAGAGGGTGGCAAAATTTTAAGACCGTGGGTGCACGACCACTTCTCAGGCAGATGAGATTTTCTCAACGTCAGAAACAGAAAAAGGTTGATATGCGAGGAAGGGAATGGACAGCAAACTGCGGAGCCCCAGCAACAGTAGCTTTTTCTTCGAACATGATGCAGATTACACAGGCTGCAGAGCTTTTTGATATGCTAAGAGTGTTTTCGTTGATTCGAAACGCTTCCATTTCATATGAGAGGTTTCCATCATGCTTTTTAATTGTGTCCATGTTGTCTCGATATCATCTCTCACGATAAACAGTTGTTTCTTTAGTGAAAGTGTGTCACGTTGCCTTTCAACGTTTCTGATTCCAACACGTTGCACCATACAGTTTCCTCGTGTTCTCTGACTCAATGGAGAATTTCGTTTTGCGCTTGCGACTGCAAAATTCGCATTTCCCAAAAACCCATACAGAGATGACGAAAACACTAGGGCATTCGCAAGGAGGTTCCCCAGGTGGGAGAGGGGGGGATGGAGGGGAAAGTGGTGAACTCCGAACATTACTTGACAGATAAAATAAGTGTAGAGGATGGCAGAGAAGGTGGCATATTTCGCGCTTTGGCGATTTTTGTTACCGAGTTAAACAGTTGCGTGAAATGTCAATAGGCAATAAATATTCGTTTAATGCAACAATAATTTAATTGATTATCACACTCCTATAAATTTTATAGCAAAGATATAAATTGTCACAACTTGATTAATGAGACGGAAATCCGACTAGTTAAAAATATATACTCTTCAACTTTCGATATTTTCGATCTTTAGCTACTTTCGAATTTCATCTATTAAATTATATACTGTTGCAGTATCACCTTATGATGCAAAATTATGAAGTTGCAGCTTCAATGTTTTCCAAATTCAAACTACGATAAAAAAAAACAGGTATATATACATAGTTATATCCATGACATTATCGTAGCACACTTTTGGGAGGCAAATTTGCAAAGGTGCCTGTACTCCTTTGCTATAAAGGAGAGCGTTTTATCTATTTGGCTTATTTATAAGCTCTATTTTAGCTCTCCTATTTGTTTTATTTTGCGGCCTTATCAACGATGTTTCTTTGTTGATCAGAGCTTCTATTTCTTCGTCATGGATATCGTTTCAGTTGTCATCTAATAAAGCTCGATTCCACCACCCAATGATAGTTTTATGTTGAGAAATCATTCGATGAAATAAATGCATTAGAAATAAAATGAGCGCACACTAGGGAGGCTCGATACATGGCACTATTTCCGCATTTGCGCTCGTTAGCAATTTCTGCGGTCAACTAATACAAGTTAAGAAAAAGGTAGCACATGGACTTCAAAGATCGTATTGCAAGTAATGCGTAAAGCTTTGCACAAACGCTTTATTTGTAACACGCCAATGTGTTACCTATTCTGTCGATCGTATTTTGTATGGTCCTAAAACGTTCATAGTGCATCTGATATATTTCAACTTCGAAAACTATTAGCCGACAAGCGCATTCAGTTCACTAACGGTTTTATACATTTAATGATTGCAAAAGTCTTATCATTATATATCTTACATTATCGTGATGAAAATGAACGGTTAATCAAGGTAAGATAGCTCCAAAGAGCTTATCATGCAGTGCACCATTTAACTGGAAGCATTTTCATCGATTTCGCTGCATTAAATTTCCACCTGCTTTATGCTGGTTCCACTTGTTCCACTCTCTTATCATTCACATCTAGCTCGTATATGCGCACCACTATTTCATTTTAGTAGACATGTGGAGATTTTTTGTTGTTAAACTAGTCTTTCATATGCGTTGAGAATTCTCTAATTGATTCCATGGCTTATATATATATATATATATATATATATATATATATATATATATATATATATATATATATATATATATATATATATATATATATATATATATATATATATATATATATATATATATATATATATATATACCCATTTCACTTGAAAACACATGTTGTTGATGTCGGTATTATGGTAAAAGCTAGTTTCGATGCTTTGATCTTTAAGGATTGATGGTTAATTGCTTTTGTACTTTTTCTTTACGGATCTTTCCTTTAAAACTGGTTATGTTTCTTGAACTGAATTGCTTAAATTGTATGGACTGCTCAAATTATATTTGCATAAATTAAATTGAATTATGCTAAGTTGGACTTAATCGAATTGAAAATTAGCTAATTTATTGGTTGGAACATAACCGAAGTTGAATTTGAGTCCGAAAATGAATTATGTTTGCTTATCTAATTTTTACCTATTGATTGATTTAATTTTCGAAAATTAATTCGACTTAAGAAATTTACATAATTGCACTTAAATTAAAGATTTGAATTATATTTGGCTTAAATCGAAATGATTCGTTGATTTAAAAAAGTCATCTTATTCTATGAATTCATAATGAATTTTTTTATATTTTGCTAAGGTGTTATTGATTAGCCATAAAGTAGCAGGTGTTTTCCGGGCGATATCCAATACTCGAATAATGATTGCTTTTCAAGAGTCCTTTGTTGTAGTGTGTAACTGGGCATTGAAAACATCTTTGGAGCTCTTCTAATTCACAAAAAATCCAGGATTTGCTTTTGATGGATTTAATTATAGATATAGGATCGAATCAGGTATGTTTTGATTTGATAGGGTTGAAAAGGATCGAATTTTATTGACAACAAACTTCGATATAAAATCTCTATATTATCATAAGAGTCTATATAGGGTAACCGATTATATACATTGATCAAAAATATTTCTATATGCTAGTGAGCAACTTTTAGTCATCATTGTCTTTAAAAATTATACTCATTAATCAAATTACAGGTGAGTGGAGGTATATTTTTAGCGAAAAAAAATATAAATACAATTCTTTATGGTTATTTTTGCATTTAATATATATTTCATTTCAAGTTTAGTTATTTGCATATAATTGATGATCGCTAATTATCTCGTTGAATAATTCGAAAATTATATTCTCAACAACATCGGCTTATGATCGGCTAATTAATTGCATACTGACGAAGAACGATATTTTGATAATGCGTTAACATTAGATAATTCGTCAACAGCATTTCCATATTAGTAATGAAAAGTTCTCTATTGAATTTCATCAACAATATCTGTTATTTTTTTGTTTACGATAATGTTAGAAAAAAAAATTTCTTTGCATATTCAACGATTTCATTAATCCAAGAAAGATTTCTATACGATAATGAATTTTTATAAGTTTTCTTTGCTAAAATTTTTCGATATTTTTGCAAAAATATTTTTTTTTTTTTGCAAAATAGAAGAGAATATTTTCGTTTACAATTTTTCAAATTTATATAAAATAAAATTTTGATGAAGGAAAAAAAATTTTTTTTAAAGATTTAAAATGAATTTTATTCAATAATAAGAAATTGCCGATATTTTATGAGTATTAACGTCGTTGGGCAAATTATGTGTGTTGGGAAAATTGTGTGAAATTAGATTCGTATATTCATAGCAATATGTGCAATAAATGCAATGAAAAGCTATAACATTAAAATATTCTAGCTATTTATGCTTCATCTCATTGCCACTTTAGCGTCGTTTCAACTCTAAAATGGTGTTTTTTTTTTCTGGAGAGAACGATGGACCATTCCGGAATGACATAGCTCTAGAAGCTCTTTTGCATATTTAGTTCAAAGTAGTAAGCAAGGCGATCAAGTAGTGCTTGCGAAAAATCCAAAGACATCTAACGACTATTGACAATCGAATTAATTATGCAAATGAGTCTCTGGAGGGATTTGACACCAAATTTGCATTGGTAGCAATCTTCGATTTTGTTATGATTTAAGCGATAAAGCAACAATAACGGTGTGCATATTCTTTATATTTTTTGTCTGAAGAGAATTCAGTATGACGTTTAAACCCGTTTGATTACGAGATTCTGTGATCAATAAAAGTAATTTAATGAAAAGTTTCGAAGTTATTAGCTTTGCAAACGCTGTCCTGCTTTCAATAGTAAAGTAATAGTTAAAGAGATCCTCCCAGTAGTAAATTAGCGGCGAAATGCTACGCAAGTAGGCGATTCCAGTATTCCAAGATCACAAGGGCAATGCGCTCTGTGACGATATATATATGCAAATATAAATTTAAATTTAAATTTAATTATGAATATAAATAAATGAATGAATAAATAAATTGACAAATAAATAAAATGAGGTAGGATAAATAAATAAATGAAGGAATAAGTAAATGAATACTGATGTCATTTTTCATTTGCTGACTTTGAAGAGAACTATAGATGGCATAAGGCCTCTAAAAATGTGCATCTATTTATGGCTGATTGAGAAAGGATTTACAATGTTGGGGTGTCATCTTAGAGCCAAAAAGTATGTCTTGTAGATTTGCACAAGCAGCCGCTACGGCCGAATTTGCACACACTTTCGCGAATGTTATCATTTATTGGTTTTTTATGGCCCTGTTCGGCATTATAAGCACCGTTTCGGCAGCGTGTACTGTATCACTTTTCTTTATTTTCAAATTGAGTATGCCAGAAAAGTTGGCAGGATATGCGTTGTTGCATTCCACCCAACTAATCAACTAATTGCGTAATTATCGAAAAAGTAACCAATATACAGGTTTTGTTTTACAACCTGATCTAACCGTCGTAAAGAACCTTCTATAATAATTAGCACTTCGTTGCTATCCGATTCATTGAAAATGGAAAATTGCCCCCACTTCTTAGAATACTTGTAAAACTTTTCCCATCTCTCTGCTTTGCTCTCTCCCTCTACAGCAGAGGTTAGTAACCGTTCCATCCCCATTTAATTCTTTCTGTCATCCTCTTCACCACAGATAGGAAGGGAGCTATGTGGAGAACTGTTCTTTCGAGGAACAGACTTTGGACAGGGAACAAGAAGAAAGAGGTCCTGGTGGAATCAAAACTGAGGAAGTTGATGACGAGGGAGGAGAAAAAGATTATTCAATCGCTGAAATCATCTAACTTATGAGAGGGTTAAATCAAAGCTCCACTAGCTTTTCATCCTTTTTTCTGTTTGCTCTCAGTTAGCAGCTTTGATCATCGATCTGGGTATCAGCGTTGCAATGTTATGTGAGGAACTTCGCTCAAGATGGCTTTTTCGAATACACAAGTGAAACGACATCTATGTGATTGTGTTTGTGCGTCAGATGAGATGTAATTTTTTCTGATTTTCTGCAGGAATAATGTTTCTAATATCGAAAATTGTTCGTGGTCGTCGTTTGCTTCATGAGCTTGAAGCTGAGGCAGCACGTCGAGAAGCCGAAGAGGCAGCTGCAGCTGCAGCAGCCGTTGCCAGCATGGCGGCACGTTTACCACGAAAAGGAGCGCAACCAACTCGCAGCGGTAAATTATCCACGTCGGCAACTCCGGGAACATCTTCATCCTCACAGGTCTGCGAAACTACCTGTGAATATGCACACCTGTCCTCATTGGAACTCGCATGATCCATAAAAATCGTTGGTATTCATAGTAGTGTGTGAATGAGGTGACGAATAAGTCGTTTAGGCTGATTAGGAAAAATATCTATTAGAAATTTTCATATGATCTCGCCGGGAGCTAGCATTTTTTGCATGAAATTTTGTTGCAATCTTGAGAGGTTTATTTCAGTTATTGCATGGTACTTGAGTGTATGCGAACCTGAGAATGGCATCTTAAAACAGAGATTATACATTGGAAAACCATTAAAATAATACCGTTCAATTTATGCTTCGCTAAGCGGACTATATTCCATAAGTAGTACCATATATTTTGTGCATGAGCCAAAACTATGGCTACAGTTAGTGCTATTGTTCATAATTCTAGAATAAACGACCAGAATTGAGTAATCTTGAAATTCCGGCGTTGTTGAAGGTTTCCGCAGTCTTAAAGCCATATTCTTAATTAAAAGGCCTGAAACTATTTTTTGGCCTTTCCGATTTCTATACTAGATCATTGACTTTCGAGAAATCTCAAATGAGATCTCATACAATACATCCAAATATGCAAATAACACAGAAGAAAATGATTTGGCTCTACATTGTGACAACGTTTCTGGTTATAACTGCTGTCGAATTTTTCAGCACAATGAACCGAGATCGTCAACTGCAGCGAGTTCTTCAGTGCCTGGAACATCATCTACTCGTCGTAGGTATGCATTGAAAATATATTTTCGAAAGTTGTTATACCTTTTTTTTCGCTTTCGTGCTAAACCGTCGAATTGGATTTAAACGTTCGCGCATTTGCTATCAACATTTGATGATGTGCTCTACTATGCGCACGCTTTCATAGATGCTTGTCACCATTTTGCAATGGCTGTCGCTTCTACATCGTTTACGTCAAAACCTGAATTACTGGAGTCGTTGTTCCTTTCATTTCATAGTTAAGAAAGTGGTGATGCTTTCTGATGTTTCCATACGAATCATTCATGACATTTGCAGAAAATCTTTGCAATCTATGGTTTTTTCATCGATATGGATTTAATGCTTGTATCATAATCTCAATAAACTCGTATTTTTGTATTTTATAGTGAAGTTGACTACCGTTGCATGCAGTTTATTTGTTTTTTTTTTTCAACTTTGCAGCGAGGATTTTTTCTTCATTTGCAAGTTTGCACATTCTTCACAATCAGTCATTTCTCGTGTGATTTTATAGAATTTTTTCTTCGCTAAAATTTTTCAATTTTATGATAGAATTTAGATGGCGTGATATGATAGAATCCTTTTATAACATTCACAAAATCCTCATTCTATTCTAATATATATTCATCCATTTTCCATTCTAAATATAATTTTCGGATAGATATATCAATTTTATGCATTGATATGCATAAAGTGAAAAAAGAATTTTTCCTCAAACTAAGTGAAAAAAGCTCAGACGGAAAAAAAAAACTGAAAAGGATTTGCTTTTTGTCTACTTCTGCTTATTGCACTTGAAACAAGGCAAATATGTGTAGGTGCAATTAGAATCGAGAATATAAGACACAAGATGGATACAAACAATGGAAATAAGAGATTTATAAGCGCAACCAACTTCCAACTCGAATTACCAACGAAACCAAAGGATTTGAATTATTAACTAATAGATAATAAGAAAAAAAAATCGGATTTTCTAGACACAACGAATACAATCGCTCGATGCTTTGTCAATTTTATTGTGTTGAACAAAAAAAAAAACGAAGAAATTCCTCATTTCATTGTTGTAAACTCATATTTGCGTGCACATTATTATTCATTTTCAAATATAAGTGATCGATATATTTATGTACAATCTTCAATCCTATGCTAAGTAAAAAATATTTGCAATTTTTTCGATTTGCAAATAGATATAAAGGTATAAAGGTTGGTTTGAAATTTTCTGACTAACTCTACACAAATCTACGATTAACTTATTCATAAATTTAGAGGAATAAGAATCAAATATAGATGTAATAAAAAAGGGTAATGAGGTGAAGATTTTTGTATTTCTTGCTTTTTTTTTTCAAAGAATTATCACCTGCTCGAATTTCAGCTGCTCATAATAAGTAAAAATAACCTCAAATGGATAAATTTTTCATTTATATTCCATTGCTTATTAGTTTATTATCTCAGTTTTTCTCATGCGTTAATGATTCGTTCATGGAGGGATAACGATAACATTTTGCCGAGTTGATTTCAAAAGCAGTAATACTAATTTTTAAAACTTATCGAAATTACCTCATTCATATAGTATATGCGGTAATATAACTCTGTAAAATGATATATTTTTTGGTCAGACATCTCTATTCTGAATGAGGAATAGAGTAAGAATTTCTATTTTGTTTTGTTTTGGATTTCAATATTTCTTTTGCTTGCCCATGATTTCCCATCTTAAACGATTTTCTCTAAATTGAGAAGTTTGTACCTTTCATATTATCACTAAGGTATCTTCACCTTTAAATCATCAATAATGGTTTGATTCTGTACGAGAAAATCCTTTCCCAATAATGATCGTTGAGAATTTCGCCTTCGATATTTTCATGAACATTCGAAGAGGGGATTTTAAACTGAGTAGATCAACTAGTACCACAAATCTGAAAGCAAATTAGTTTAAAAAAAAAATTTTCTTCCTTTATTAGAAATGCGCTTAGAAAAATGCTCAAGAGTATCATATCGAATATGGCTATTGCAATAGATTTTTTTTTCCCCGTTACAATATAATAAATGCGTTCAAATTTCTACCTCATTGCATCCGTTCGCATAGAAAAAAAATTGGAAGTTTCTTGATTTCATTATTTTTTGAATTTCATTATTGTGCTTTTTTTTTGAGTATGAGATCAAATATCGATTTAGCTTCATCTCGAGAAGGTACGCAATTAAAATATTCGTTCTGAGCGCCTATCAAATATGTTTTTTTAATCCTCTCCACTGGCATTTTGCATTTTGAAGTGCACATAACTCCTAGTCATCTCATAATTTGGCCACCTCGTCCATTCGGCAAGAGTGGGTGCGGATCTGTCGATAACTCCACCAAGACGATCCACCAAGCGAAAAGAAGTTCGAGTAGAAATAACTGGTAGTTACTGCCCTGAAATTCATTAATTATTGCATTCATGGATAGCTTTTCTTCTTTCAAGCATATGATCATGATAACGCTATGTTCTTGTGTTTCCTCTATGAGAGATGGACGTACATGCTTGTTAGGCAGTCGTTTTTTTCTTATTTTAAATAAAATGCAATCTTCTACCGTAAATAGTAGTGTAGTGTTATTGGAATGATACTGAGTAGAATTATTGACATGATGGGAAAAATCCGCATTTGATTGCTCGAAATTTCTTTGCTGCAAGTCGATATTTCCCCTTAATACAAGGGATATGCGGTAGAGGGGATATAGTTTACAGGAGGGGTTGAAGAGGAAAATTGCTGCTATTCTAGAATTATGCCGGAATGTGAAATTTGCTTCTATTCTTTATGGTGATCGAATGATGCTGTACTATCGAAAAAATATGTGATTGAAGAACTTGTAAATAAAGATTACTAATTTTTTAAAATATTTGTAATCGAGGAGAGACTACGTTGAAAGGCCTACAGAAAGGTTTTTTTTCTGCCTTCTAAGAGTTGTTTTCAATATCGTTGTGTGACTTTGTGACGTTTAAAATACAGTTCTTATGTGCAAACGATTAAGCCTATGCTTGTTTTATTCCTCGAAGATATATGCATATGTTCGAATGGATTTAAGCGCTATAAGAATGTAGGGGGTTTTAATGCGGACAGGTGAGCGAATACTCATTTTTCCCCAGGTGAGTTACTTACTAATATTTGGAGGAAATTCGCTTATAACTCCATTTGAGAATATAAAAGAGCGAGGATAAAAATAATATTATTAAATATATGATATGCAATCGACATTTTTTGTCTAGAAAAGAATTTGCTGAATGAAGAAGATAAAATCCTACTCAATTTGAAATTTTTATCGAATTGCATCTTAAATCGACATTGATTTATTTTTGAAATCTCTATAATCTAAACGCTTCGAAGAGGATCCAAATGTTATTGTTGTTAGAGGAGAATTTAGTGATAAAAAGCAACAAAGCTCTTCTTTAACGAGTTAATTCCTCGAATAAAATCTTTCTTTACTTAAGAGCTTTAATTTTACTATAAGAAGCAAAATATATCTGATTTTGTCGTCTATGAAAAAAAAAATCTCACTTATCTTTTACATTTCAATAGCGATAGGAAAATTTGTCCAACCATTTTTCGTAAATACTAAAGTGGCAATTAAATTTCTTTGCTAATTATTATTGATGAGGGGGATGTTTCGTTTACTTCAAATTTGCATTAACTGTAATTTATCTTATTCAATAGCTCGATGGTAATAGTTTTTTTGAGAAGATATATATTCTATTTATTTGTTCTATTATCATCGTCATATTAACTTTATAGCAAGAAAGGTTATATGAATAGTATACGTAAAGTGTGATATGATAAAGTGTGATATCCGAACTAGCATCACTATATTCCATTGCATGAAAAGTAGAGAATCGTTAGATGAGATAATCTTGAAAGTAAATATTACAGTTCTATAGCACTGTAAAGAAGGCCTACTTGATTTCTTGGAAATTCTAAATGACTTTTCCATTTTTTTTTTAAATTTCAAGCTCAAAAAGTTTTCTTCAACTGCATTATTTTCCGCATGATTTGGAAAGAAAGAGACGGAA
Source organism: Ascaris suum (assembly GCA_013433145.1). Classification (NCBI taxonomy): domain Eukaryota; kingdom Metazoa; phylum Nematoda; class Chromadorea; order Rhabditida; family Ascarididae; genus Ascaris; species Ascaris suum. The sequence goes on from CM024177.1 coordinate 1,565,542, forward strand.
GTAACTACCTCATGCATACTGACGAAAATCTTGTTCTTGTTGGTGTGTTATAGTCTCATAGAGTCATATATCAATTTATTGTTAAGATGCCCTGAAACAATGATTCCATGTTCTTGAAAATTCCTCGAAGAAGTTCATGACTTAGTGCACTAGTTTGGGTATTTGTTGTAAGCAATATGCGAAGCTTTGCACTCTCGTTCTTTCTCATGATTGTTGTTGCAATTCAGCAATATTAGTTGAAAGCAAATATTCGCCAAAAGTGAATTGCCTCTCTAAGTATAAGTTTTTTAATCGATAATAGAAGCAATTCATTGTATCTCCTCGATAACGCAGCCGGAAGTTCCTTTATGACGTTTACAAATGCTGTAAAACATCTGTCGAGTTTGTGACTGTTTTATTGATCGTTGATATTTTAATCTCATCTTGAGATATATTTGCGTTGAAATTTATTCCATATTAAGGAATATTACTAAGTGACGAGCTCATAGAAGCTCTCATCTTTTGCAGCTGATTTATTGTTCTTTGATCATCGAAGCATGTCTTTGTTGAAAGTAGCTCTGTACATTGTTGCTCTTTGAGAGCAATTACAGAATATTCCTACTGAAATTTGCTGAAATTATCTAGTTTCTTCTTGCTTCTCAATACCTAAATTGTTGAATTGTATCTTAATTTGTCTTGAACTTCTTTTTCTAAGCCTTAAAAGAGAGTTAATTATTACGCGCGTTTTTTGATGTGCACTCTTTATTAAGGCCCAATTATGTATTCATACGTATTACGTAATTATCACTTTGATGAATATTTTGTTCATTACAGTCTTATTTAATCTCATGAACACTTCATTTCGGCTTTAAAACTCTTTCAAAGCTGAAGATTCTATCTCGAATGACATTCATCTCTAAAAATTTCTTCGTTCAACATTTACAAATGAAAGGCAACTTAATTAGGCATTAAGGTATTAAAGTGTGCAACAGAACTGACTGAATATAGTCTCTCCAGAATTCATTGATTGTAGAGGGTTTATCCTAAGTTAGTGGCTGAAAGGTCGTAAATGCGATTTGGTTGTTATGCTTCAAATAAATGTTATTTTCTTTTCGATCATATCATTCAGTTGTGCAATTTTTTTTTTCGGCGACTATGATTGATTTACTTCCGGAAATGAACAGATTAGAGTGATATCCGTCTAAATTCAATTTACGATTGATCATAAAGTGATTTCGATTACTCTACGTTTCGATGAAAATTCATTAAGAATTCACTTAGGATGTAGTACAAATTTCCTCTTATTAACTTTAATAATTTCTTCAATAATATTTCGTTAATGAAAAAATCATTTTCATTTAAAAAAAAGTTTTTCATTTCGGTGAGAATAAATTATTATTTCTATATTTCAAAGGAAAGAAATTTTTTTTTATTTCTCACGGGTTATCTTGTTCATTGCAATAATAAGAGATCTATAAACATAAAAGAGAATAATTTCTCATTTCATAGGTGAAAATTCTATCGGTCTGCATTTATTGAAATTGATAACCATCGTATGAATTTGAAAATTTTTCAAAAACTTGCAAATATATCATTCGTTTTTGTCCAAAAAAAAAAAATTGGCTGAAATATTTCTGCGAATCAAATGGCTAAAAATATCTTTGCAAGAACGAATAGAGGCGTTCACGATTGATTGGAACTATTGTGATATATTATATGAAGTATTTCTTCACTAGGCGGATAATTTTCAAAAATTCTTACTCTAAATTTATATTATTAGCTAACGATAAAATCACTGAAAATTATAGATATTTTCAACATCTAAAGGGATTTTTTTTTTCACCAAATCGGGACTTAAACGAAAAAAAAAATTTTTGTTTTTTTTTTGATGAAATTCGACAATTTTTGTAAAGTTTTAATTCTCATAATTTCACCACGAAAATCAATCATTTTGCTTAGCATATTTCCTCATTTGTGAAAAGATTTGAATATGCATCTATGTTTTCCTATCTATGAAAAAAAAACCTTCTGACATTTTCAACGTATTTCAAAATTTTCTATTTCTAAATATACATATATAGGATGAGATAAAATTAGTTTTAATTATGGAGACAGATACTTAATAAAGAGAGTCTATTTTCGTGTTAAATAAGGAAAAAAAGTTTAATGATAGATCATCACTGTGATCCAATGATAACTGATAGTAACTTCAATAATAAAGTTCTAATTTCCTCCTCAACACAGCATTTACTGTCTATCTAATAGTTACAGCAATTATGCGGTGTACTAGTTGGGGGGTTTTTTTTTGCTTTTTTCTTTATATTTATTAACGTGAGGATATTAAGAGTAGATTATAGAAAATCATCATTGTTCTACTATATTTCTCGTTTTTTTTTCTTTGAGTAAAAATTTTAGACTTGTCTACTAAAAAAACTTTTCAAACCTACAAATTTTTTCGTTGAATATAAAACAATTGTGGAAAAAAAAATTGCAGATTCTTCTCATTATTCACTTTGTGCATTTTCTAATCGATACGTTTGATATTATATATGTGCAATTTACAAGTTCAAAAAAGAAAAAAATTTGCATTTCAACTCATAGCATTTCAAACAACATTCAATTATTCGTATATTTCTAGTGGTCTGCATTATTTCTTTTCAACGATAATCAAAATCTCATCTTCCTCAGAAGTCTCTTCCAACCATAGTCGAGATTATTTTCCATCGTTTAAAAAAAAAAAAAAAAAATGAAAGACAACGTTAAAGCTACAGCATTGTGGGTTTCTATCTCATGAACTCTCTCGTAATTTTCTGACACCTTAATTGGCATCGCCGCCAGGTGTTTTCCTCAATGATACGATCTATCAGATCATCATATCATCGCTATCAGATATCAAAAAATTTTCCATAAACTTTTCAATCACGTATTTATTGTATAAGAATCATTTGCAAAGCAGATAGGGGCCTTTTTTTTTCGAACGGTATAGTGCTAGCAAAAAAAAAAAAAAAACAAAGGAAGCTATTACTGAAAGAAATTTTCTCCCTTAGTTTAGTTCCTAGAAGAAAAAAAAAATTCTTGAAACTTAGTGGGCTCTCAGGTCAAGAATGGAACGTCGTTGGAAATTCTCGCAAAGCTTTCGTCAACCGCATCGTTCAAGCTCTGCGCTTGGACATCATCATCAATCGGAACGCGCTAAGAAGTCGTCAATCAATGAAGGGTGAGCATATTATTTAGAGTATTTTGCACTCTCTATAATTTCAAGAAAAATAAGTATACCTTTGTATAATGCATGCATAATTGTTTAAATATTTACTTTACTCTCTTATAAAAAAAATTCTACAATATTTTGTTCATTTTTTCTATGCATTTGCATATCTTTCGTTGAGTTGAGTTTTTTTTTTTTTTGGAATTGTTTTTGTTGAAATTTTTTTAAATTTCAATTATTGTTGATTATTGGTTTATTTACGGAGAAAAGATCATTGAACAGATAAAATATTTCATTTACATTGTAAAGAAATCTTTGAAAAAAAAAATCTGACAAGTTTGACTCAATTTTTTAAAAATGAAGCATTTTTTTTTCTTATTGGTAAAGCCCCCACTATTTGCATCGGTCAAGAAGTTTGTTTATTCCTTTTTGAGCTTCGCTTTACTAGTTGTGAGCTTCAAATAAGCTTCAATCTTTTGGTGGCAGATAGTTAATAGGTGCAGATATGCGTAGAGACCGGTTGACTAAAAGCAAAGGCTACCGCATTTGTTCGCTAATTTGTTGCAAGAATTGTGCTGCCAGTCAACGATACTGTTGACCACAATGAAACTATCCAATCTGTCATACCTTAAAGGCGCTTGCGCAATAGCTGATCTATCATTTTCTTTAACAGTCGATTTCATGCGATTCGGATAGAATTTTTTTCATTGATCGATGTCGACAAAACTTACCCAACATGGAGATCAAAGTCGAAAAATCTGATCTTCGTCTCATCATTAAATATTAATTTACGCAATCAGTCAATCCTCAGGAAGGGAAGATTTTGACAGGCGCTATATTCTCATTCTTCTGTCCACTCTCATATATGAGAGGCTTTTTTTTGAAATGTACTCTATTTATATTAAAGTCATGTAGATATCTGCCAATAATGTAGATATTGCGATGTTTTTGCATATAACAGCACATTTCGAAAGACTTTCTCCTCTCTGTTCTTCGATATCAGTGACTCTTTTGCTTGTGTCCGATTTGCTAGTGTGATATATTGCTCTGTTTTTTGTGAGTCATATTTTCATATCATTTTCACATCTTTTTGATTTATTTACAATTTTCTATACCATTTTAGAGCTTTTTATATTCTAGGTGATCTTTTTCGTTAGCATCTATTTCTTTTGCGATAACAGTATTCGATTTTTCCTTCCGACTGCATTATGTGATCAACAAAATTTGCATCGGATGTGAAATTTTCTTTTATTAGAATAAACTGTACATAATTCAACAATCACAAAATATTTACTCACCTTAATGAGTGGAAATACAAATAATAACACAACATACCCAAACAAAAAGGGACATCATAAATTAAAGACCTCTACCTAGAGCATTTCCAACTGAATATCGTTCAAGGTACAAACTATTTGTCACTGAACAGTCACAAATAATTACTTATGTATATCGCCATAAACGTTTTCACTTAAGAAACGAGACAAATAAATGCACTCTAATACATCAAGATCATAATATCACCATCTTTAGCGCTAAAATTACTACTAAATTGGGTGGAGGGGGAGCGGGACCATATGGGGCAATTTTCCTTTGAAGGAGATTTTCCTATTTGCTTGCTTTATGTGAATCTGATATGTTCTCCTTCATTACTTTATAAGTATATACGAAATGTCCGCATTTATTTTTGTGGAAGAGGTGGTGGAACAATGAGGTCACATTGTACGATGCCACGCAAATCGTCTTATAGGGCTTGTGACAGCCAGTCAAATTACACTCTCAGAAATAAGCATACTCTGCTTCACTGGGTGTGACCATGTCTTCAAGTATTTATTGACATCCGCCTAAGTACCTTAAACTTCTTAAACTTAAATAGCTAAACACTTATTATTGTTTTTACAGCAATCGCAGCGTAGACAGGAGCAGCCACATCGTACAAATCCTTCTGCACTGTTGCTCTTTATATATATATATATATATATATATATATATATATATATATATATATATATATATATATATATATATATATATATATATATATATATATATATATATATATATATATATAATGTGATAAGAAAAACGCAGTAGATGCGGCCGACAAATTTCAGCAAAGCACGCCAGATGACGTTTGCAGCATTGTTAAACAGTAAACAGTAATGTTTAACATGTAAATAGAAGCTCCCTTGTGTTATAAATCTCCCATTATCAGGAGAATTTTCAACAGACATCTTTCGAACTTTCTGTTCCAAAAAAAAAAAGATTAAACGATGGCTGATTTGTGGGAGCTATCTGATATTCTCATGCATCCTAATAAAGTATTTTATTATCTAAACAACTAATACACATGAACGATTTGTCTTCAGTCTCTGAAAATTAAACTTGTCTACTCGGATTGATGTTCTTTTAATGATTCCCTGGACTTTCGAATGTGAGCATTGAATCGGTATTTTCTGTTGTCTCGTTTATTCTAGAAATGATAATGTGAGATTGGGATTGCCTTCAGAATTGATTTATTTGAAGAAGGCTAACCTAGCACGGGAAAACAATTCGATGGAACCCGATGCAGAGGATTTCAACACCTCTTCGATTGTTTAGTTATTTTTGAAGTCGATTTTTTTCCTGATTGTTAGGCAATAAGAACACTATTATAGTGATTATAGTAATGCTGAATTCCCATCACCTATATTACTTACACTAGTAATTTTAGGTTTCATAGAGAGATAAACGTTACATTGGCTATGACCAACTTATTCAAATCATTAATTATCAAAAGAGAGAGAGAGAGAAGAAAGAGAAAGAGAGATAAATATAAAAATGCATGAAGCAATGTGGAATTTGAGCACAGTCTTTCGCTATTGGTGATGCAATTGCTTATCTGTTGTGCTATCGCCCACATTTCCATTCTTTTCGTTGAATCTTTTCATGAGCTCATATGAAGAATACGTCTGTGGCTAAAATCGGATATTGCGCTTCACTCGAATTGTTTTTATTTCGCTGTAAATATGTCAAAATTATCTCTACTATAGAGTAAAAAAAAACTCTATTGAAAAATTTCTAAAATATTAGAATTATTGTTCTCTTCATCATTAGTGAAAGTGATCAGATCGTTTCATTTATACGAAGTACCATGCTTAATAACTGCTATTCATTTATCAACAGCATCTCCGCCTTATAAGAGACCATGTAGATGAGGAAGCATATGATGTTTATATTACCTCTAGATTATAAAGCGCTCAATGATACGCAATCGTAATGAAGTGTTTCATGTCGCTAAAACGATTCATGTCTGAAGTGAATGAGACGGGGGAGCGAGTATTTGATGATAGAAATGGGCAACCACTGTAATTCAAATTATAAGCATTAAGTGTTCTGGTTACATTGTTGTTTCGCAATTGAACAGTTTCACTTTTCCATGCATAATAACTTACGCGCTACTTCCGTTTCCATATGTGCACTAACATATAGACGCTGAGTTGAATGGTCTCTCACGTTCAAAACTTTTAATATCGTCGAAGTGTCAATAAAGTACTATATTCTTTTCCCCTTCTCATCTCCTCTTCAGTTCTGGATGAATTTTTATCGAATATATGATCGTCACGATCTATTTATCAAAAAAAAAAAAAAACTGTTAGTTAACATCATATCCACAGTGATTAATTTCGTTGGTACGACATTAAAATTAAACTTTTATGTTTATGAATTTCGATGCATAAATGATTAATGAATCTTTGCGAGCAATCGCAAATTATCTGTCTCCTAAAAATGCAAATTTGTACATTCTAACCACTCGATTTTTGATACATAATCAACAAAAAAAAAACTGAATTTTTTCTTTAAATGGAAACGATGGGAAAAAGTTGGCAGATGTCAACACTTTCATTTTCTTTGCATTCTTTCTTTATCCTCTAAAGATGAGGTTACATCTCAATAGTTTTTTCATAGACCAACATACATGTACGATTGATGTCTGCTTAAATTTGTTGCGAAATTTTTCAGTTAAGATAGTAACGAATCGTTAATGATACACTGCGTAATATAGGATACTGTGTAGGATTCATTACTATTTATTAATCTATTACAACGTTGTGAAGAGGGCCTTCTTTGCGAGTAATTTCTGTGGTCTTTCTTTATAGGCTTTATTTTTTAAACATCCTGTAGTATGAACTCCGAATCGTTTGCGAAAATAGATGCGATAGGAACAGATCACAATTGAAGATTTATATTCTTCGAATATTTTAAGTATCGTTGATAATGTTTAGAGTAGAAATGAAAGCTCACTTTTAATAAAAAAAAAGATACCATATTCCAAGCTGCCTCTCTAAAATACACTTTCACCGAATATATATATATATATATATATATATATATATATATATATATATATATATATATATATATATATATATATATATATATATATATATATATATATATATATATATATATATATCCATAGTGCGTAAAATCGAATCACTCAATCGGGCATTTTCGTCAGTTTGCACTTAGAAGGTTCATTCCTCAGGAAAAAGCACATTTGTAATGAAATCGTAAAGCAATATCCTACATTCATTATCATCTAAAGAAAAAAAAATCTCATCACCAACTTATTCAAGAAAAAATCTCATCACATCGTTTGCTCACCAAAAATTTTTCTGGATTGCATCACGGTTTATTTTTCTGGATTGCATTGCGGTTTATTTTTCTGGATTGCATTGCAGTTTATTTTTCTGGATTGCATTGCAGTTTATTATCTTTTGAGACGCATTATGTCAACAATAAATAATTCACCATCTTCGATGGGAATTGTGATGAATGGCTTTATTGGTTATGTTGAAATAAAGTGAATCTCGAGTGATGGTGAATCTCTAATTTTTACATAATTTTTCCAATTTTAGGCGTCATTTGAATTATTTTTTTTCAATTAAAATTCGTTCATTTTAAAGGATTTTCAAATCAATAAGTACCATTAATGAAGTGTGCACCTACAATTTTCACTCTCATTGACGTCTAAATTGATGAAATTCATCGACTTTAATGGTACTTCACAAAACAGCCAATAAGTTGCTATGCTCTAATGAATAGTTTTTGGTAACGAAATGAAATGATTTTTTTTTTTTATTTTGGAATAAAGAAAAAAAAATTCCTTTTCAAATTATCACTCTGAGTGTTGTTATGATTCACTCATATATAAATTATCACCTTTAGATTGTAAATCATTCCACTTTAATTGCATATGAAAGTAATTAATTCACCTCGCTCTTATCACTGTACAACTTTTATCAGTGTCTTCTTTATCATAACAGTTGTGATATAAAGTCTTTCTGAGCAAACGATAGGCCGAGGAGGGATATAAATTATAGACAACGAATATATGTTAATGAAATTTTATAAACTAGAAAAAGCGAAGAGATATAAATAGCAATATAAACTATAAAGAATGAATATAAATTATAAAACAAGGACTATAAACTATAAAGAATGAGTATACACATAAATTATCAAGAAGAAATATAGATTAAAGATAAGTTTTAATTAATCGCTATTAAATGAACTTAAGATCCATTCCGGTTAAGAGTATTAATGTGGTCAAGGTTAGGGTGGGTATGGGTATTTTTGATGGAATATCTTTAATAAAATCGACTGCATATTAGGAAATCCGCATTAATATCTATACATTCCCTTGTTTGTTGAAAAAAGAAATATGCAATTTCGGATAGAGCATAGAGCTTTTTCAGTTGTTTAGAGGCTCATATCCGATGAGAGTGCTTTCGCATAAATGCAGCTCATTCACGATCGGATTGCTTCGTTTGCTTCATCACACACGATTTCATCGCGATAGCCAATAAGTGACTTTTCGGATGGAAATTCGTCGCAGTTGTCGATTTTCACAAAAAATTGCTTTCTTTCTTTTTGCCGAATTTTATTTTCGGAATTTTTTGAAATTTTTCCAAACTTTTACCGTTTAAAAATTTTTTCAATCATATCCGCTAAAATATGTGTGAAAGCTATCGAAAGTTTTCTTCGATAAAAAAAAATCTCAATAGTTGATTCAATGTTTATAGGCGAATCATAGGACACACATAAAATATAGAGATCATCATTTACGAACGACGAAAAAATGTTGTGAAATATTTTCGAGAAAGCCAAAAAAAAGACTTTCATATGTTCGATATATCCTGTAGAAATATATCTGCTCAGGTAAAACAAAATCTGCAAAATCTTTGCATAAAATTTAAGCACAATTTATCACTCATAGATATTTTAGTGGCGGAGGTTTTGATATTGAGCTAATCTATCAAAGGGTTTTTATTATTTAGTAAACAAAATCGTAAATCACTTTAGGAGGTATTTGTTTAACCGATATACGTTCGCAAAAATTCTTGCGATGCGATAGAATTCAAAAATATTGTCGAAAAGATAATGATGGGTCCAAAGTATGATAAGATTGTTCTCTTGAGGCGGTTGTGTTAATTTTTCTCGATTATGCATTAATCAATATCCAATTTTCTCACCAATATCTCTATGAAGCTAATTTTTCTACTATAAAGTGCATTGAAAAATTTGCATAATTTAGCAAATGTGTTTCTAAAATTTTCGAAAAAAAAAGAATTTTCAAAAATTGTAGAAATTTCATGAAAATTCACGAGAGAAAAAAAAAAGACGAAAATCACAATATTCTTTGAGGCGCATTGGATTTATCCATCGGCTATGAAACACTTTAATGAAGTATTTGTCTGCAAAGCCAATTTTGTGTGATCATTAAAAGAGTGACGAGATGAGGCAAACAAATCCAACTAAATCAGCATAAATCTTTCAAATGCTTATTGCTTATTGTGTATTAATGACACCTCCATCATTATTTTCGGCTATGCTTGATGATGGATCCTTTTCTTTTTAATCTTCGAGAATTTTCAATTCATTGGGATGTGCGTTGAGGCGTTCAATATGTGCCCAACACAAGCGTGAAATTCGATATACACCACTCTTACCTATTTTGCGTTTCTTTCACCATTATCACATCTTTTTGATGCTCACATTTCTGTTAGCGTGTTGCAATCTATCTCCATTATCATATCTTATCACTAGAGTGAAGTTAGAATTTACTAATACTTCTAGCTATAGAAGATTATATCTGATAGAATTTAAGTTGTTGCTTGAAATTATCTTTTCTTTTTTTCAAAGAGTAAAGCAGTATTTACGAAACACTACTAAAGAGTAAATAACTTTATTGTAAAGTACAGATCTTTGCATGTCTTATATAAAGTCACGATTGTGTTTTCGAGTTAGATGCATAATATATCTTTAAGATCGACATATATAAAGAAATATAATTTTTGTAGTTTTTTTTTTTTCAAAACTATTTTGTGAAATTATAGAAAATGAATCAACTTCTTTTTTTTTTTTAAATGAATTTCTCCACTCTAATTTTATTTTTTTCTATAAATTTATTGACGCGTAAATAAAATTTTTGATAATTACATCTAATTTTTCAAATTCTCTATAAATTTATTGACGCGTAAGATTACTCAACGATGTATTTCGCTTTCGACAAAGCATAAAGCATTGTTACTATTGTCTCAACTATGTGAATAACGATGGAAAAGATTTTTAACTATTTTGGGAAACTATATACCTATATTTTGGGAAACTATATACCTATATTTTGGGAAACTATATAGCTATATTTTGGGAAACTATATACCTATATTTTGGGAAACTATATACCTATATTTTGGGAAACTATATAGCTATATTTTGGGAAACTATATAGCTATATTTTGGGAAACTATATAGCTATATTTTGGGAAACTATATAGCTATATTTTGGGAAACTATATAGCTATATTTTGGGAAACTATGTAGCTTCAACTATATACCTTTTCTCTCTCATTCTTTTTCCATGTTTTTTTTGGATATATAAATGCTCTAAATTATCATTATCTAAACGTACAACTATCTTAATTGCTATTCTATTTCTTTGAAAATAACATCTCATAGGTTAATATATGATGCAAATCTTATATAGATATTCTCTTTAAATTATCTCATAGATTATTTTTTTAAATTATCGATAAAAAAGAAATATTATTTTTGCATCGAAATTTTTACATAAAATTATGAAAAATAATTCATCTGTTTTTTTTTTTAAATTTCTTCTCATAATGGTATGGAATTTTTCTCATTCTCCATAAAATTATTCATATGCAATAAGAATGAATTATCAACTCTTCGAAATGAAACCTATCAACCAATTCCCACTACTAAACAACATTTTTAAATAGGCATTAATTAAATATTATAATTTGTTATTGAATTAGGTCATTATATTAATTAATGAAATATTATGCTAAAAATAGGTTGTTTTTTTTTAATTTGTGCAAATGACCGTCATTCTCGATCGAGATAAATACATAATTTTATTCATTCTTATTTCCTTTCCAAGTAGTTGTCGTCTTTTATGCATTATATTTCTCCATTATTATATTCCATTTCAGCACTCATCATATTAAACAACTTTTAATCGTTAATGTAGGTAAGTGATGAGTGACCAACACTCTTATGGTGGTCATTTTTTCATCACTCATCGAATGCGAATATATGAACTATGCAAATCAGCAAACGATATGCTTCGCATTCTCGAGTAAGTGACCATTACGTTTTTTATTTGGTCAAAAATTACTTCCGATGGTTATTGCTCTTATAGGTGTACTGAATGTTACAATAATGGTGTTAAATGATGAAAATGAAAAACACATTTGAGTGTATCTTCGCTTCTTAGAAGTAATACTTCGCACAAAAGATACGCGATAATTTATTCTATTAAGCTTTATAGAAATGACAGACTATGGAGGGTCTAATCGATTTCATCTCCTTTCTCCTTCCCTTCCCGGGGGAGGGGGGGGAGGGAAGGAAGGCATGAAGGGAGATATGATCCCTCCTCCTCCCCAACACATACAGTATGAATCTTTCCTGTTTATTTTTTTCACATTTCATCGTTACATTGCGTATTAGATGGAAATTCATTAGTGAAGAAAGATAGCAAATGAGCAGTTGCTAAGAATGAATCCTCAGTTGTGTTTGATGATTGCACTCTAGTGTGAACGAAGTCTTCTTCTACAAATGAACAGCAGTACGACGATGTGTGGCCTGGAAAAAAATCTTATCTGATGATACCGCTTGACGTCCTTAAAAGTCGCTCATTTGGCGCAGACGGAAAACACGGCGCCGTAAACCGCCTTAACACGAACAAGGGCTAACGTTGCAGGTTACGGGGGGGGGGGGGGGGTGTTGTTTAAAAGCATAAATTCCATGAGTTTTTACTGGTAAACTAGATTGTCGTTTTCTTTTGAGTAGTATGAGAAAGGGGAGGGATGTGGAAATAACAGTAGAGTGTAATCACAGATTGTGCAATTAGAAATCGGAAATTTGATACTCCACATGAGGAATGATCAAAATCCCTAAGGCTCTTCATCGTTGGTCACTTCTGTAAAGTTTTTTTATTTACTAACAAGTTTACAACACTTTAATGTGTATAAATTTTTTAAAGTATGTTTTCATTTAAAATCATCTCAGCTCCATTAAAAAAAAAATTAGTAAAGACGATAGAAGGAAGTAACGGTCAAATACATCTCCAAGAAGCTATATACATGCTGCATATAAAGAGTTCACTTGCTTGTCATTATGCCATTTCAGTTATTTTATAAATATTTCGAAGTTAGCTTTTATTTCAGTCCCTCTTTACTTTCAAAGAGTGCATACCCTAGGTGATGGATGCATACCCTTGATGTAGAAGAATGTCTTATAAATTGACGAATAAGTACATAGCCTATAGCACTATGGTAGTATATTCCCATAGGGCAATAGCATAATCATTACGCCAAGGGAATATTAACCATTGTGGCATTTCGGCAGCAACAAATCTCGAAATCGTTTCTCAACTAACCACTCAACTCATCTAAGCGCTTTCGTCTATTCTGACTGCCTTAGTGCCACTTTCGCGTTTCTTTTTTTTTTCTCCTCGAAACGTTATGGATGGATAAAACTAACACACATTAAGTAAGTATTATCTCTTTTTCTTTATCATTTCTATATCATGAAAATAGATCAGAGGTTGTGATGACTTAAATCAAAGAGTGCACCTTCACCTTACTTTGCTTCAAAGATCCAATCCTCAGCTCTAATCACCGAAGAAGCAAAATAAAACAAAACAAAAAAAAGCTCATCATATATTTTAAAATTTGCATATTTTTATTTTTATTTTTTTGCAAAAAATTTGCCTGATCGTTTGATCTGGTAAGAAAGTAAGCATCTGTCATTGTTTTTATGTTTTTTGTGTAAGTTTCTACTAGATAAGCGCTTTAACAATTACTTATCTATGCTGTTATTTTGATTAGTAAATCAAGTAAAATATGGGTGACAATGAACTTTGATAGAAGTAATCATAGAAGTAACTAGAATTTCAACAGATAAATAATAAGGCGTTATAGTGCAGTTAAAGATTCCATCAAACGATATAGAAATTCTTTGAAATTCTCTTTATTAATTTAAGGTTGTCATAATTTAGAAACGACAATTTCGAATCTCTTCGAATTTCTCCTTTATTTTTATTTATTAGGAAGAGTGAGAGAGGGAATTTATTGCCCTCATTAAATTTGATAAAATAAATACCTATATGCGATTTCCATCCGATAACCCTCTTAGATGAGAGTGAAACCAACGACCTATTAAATATTTCAGGTTTTTTTTTTTTCAACGCATTTTCAATCGGTCGGTTAATTCGCTTAGCTTAATAACGAATCGTACCTATGATTGTCATCATTTTTTTTTCAGTATTCTTTTTACAGATATATTTTCTTTGCTGGAATTAGTTCATTTCTATTAGATCATTGCTTAATATAAGCATTATTCTTCACAAAAATTTTCAACTGAAATTATATTCATCTCAATTATTTTATAATATAGTTTCATTATGTTCAATAGAACTAATCTCCATCATTAGCGATACTTCATTCACTTCTTCCACCATTGTAACAATCGTTTCAAAGTTAATATTTTCAACTACATTTTTAGGGGGGAGGGGGGGGGGGGCGATGCAACTCTTTTTGCTTTACTTGATAAGCGATCGAAATTTGCTAATACCCTATTCGAGTTGGCAATAATTTCGCTTCGTTCTCCTTTGAGAGACGATAACGATAAATGGACATGTAATATTGAGCATTTGCAATACGAAAAAAATTCTATGCGAAAAGATTCTCTCTCAAATATCGCATCAAATATCTTCTATATATTTGTTTGTTATTCAATGAATAAGGTAATCAATCATAAAAAGTTGTATGTATCTCTCTTTAATTTCTAAAGGTTTTTTCAAGTATTAAAATATCTACTCTGTCTTTGTTTTGAAATTGATTGATATTTTCTAAAAGAAAATAGATTTTTTTTTTGTTGTATATACAACTATTTTGTTCATCATTTATTTGCATTGCAATAAACTTCTATTCTTAGCGAACATAACGTTCACTTAGGGAACTGATGAACAGGTGAACACTAGCATAGCCAAGATTTCCCGGTTGTAAGGGGAGAAAGAGATTGTTCTCTCGTTGCTTAAACAGATACTTAGGACGAAATCGGAAGATCGAATAATAGAGACAGTTGTCCGCAAATAAATACAAAAATTCTGCAAACGAAGGTAAGTTTCCTCTCATTTTGCCAGATAAACGAAACCACTTGATGCGTTTATTGTCGCTTGAGCCTGAAGTGGGACCAGAATGTCTATAGTTCCTCCTCCATTCCCTCTATACCTGTTCCTCTGTCGTTCTATTTTACCACCTACATGAAAATTTGCACAACTTTTTTTTTTTCACAACTTTTTCCTCAATGCCTATCATTTGCCAATATCCTGGAAAGTAATTTTTTTTTTGAGGAATTACTAGTTCGCAAAACGTTTCATTCACTGGATTGAATCGTTTATTTTTGCATCATTCTATTGAATTTTCTTTTTTTTTTTCTTTTCTTTTGGAATTTTTTCGCGAATATTTTCTTTTCTTTTCAATAATTCATACTTAAAACGAAGAAACTATATTAGAGTTTTGCTAAGAGCGCTCATTAAGATTTCATATGTGTTCACACTTGAGAACAAAATTATTAAATCTTTTCGACTTTCTAATAGAACGATCGCCATCTCTTCAATCATTCGTTGCCATCGATCAATCAATTGCTTATTGAAATATTTTTTAAATTTCAAAATCTTTGCAATATTTAAGCAAATTCTATCGACTAATTTTGCTAACGTTATTGCTATGCACTATATGCATTCATTAATGCTTCAGTATTAGTCGAGAATATTGTGATAAAGTTGTAATTTTTTCACTATCATTTTTCACTTCCTACTCTTATCAAAGAGTGATAAATCGATCGATCATTATCATCGAGTGATAAAGTTGTAATTTTTTTACTTCCTACTCTCTAGTTGATTATATGGAGCATATCGAATTTTTGGTGCTGATTTGTGATATAGTCAAGTTGGACAAAGTATGATTGTTTGTTTTTTTTTGACTTAACAGATTCAATATCACTGATAAAATATCATTGAAAAATGTGAAATTTCGAAAGTCGTTTCATCAAATATGAATCTCCAACATTCGCCGAATACATCTTACATTCTAAAAAAAAAAAATGCCTATACTTGAATTAGGAGATATAATTTGAAAATGAAAGTGGAATATAATGGAATTGCTTTGTTAATTAGTAAATCAAATCAATCAAAAATTGATTGCAATGATTAACAAATCGAATATGGAGAAAAAATGCGAAATAAAGCAGCTTATTTTGCATAATTTTTTAAAATTCAAGCTATATAAATACATAAATAAGACTATTCAATAAGAAATTTTTTTTTTTTTTTTTTTTTTGCAGAGAATCTTCATTTTTTTTGTATGATTTTTTATTATGAAGAAAATCGTAATTTAGATTTTACTTCAACAATCACTGCTAGGAATTAACGTTGATTTATTGCCTAAAAGTTCTTAAAAATTATTTGTGCTAAGTATAATTTGATTGCATCAACAAATAAAAAAAAAAAAAATTCCCTCCTAATATAGATGCTATCCTATATTTAAATTTATTATTATGTTATGCAAATTTATTTCATATAAAAATATGAATTTTCAAGCTTTTTTTTTTCAAATGATAATAAAATATATGTATATTTTTTTGATAAATTTGACTAAAAATTTTCGCTATTTTCTAATCGACGATTTTCGTGTAATTGTTTTTTTTTTCGTTTCGTTGATGTAGTCGTTTGCTTGCTAAATATGCAATGAGTCGTTCTTGAATCTTCAGTCGTTTTAATGAATTCAGATGATGTTTTTTTTTTTTTTTTTGCAAAAAAGAAAAATCCTTTCGTGACACATATTTCCTCTATAAAAATTAAAAAAATTTCAATCTTAGAAAATTTTACGCACTAATATAAATGATGAAATCATATGTTTAAATTTGTTCTCAGCTTTATTCTTTCTTTCTTTCTTTTTTTTCCACTCATTCGGCAATAAATTTTTCGTTGAAGCATTGAAATATTTGAATCCGTTGATAAATAGATGAAAAAAAACTTTTTCATTCAAAAAAAACGAATAATAGATTCACAATGATGATCTATGTTATGATAATTTACTCGCAATATATTCTGTATTAGTTGTAACTCTGTAATTGTGAGTAAATTATTAAAAAAAAAACCATGATTGTGAAAATGGTGCTTGATATTTATAAATAGATGAAGCTTAAGAAAACACAAATAACACAAATGCGTCTAATCAAGCTTCCCTCTTCGCATAACTGCATTCAACTATAGTGCTGCTAAAAAAAGTGCTGCCCATACTAATGTCTGCTTGGTTGGCAGACGGCTGTTTAGGATTTAATCCAAGCGCTAGCATTTCTCAGCTGCAATGTCATAAAATGTCACCACTAACGTATGCGCTTAGTAACGTCTATTAATTGTAATATTTTATACTATTAAGTATCACATTATATTTATTAAATTCAATTTGCTTGCTGTATTTTCTGAGTAAACTCTACACAATGGAAATGAATGCATTAAAGCGTATTATTCGTTATTGTCATCTAACAAAATCTAGACCATCTCTATTTCACAGCTCATTTGAATTGCAATATAGAAGAGGGTAAGTCAGTCTATTTAATAATTTCACTTGTTTTTTAATTTATATATCACGAAAAGTAAGTTTTTGTTTCTAGCGTTCATCAATAGTATGCCAATTGGTGATAATCGGACTACTTAACAATATATTTTTTTGTTAGTAACTTTTATTTGTTTATTTATTCAATAAAGCAATAGCAAATAACCCTCTAATATAGAGACTTCTCACTTGTATAAAATGCCAATTAGTGAGCAAATGATATACTATAAAGTAATTATTCACATTGATCATCCGAACTTTACGTGAAATATTAGTGAGCAAATGATATACTATAAAGTAATTCACAATGGTCTAATTGCGATCTATAAACGTGAAATATTGCTCATAACGCAAGATTATGTTATGATAGCATATTTCTTTGATAAACTTCAATATTTACTCGTCGTTTTTATTCTGATCATATTCTCTAAGCAATGGAGTTTCATTTTTAAGGAAGTTTTTAGCATTACAGCAATAACCACAATCAACTCCAACAGCCAATATGAATTGTGGCAGAGTGTGGTTTCTATTCTATGAGGGAAATCTTTTCGATAATATACATTAGTTTCAAAATATTCAAAAATATTTGTATAACATTCTCGATCTTTTAAAAACCCTTAAAAAATATCTTGAATTAAAAAAAAAAAAACTTGCTTCAGACGAACATGAAAATATTTCGCATGAAAATTTTAAATTCCAAGTATATTGACGGAATGCATAAAACTAATCGCTATTTTTGCGTTTCTCTTTTATTTAAAGCAGTAGAAATTTGAGTAAATTTCTCACTTTCACACATTCAAATCTTTTCTATCCGTTTGACTTCATTACGTTGGGTGAATTATGATGATATATTGCTCATAAAAAAATACGACTAAAACACTTCAAATATATTTTATCATCAAATGATAGTGGTTGAACGTTTTCTGCATATGATACATATTCAATTAGAAGTAAATTATTCTATTTCAATTTTTTTTCCAAATCTAGGATAACGTCTAGCATGCAACAAGGAAAACTTTAATGAAGAAGAATATAGGAAGAAAGTGAAAACTGATATTGATTATATTTTTATTTATTATTTCAATCAGTAGAGCATTTCATTGCGAATAAATGTCTCATCGTAATGTTTCCACCTGCCTAGACCCAATGATCCTCTAATCCGCTTGGCTTCAGCGGTCTTTGGGTCGCCCTCTGCTTCTTGCATGTCGGTTACGTGAACGTTATCTTGGTTTTAAAAAAATTCCAAAAGTTCCCTCTAAACCGACCCGAAATAACGGTCGCAATTCGTCTAAAATTAAGTGTCGTTTGGGGTTGAATTTTGAAATTCGCATTAACCTAATAATCATATCCTTAGCTCATTATCGTAAGAGTTACAATTAGAATAAATATCAAAAGGATTGAATAGAATGATCAGTTTTTGATTACTTCATCACTTCCTAAATGGGTTAAGTAAATCTGATAGTTGATAACGAATGATAACCACTTATCACTTTTTCATATGGTACTAACCTATTTGAATGTTATGGTACTATCCTATTTGAATGTTATAGTACTACGATATTTGAGTGTTGTGGTACTATGCTATTTGAATGCCCTATCTTCATACTACGAATAATTTCATGGGTTAAAATTACGAATCATCGACGTAATCATTATACTTCATTTCAAACCTATCTTCTATACTTTGTGTTGCATATGATCTTCAGTTTTTCTTGTAATATATCATTCATTTTTATCCACTATCGTTGATTTACACGTCGATTTTTTTTTTGTTAATGAAACGATTTATGCCTTGCATTATTTGTGGAACTAATCACCTATTTATAATTTCTGAGTTAATTCTAGAATTAATTTGTTTTTAATTTCAAATTTAATCAATATCTATTGATTATGATCGATTTATTTCGTTGTATTGTGCACAATTCCAACAAATTTTTTTCAATTATATTTGAGAATTTTGTAAATTTCTCTTCTTCGGTTTTTTTTTTCTACAGTATAGATATCGATGATCAATTATAGAGATTGGATCTAACGAGCGATATAAATATGAAATATATGAGCAAATTTTGCTGTCACTATTAATGAGAATGCAAAATGCATATTCTTTTTTTTTCTCTTTTTGTTCGTTGAAATGCTTTGAGGTGGATTATTTTGAATTAGCTGCATTAAAGGTTCTTCTATGGATATATAATGATACGTCAATATAGGTGTAAATGTTTTTCAAAAATTATGCAAATAATTGCACAAATTCAAAAGTAAGTAAGTAAATAATGAAGATGAAGAAGATTGGAAATTAATGATCTCTTTGAGTAATAAGCTTGTGATTATATACGTGAAATTTTTGGTACAAAAGAAATGGATATTATATGCAAATTAATTTATTCGTTGATATTTATGTGCAAATAACATATCATATTAATTCGCTGGCAAGCGTCATTTCTGAAACGCCCATTAATCGTTGCACTCAGAGACTTCATTCACTGAAAATTAAAAATGCACCAATTTCGAGCTTATAGAGGAGAGAGTACTGTAGCAACAAATGTTAAAAATACTGTCGAATACTATAAAACCACTATCAACACATTCGAAGATTTCAGAAGGCGGCATCGTAAAGGTTTGTTCAATACAGTTTATAGTAATCTGCAAACAGTAAACACCAACGATAGAACGATAATTAGAGGAAAGTGTTCTATGGGAGCAAACATTCCCTCATATATTGCAGCATTAAAAGGTTCTAATTCTGAAATTCCGCCTAGGCGCTAAAATATAAAACATATGGAGAATATTGGGAATATTAGACTTGATATCAACATAAATTTTATGAAGTAAATCAAGAAGAACACCTGTTGAATTATTTTATGATGTTGCATTTAGAAAAACAGTTCGTCAAAAGACTGAATCATCTTTACCGGATGATGGCGAAACGCATTCATCAAGTGAGACACTTGCGCCATCTCGTATGAGACGCACATCGAGTATGCCCAGTATATGTGATTTAACGACGAGTAAGATTTTTTTTCTCCTATTTTGGTCAACTGTTAAGAAAAATGATTTTTAAAAACTCATTAGTTATTTCCAATAATTATCGATTTGATTAATCAATTCCATTTAATTCACTAATGTTCTATTGTAGAGGAATAATTAGATTATGACTACATTGAAGATAATTGAATATTTGACTTAGTTGTTACAAATGATTAGCGATATTTGACTTAATTAAGTATCGTATAATTTCAGTATTAAGTATTCAAGTCTTATCAAGTAAATATTGAATATTGTGTCAAATATCGTCTCGTTGTTTAGCTTTATTACTCACATCTATTTTTTAAACTTTCTTTTAATAAATTCCAGTATTTAAATGCGACTTTATACAAAGTCGCATTTAAAATATTGTGCAATTTCATTCTCTGATGAAATTGCTCATTGCATTTTAATATTATAATGGACTCTCGACATACCTGTCGAGTTTGACAGGTGAAACGAAAAAAGATGAAAATTTTTTCGAGAATTTTGGAAGTTATTGAGTTAGTGGAATTGCTTCATCAATTCAGAATGTAGGAATTGCTTGAGATCGCTGGAATTATTGTGCAAAAGCTATAAAATGGATAATGGCATAGAACTTTCGGAGGAGGACGTTAGAGAGTAATCAGCAGTCGAATCAGGCAATTGAATGAACAAGCCAATTGGGGGGCATATGCAATACGAAAAAAGCGATGAAACTTTATGCTATGAATTCAACAGGATCCAAAATAAAAATCGTTGATGTCCAGAAACCCCAAAAATAATCGAAATAATTTCAATTAGTGGGTGGCGGTGAGACCGACTTTCTGCAGGTAAACAAAATGCTAATGCGCAAAATTTGTTCGATAGGTTATCACAATCTTCAAAGGAAAATTAAATGGTTCATCGTTATGAGATATTATTTCGTAGAGTATCCTTATAAGGGGTTGTCAGTGCAGTTTATCAACGATAATATGGAGTGCCCTGTCGAACGAATGAACTAGTAACAAAAAGAGGCGTCCTTTTGTTTCTTCAGTAACAAGGAGAATTCGGACAGATCTTCAACAGTGGAACAAAATCTATCGTTGACTTTGCAAATGAATTCCATACTTTTATGTACTCTAATATTTCATTGATTTTCAGGGCAAGGAATGAGGCATTATGATTACGATGCAAAACTCAATCGATTACAAAAAAGGTCTTTACGTTTCACATGGCATCGCCTTCAAACGCGAAATGGTGGCAAAAGGGTGGATAATGTTTTTGAAGAGGTTTGTGAATTGTTATTCATCGATCAGATGATATTATCACTCAACGGCGTGAGAGAACACCTTGATTATTGATGGGATTATCTATTAGAAATAAACTCCTATATAATCGATAAGTAAAGCATGAATACACAGCAAAAGGAACATAACCGTTACGCTTTTTGCTGTAAATTGACATCTCACTTACTACCATTGTAAGGAGAAGAATTGTGCCGAAAGTAACTTTGATTCAACACATTAAATGTTGATAAGTTCTTAAATAATGGGGACATCAACGAGCAATTCGGAAGTGATGAAAGCTGCGCTACTGTTGAGATTTGGAAGGGAACGTGCATGAAGTGCCGAATTTTTCGAATTGAATCGAAGTTGTATGACAAACAACTGATTTTAAAGCATCGCTCGTTTCTTTACCAATTATCGATCGAACGATGGAATTTTCCACTATCGTTGTCGTCGTCGACTATCTGAATCGATCCACATGAATGGTGGATAAACCATTCAACCTATATGGGACATTTGAACCATCTCTCAAGAGTCATTTAACTTGCATCTCCCCATCAATGAACAGTATATACGATATTGCACAATATATAAAGAGCTTAAATATTAAATCGTTTCCACATTTGTAATAGCAAAATATTTTTTGTTCTCACCTATTCTATTTTTGTCACTTTAGTATGATATGAATTCTGTTGTTGCTCTTTGACTTTTGATCTTAGCCTTGGGCTAAATTCCATAACTCTTTTGATCATAGCAACTGCTCTATTGATAGCAATGAAAATAAGTAATTTAACCGCCGAACGGAAAGGAATGAAAAATGCTGGAGCAGTAAAAATTATGAGGAGCGCAAAAAAAAAAGGAAAGGAATCCTCCCTGGAAGACAAGATAGCATATTCTTGCGAGGAACGAGGAACGCATATATCATACCACGTTATATGAGGTTCAACAATAACCAACTTAACTAAAACTTAGAACTTAGAGAGTTACGATGGTACAGTGGGAACAGTTTTGCTACAACATTGACTATTCTAGCTTCAGTCTCGCTAGGAGTAGGCTTATTTTAATGGCCAAGAAATGTCCTACCCGCTTGTTGGAAATACGTCAATGACGTTAGAAACTTTTAATCTTTTCGATTTAATTGCAAATCCTGAATTTCGATCCTGAAAGTTCCTAAAGGTATCGTATCTCTTTGAAATGCCAAGGAGGGAGGAGAGAGAGTGAAATCGATTACTTACTGATTCATGTCGAAGAGGCTATCTCATTGAATTTAAAGTGCATTTATCCTATATTTGTCTGGATGAAAATTGAGTTCAAGTACTTTAATGTGCTTTTGAATGGAACATGAAGCATCCGCAGTAGGCAATCAAAATTTCACGCATAGTTTTTGCTTATGCTATTGGAGTAAATGAACAATTCAGCGATTAATACTTAGAAGTTTCCTTTTCTCGTTAGGTTTTTGATAAGGTCAACAACAACCTTCCGGTATACCTGCACATACTTAAGCCTTCATAAAACATTCCTTGCTTCTCAGTAAAGAAATGATGGATGTCATTAATAGGTTTCATTATCATTTGAATAAAATTTCGGCTGCAATTAACCACACGATCTTACAGGTATATGATAGAATGGTAAAACAACAACCGATCATTCGTGATATGTTTACAACTCGAACATTTCTCTCGGCAATGTCGCGTAGTGATATCGCAACACTCAGGGATCATGCCAGGGTAATCTTACCTGTATATCATACCTTTGTATTGTAAAAGCGCTTAAATTACTTACACCTGTCTCGAAAGCCTTTTCATCTTCGATTACATACGAAATCATAAATTATAATATCGTCCTGTTTATGCAAGGGTCTAATTTAATTTAAAGGGGTTGTAATACAACGAATGGAAAATGTTCGTACATTATAGCTGGTGCGTTTTGCACGATGAATTTCAATTCCTGTTAAAGGAGAAGGGTTGTTGGCAAGAAATTATCAACTACATACTTGCTGAAAATTTCAAAAAATTGAAAACGAACGAGTGGGGGGGGGGGGGGGGGGGAGGGGGAGGAAGGGGAAAGAGGAAGGAGTGGGAGAATCTCGAATGGAAGTTTAGTCAATAAAGTGGAAATAATATTCTCATTTGCATTTCTTTACACGCTAAATGTTCTCTAAAATAATTAAAATATATGGATGTTTTATAAATCGATCGATGCGTCTTTTTCCTTTTCCCCCCCGCTCCTTCCTCCCATCCCCCCCCCCCCCCCCCAACTCCTACCACTGCTTCCCACTATGTCAATGAAAATTTCACTCTACTTTCGAAAGACAATTTACTACATTTATGCAGAGCTCAGCTGCATCTTTTCGCAATCACTCAAAAACATAACGATGCAATTATGTTTATTTGCGTTGTTAAGTGCCTTTAAGCACGTGGGCATAACATTTTTCATCACAAGATTTGTGCACTTTACGAGAAGCTTATAAATTAGCTACCATATATTTCCGAATAAACCTCGCGTGGAATTAGACCCTTGTCCAATTCAGTCACTTCTCACGAGAATGTTCCCTCTTCGATCGTTGTGAATTCTCTCGGATCTCCATTTAAAAAAAAAAAAAAAGAGATTTAAAAGTTTTGAAAATTTAAAAACTTACAATTTGGAAAAATGCACCTATCCTCCTACAATTCTAGAAAAGAGTATAGGTTATGTTACACATCTAATTAAACAACTCCTTCGAGAAAATTATCCAACCTTGCTGTTTGTTGATATCGCATTGAATTCCTTTGAGCATCTCTTTTAAAATCAACATCACGTCGAATTTCTTCTCACTTTTGTTATTCGAAATTACGCCATCTTTTATATACTGAATTGCTTTCTTATTTAGTTGAGGTAGTGAAAGTGTTTTCAGGTGACCGTAAAGATGATAGACCATGTAATCAAAAATCTCGATCAAGATGTGAAAAAGCGCAGCGATACGGGTAGTGAACTCGATCCTCGTCTCATAGGTGTGTTTTATTTGGTCTTTTTGGGAGCCACCTACTCCCATCGTGGCAGTATCCTTTCCACACTAGGGTTATATTCAAACAAAGTGACGACTCAGTGCTTCTTTGACTCAAGAACTCCAAAGGATACAATAATTCCTGGGTTCCCAAAAGCAAGGGCACTCTTAGAGGCTCCGAACAACTAAAGAGTATTGTTGTAGAAATCGTCCACAGGGAAGCTTCAAGAAGAATATGATGATCCTAAGCACAAACACTTTGAGGTAAGATATGGGTATGGGGAATACGCGTGAAAACACATGTTCGGAAGAGATATTCACTATAGTCAGTCATATATCACATAAATCTCGAAATTTCCCAGTCGACTCATGAGAACTGTCAATCGGAGTAGGAGGTCCGGCAGTTCATGTATAGCTGTTGGGTTATCTCACAAGTTGAACCCCTGAGTGAGCACGATTAAGGAAGAGAGTGGGGACGAATATGAGTATACTCAGAAACTCGGGAGCCTATGAAAAGAGGCTCCTCAGGGCCCATAGACGGTCGAAATGCCGTCGAGGATTTAAAACTCCGTTTTTCGGGATCTAAGGAGGACCGGTCATGGATATTTTCTGGGCGTACCGGCGGACGTTTTGCGAGCTGACACTTCCCGGACAGATTGTCCTTACTCAATATCACCGATTTACACCTTATCAAGTTCTAATGATTAGGTCAAGCTTTGCGGGAAATTTAAACGTACATCAAAGAAGTGAGAACTTCCTGATATCCGCATATCCGAGGATATTCGAAGATTACAGTATTTCGGCGCTTCCCAAGCAGTTCGGCGTCGTCAAAGCTGGTCGGTGTGGTTAATGTTCTCTGATTCTTCCCTTTGCGACTTCGGAGTTAAATGCATCCCGTCCGATTCATTCGCGATTTATACTAAACAGAGATCTACATGAAATGTTTCTAAGTGAAGTCTTGCAAATCGTGTTGGTTTAGACATTTCTTGCGTAAACAATGGGATCTTTGCCGAACGATATTGCTGACCCTGTTTGCTTTTGGAACTTTCGATGAGTTCAGCATCCATTCCATGGCAAATCTTGTGCTTTCAACGGCAGGTTACAATAAACAAGAATTTGATGATGTCGAATAGTGTTGGCAACATGGACAGGTTTCTGAATTACCTGACAGGTTACATATAGATGGCAAACTTTGCAATATATAAATGCTCTTGGTTCTTATGTGGTGCACTTTTGCAGAGTATTTCGTGAATATTTCTTAAATGTGTCCGGTAGAAAATGAATGCTTCAAGCATTGTCTTATACTTCCTTCATATGTTTCTTTGAGGTTTTTAGAATTTCCAATGAAATTTCTTGTGAACGACGGTGATAGAGAATTCAAAACTATTAAGGTCGAGCACATGGGATTCTTCGTCCTTACGGGTTCACCGGTAATTACTGGGAGAAACTCGGAGAGACGATAATCGACGTTGTTCTGGCGCAAGAAGCGGTGAGGGATTTACCTGGTGCCGGCCAAGCTTGGGTCATCCTTACTGCTTGTCTCGTCGATCAGGTTCGCCCTTAACCTTGACGGACGCTTTCAATCTTTTCTCTTTACAGCTTCCGACACAATTATTTCAAGGCAAAGTTCAAAAAGCAATAAGAATCGTGATGAAACTATAGTGAAAACTGTGGCGAAAAGAAAAAAAAAGAGATGTCAAGCATATGGATAGAATTTAGAGATTGCGCTTAATTCACTCTTTCCAAAAATTCTACCAAGAATTCCTCTCGGTACAAACCTAGAAAAGGATCAAACCCGGAGAAGGATCAAACCTAGAGAAGGAAGATCAAACCTAGAAAAAGAAGATCAAACCTAGACAAAGAAGATCAGACCAGGAGAGAGATGGTCAAACCTAGACGAAGAAGATCAAATCTAGAGAAAGAAGATCAAAGATGGAGAAAGAAGACCAGAGATAGGGAAGAACTTCAAACACTGAGAAAGTAGATTAAAGATAGAGAAAGAAGACCAGAGATCGAGAAAGAAGATCAAAGAGAGAGAATGTAGATCAGAGATAGAGAAAGAAATTCAGAGATAGGGGGGATGAAGATCAAAGAGGGAGAAGGAAGATCAAAGATTAAGGAGA
This sequence comes from Ascaris suum, assembly GCA_013433145.1. Classification (NCBI taxonomy): domain Eukaryota; kingdom Metazoa; phylum Nematoda; class Chromadorea; order Rhabditida; family Ascarididae; genus Ascaris; species Ascaris suum. The sequence goes on from CM024177.1 coordinate 1,592,292, forward strand.
TGATCCTGGAGAAAGAATATGAAACCTTGAGAAAGAACAAACCTAGAGACTATTATTTGTTTCAGTCATACGATATGAGGCATTTCGCAATTACGGTAAATGTCTTTCATATTACTGTATTTTCTGAGGAACATTATCAAAGAAGAGAATTTTTTTTTTTGCGATTTTATTCAGGTAGACTCATGGACGCTCGAATTGTTTCAAGAAAATTTAGGACTTTTGGGTGGTGAGCATCAACGAAACTCGAAATTTGAACTTATTGAAATTTGCCTTTCTTTCATTTTCATCGACTTTTACTCATTTTCAGCGAAATTTTCCTCCGCAAAGAAGGAGTAAATTTATGAAAGTCTATCATATCTTTAAAAGGTCTAAGAGTTGAATTTTGTTTTTCGTCAAGAAATTGATCATTTCCGCGCATGTGTGCAATATTTTACGACATAACATTTCCACATTCCTGCTATATTGCTCCCTATTTGGTGCTATTGATCGTTGTCCTGCCTACTCCGCCTTGTCCAATTTCCCTTTTGCTAAGTCATAATATAAGGGATATTTTCAAATTTATGTATGCTATAGTATTATTTTTGGTAATTTGTTTTTTATTTTCAAGCACAATCATATTTGAGTTCATGTCGAGAATAATCATCAAAATATGCTACTATCCTAGTTGCTTTTTCTCTTGGACAATTTTTTTTTTGTCATTCCTTATGGTGGTGTTTATAGATGAGGGCAGGTTTTGATGAGAGTAAAAGTCATACGAGTACCAGTATGGTCACACAGAAAGTCCTTTATAACGCCGCTGCTCAGCTCGATGACGGTACTAGTCCCGATACGCCAGCCGAATGCTCTAGTACTACGTACGTCGTAACGCCTGCCTCATATTCTCCAGGACATGTAAGTTTTCAGACGTAATACAAACCTAAGTATCGCTTTTAGTTCTTAAGATATGCCGAAATATACTTTTCAGTACTGAGTGGAATTATTCTTATCATTTTTAAATTTTGTGCAATGTTTCAGTTTATATAATTTCGCATCCACTCATTGATTATAAAGTTGCTTACATTGATGTATTTTAGAGCTTAGGTTTATTAAGCAGAAATGATTTGATTTGAATGCTGCCAACTGAGAAACCAACCAGGTGTCCTTTGAAAAGCGCTGAGAGCATTTGAGTTGAAATGAAATATTGCCAAATCAATTTCAACAAGAATAGATTCTATAGTCAGCATTATGCTAAGCGAGGAAAATATTTCCGATAACAAATTTTTTTATTAGATTTAACACACGCAATATATCGTAATTATGATGTTCGAGTATTTGATGTTTATACACATCTGTCTTTACTTGTACGGATGTATGAGAAATACTAGGTGAAATTTACTTAGAAATCAACCATATGAGGTAAATTTTCTTTTAGTTTATCATATTTAGTTGAATATGCATATTTGATCAACTACGATGAAACCGATTGAAAATGTGAAAACCGACTAAAATTTTCATAAACGAAAGAAAAATAACATCATTATGCATATTTTTGAATAGAGATCGTTCGCCGATGAGACTTTTCGCATCAAACACAATGAGAATTTAATAAAATGAATGAAATATTCGTTTCCTATTTTGAAGAGTTTATGCTAAAAACGTTAGTAATCATTGTCGATGAATTAATGCCTCTGAGCAGAAAATAAGGTTTATTTGACGGCGTAATTGATATGAGTCGTTAAAGGCTTAAAAGGATATTTAAAAGCGATCTAATGATGCATGATTACGAGAAACGAATGAAGTTTACTCTAACCTTAGTCTATGAGTAACCGAAACTTATGTAAATGCTAACTTCAAGAGTTTCTTATGATTGTCAATTCTATTAGAAAAATATCGACTAGAATTTCTGGAAATTTTTTTTTTCATGACCATATAAATTAATTATGAATGAATAATAATAAGTGGAAAACGATGTTCACTTTTTTTTTTTTTAAAAATCATTTCTCTTATTTTAATGAATAATTTTTTAAATGCTTTACTCAATAATTCGAGTAATATGCAGCAATTTGCAACTGAAATGTTTCATTAGGGAAAAAAAAAAGTTGAAAACTTAAGAGAATTACTAAAATATTCTAAAGTCAACGATTGAAATCGAAATCTAATTAAGCGTTTTTGGGGTTACTTAATAACTTTTAAAAGGATCACTTCAAATATCGTTGTTATGGTCATAGATTATGAGTGGGTTTTCTTTCAGTTTACTACGCAACAAATTCCATCAGATTTCATGTCAGAAGCAGCAACAGCATGCACATATAACGCTGGCAACCGTCGAAAATCACGTGCAGGAGAACGCGAAGTACGTGGCGAACGTCGTGATTCATATAGTGAATCACGTGTCGATCCACGTGACGTACGTAGAGAATCACGTGAAATGGCTACTGATCCACGTAACCTTTATGGCGAACATACCGAAGGTCGTGGAGAGTTCGATACTCGTACTGAACCTTGTGAATATCGTAGTCGACGTGCGTATTCGATACGAGACGGTAGTAAGCAATCACGTGAAAAAAGGCAAAGCTCAAGTGAACCTCAAGCACCCGTTGCTGCAAACACAAGTAGCTCGAGCGGTACCAACGGTGTACTTCCAACAAAAACAAGTATCACTAGTCCTTTTACTTCTTGAATATCTTCGGATGGATCTTTCCATGGATTTGCAGGTTTTTACGAATATAGGCAGCGCAGCGACAATAAACAATGATAATCGAAATACTTTAGAAGTGACTAAGCGGAGTACGCGTAGTGCAATTAGTATAAATGCATACCAACCAGATATTATAAACTATAGACGAGGGGTAAGAGAGTTGATTTCGATCTAAGCTATTGCAATTCTTATGTATCAAGTTCTACTTGGATTAGGGGAAGATCGAGTGCTAACATTTTTCAATTTCTGCGCCTTTAATATACGATGTGTAAGAACACTCTTCGAATGAGACTTGAAAAATGCGAATTGTTCACTTATGGAAATCTTTCAAGAAAAAAAAATTTTTTTTTCTTGGGAATTTTTTATAGGGAGAATTTGCTTTGAGATTCCATTTCATCGACGAGTCCTGAAGCCTTTATCTTCACAAGTAATGCAAATTATCCATGTTGAATTATGAAAATTTTGCAACGATACTTGTTGGTTTGAATATTTTATATGCAAATTTATATTATTTGTGTTAATTCATTTTTAAAAGCGAGAAATACGGTGTTGCATCACTTCGATGTAATTAAATGCAGCAAAATAATGCTTTATAATTTGTTACCACTTTGCAATTAGTCGCTTTGTAATTTATTTAAATAAATAAAATATTTCGACTCAAAATAAAAAAAAAGTCTTCTATTGAAATTTATGCATTTTATATGAGATTATGACGTCATTCATATATTTTATACGGTCGTTCGAAATATGCATATTTCTTCGACGCAATTAACTGTACAAATGGAGTGCTCATTTCACGTCTTGCTAATTTTTCCACAGAAGTTAAGAGCATAGTACTAATGCATGTGAGTATAAGTGACCAGCGGACACACGAATAGACACGCTGACACAACGGAATAATTACATAGTAGATGGGATTCCCTAAAGAAAAAGTCGGAGTATTGCATCATGATAGGAATCCATCCTACAGCATATTGGAGCAGACTCTTCAATCAAGGAATCACGACACCGTCGAGGAGGAGCTGCTCATAGAGGGCTGAGACCGTGATGGAAAAGTTGAGGGATTGTTCCCCAGTGGGGACTTCATCGAAGAAGAGGATCTCGCAGCACCTACATAATGCATTCACCTAAAGTTGATCCAATGTGCGTCTATTTTTATACTCGTAGAGGCCAATAGTTAAACGTCTACTTCTATGAAAATTTATTTGCATAATTAAGCCTTACTTGATACGACATTTTAGTTATCAACGAAATCATTTCTATACTGAGTGAACTGAAATACATCGATATTTTAGAAGTAATGTGGAAGTTTATTTCCCAGATATATACTGTGAAGACATATCCGCATTTCAATGCAAAACTATTATTGAAAAGCAAAACAACACATATACGAACAAACAAACAATGCAAACAAAAACAAAGCTCAACAAGACAATCGATTATATATGCATTATTACCAATACACACACAAAAAAAACCAATGAATGAGTGAAACGAAAAATGATATTCAAATTTTTTTCTAAGGAGTTTTCCATTTCGAAAATGATTTCTTCTTGTATTCCATTAAAAATCAATTATTATGTTTTAAAAAAAAATTTTTTTTTTCTTTTATTCGTCTTTCCGTTTCGAAATTAACGGTATCATTTTTAAACGCTCAAACTTTGCAAATACAACCCCTTCGAATCACAGAGTATGAAATAGCAGCAATAATGTATATTAAACGAAAGAAAAAAACACACACACACAACCGGCAAAGTACAAGCAAGGATGCAATTTTTTTTTCTTTTTTTATTAATAATACACCGAAAGATTACATCGTGAAACTTCCATTGTGTACATTGGGCAGTTTGCCATGATTTGAGAACGCAGAAATATGATTACGTTTGCATATTTTCACAGAAAACAACAATTTTTATATGATTTGAATGACAATATTTACGCTTAATTTTCAAAGCGTGTAGCATGCTAGACATCTAACGTTGAATAGCGCATGCTCGTTAGAGCGGTCTAATCCTATCAATTTTTCGATCCTTACCTCTAAATTTGATCCTGAATTGAACCACTTACAGTTTGAGGCAGAAGTTTGTTTCAGTTCAGCTCATTCTACAGATTATATCAAAATTTAATGTGGACAATAAACATATCAAAGCTGCCATCGAATGAAAATTGATTATAGAGGTGAATAATTTTGTCTGTTATTAAGCTCGTATTCATAATGAAAGCAATATTATCATTAAAATTAATGCTTAACGTAGCACAACATCTGAGCTGAAAGTTTACGTAAAGCTAACTGATAAAGTTCACTTTGGTGATAACACAAATCGAATTCAACATAAGCGTTTAGCTATACTGCACGGAACCTTATCACTGTTAAGCTCGATTTCAATGAAGATGTGCATTCGTTTCAACAACCCGAATAATATTGTTTGAGAGAGCATTATTATTAGTATCGCTTTAAAGCATAGATTAAAGCTGTGTATTTATCGGCGATTTTAACGTCACTAACACTTCGAACCGAAAATATTTGCAGCATAGGAATATGACTTCTTCTGAAGGCTTATATCTCTTCCGCTTTCGGAAACTCTGAAATGCATCAACGATGAGTCATGAAGTTGAGCTGATAAGAGCGATATCAATAAATAAAGCTCGTGAAAAATGATCATCTATTTCATTAATTCAATAGTCGTCAGAAACAGAAAAAGTGGATGGGAAAAATATCAGCTGAAGCAAAATAACGCTACGTGAAGAATGATGGAAAACAGAGAATTTTATGTAAACATGAGAACTCCAAATTCATGACAGCCGAACGACGCTAAGATTTATTTGAATAAATTATAGCCGAAAGAATACAAATGAATCACTCTCATCAATTCGACCATAAAATCTAAGCCATAAAGAACTATGCTAACATGGAGATGTGTAAATTCACTCATTGAAGAAGCCCTTTATAAAATATTTATAATGAGCTGCGTTTATCAATTACAGCATCAATATACCTCACATTCACTATAGTAGAAGCCAAAAAGAGAGTGCCATAATAGAGTTCCCAAGATTTGCGATATTTACGTTTCGCATTCATTTAAAAGTATATCACATATTTCCTTAATGTATTTAATAACGCTCTAGTGAATTAAACAAATTTTTTATTTCAAATCAGTCAATAATTAATATTCGCAACACTTACCTGTACCATTTCATGAATATCCATAAAGCGATAGCTGTGACGAGAAGGAAAACAATCAGCAAACTAGAGAGTAATACGGCAAAAATGGTAGCGCTAACGCACACTTCTTTACGTGACGCCGAATGCTTTAGTGATTCGAATGTTGTATCGTCCATTCTTCCTGAAAATTCGCTCACACAGTAGTGTATATATGATTTTCAAGGAAATCAAAAAATCTTTGGCAGTAAAATCTTTGGCAGTAGCATGATGTCTTCAAATGCATTTACCTCACGAGAATATTGATTAGGATACCTTGAAAGGAGTAGTAGCGAGAGTTAACTGACTCGAACATTATTTGAATGGTGTTAGGAACGAAGATAGAATTCCAGTTATGACTAAGCTTGTTGAAGCACTAAATTCGAATATATCGATGAAATGAAATCAGCATCCTTCTCGCGACGCTATTATTTAGATCTTTGCTGAGTTCTAAATAATATAGTTGCAACCGGAAATTAAAACATTACCTGTAGATTCGTCTTCGGAATCGAGAACATAAACAGACTGTGAAATAAGATCGGTATCGAAGGTTGGCTTCGCTGTTGAAACGTCAATCGAACGAGCATAACGTCGTTTGAGATTCCTCTTTGATTTCTAATTAATAAATAAGCTTGGTTTTGAACAACGAGAAAATTTAATGAATAAACACTCACTTTTACTCCATAATTATTCTATAGTTTTGAAAATAGAAAATATAAAGTGATATTATATAAATTAAATGGATTAATATCTACTATCTATGTTGTTGGAGAAAATTCTGCACAAGTTCTTAGTTGTGCTTCAGAAATATATGCGTTCTTTTTGTTTATATGCGTCTCAACTATTCAGATTGAGAGAGTAATTATAAGTTATGAATTGAGGCACAAAGTTACATCAATGCAGTCTGATTGATGGTGCTGGTCACAGAAAACGGTCAAGTTCAGGGAGTGAGATGAAATAGAAGGAAGCGAGAGAAGCAAGGGGAGGAAGGGGGGGGGGGGGTTAGAAGGCTAAGTATAAGTTTCTTCGAGTTAAACTAATGACATTTAATTTAAAAAAATATTTCTCACCTCAGTGTCATTGAATGCCCCAGTAGAATTCGTGGGCAACGTGCTGCTACTCACCATCGACCGCTGACTGAGATGATGGTGATCGCCATCGAAACAAAGTGGAGGCTAAATTTGATACATAATCAATTGAAAGAATATAACACAATATAGATTCTAATTTTGTAACACAATATCGTACAATATAGCACGATATGCGTTGTGTTATTTATAGCACGACGTATATCGAGAGTCTATTTTGAGTAGCAAAATGTTTTAGTGCCTAACAAATGGTTTTCATTGTTCATTCGAAAGAAAGGAAAGTGAAACTTCATAGTTAGTGGATAATTCTCAAAGGTTTTCTAGGAAATAGCAAGCGCCTTACTAGGAATGCTTTAAGCAAGACCATCAAAACCTTTTAAGGTTATGAATCAAAATTCCTTTTTTTTTGCTACGAGTTGTGACTTTTATATTGCAAAGAATTTTTCTACTGTTTTTTCAAATTTATCATCATTTTATTGCGCTAAAATTCACTAAGACCGATGAATCTATGCCATTAATTCTGATAATATTTTGAAGTGAGACAATGAAGATAAGGTTATTTTCTTGAACTTCAGGAACTACGTGAGCTTTTTTTTTATGGTTTCTAACCTATAATGGCTCATTATTGCTGAAGAGAATAATTGCGCAATTATTTTAATAATGGAAATCGAAGAGTAGAACTTACCGTTATTCCAGAACAACCTCCTCCTTCTTTGAGGCAAAGACGAATCTCACATTGAAAACGTACAACAACACGATCAGCAAATTTAAAGACCAACGATTCACGATAGGCCATATTTAATGCTTCCACATATGTTGGATCACCTAGTAGAGTGCGATCGGTATGGCATCTAAATATTAATAAAAATCTATTATAACTTGATTATAAATCATATCGATTAATTTTTTTTAAAATTTCTTATTGCAATTTCTACGCAACACAATAGATTGGAAAAATTATTTCGATGTTTTTTCCTATGATAATTATCGTTTCAAATTTTATTTTTGCATATATATATTTTAGATTTACTGCAAATATTATTGATAAGAAAATAAATAAATGAAAGAGGATATGGAAAGAAATGAGAGGAAGATATTGATTCGTTTTAATTTTTACGAATAATCTCATTTGAGGCAATAATCTATTTCCTGATTATTCATCTGTTATAATTACCAAATTATAGCCACCTCATACAGAATTTGATATAGCTAATCTATTGAGTTGTCATTTAGCAGATTTAAGACTCATTTTTAGCCTAGGTACTTAACGTTGTTTACAATTTCTTCCGTTTGCTGAATTAGATATAAGCGAATTTGACGATTCTTTTGCGGAGGCATGAAAATGGCACATGAAAGAGGATATTGTCATTGCACTATCTTTAAGAATTGATAGAGAAACGATACGTTGTTTAGATAAAGATATCGTGGATAGTTCATATAGGTGTGCTTTATAATCTGAGACTAAGATTAGAGCTAATCCCAAAGTCTTTTTGTATCATACTAATCCAAGCCTTCTGAAATAAGTTTTATTCGCCCTCATCTGTGAAGCAACATCGGCGACCATGTTCCATACCCTTTTTCATCAATGATGAGTTCCTTCTCGCCCTGTCCATCCTCCACGTAACAGCTATGCACTAGTACACCGTACATATCTGAAAATAAAAACGTATTGTTTTCTTCTGTCTTAGGCTTTGAGAATCCAAAAAATGCTCCAAATATTGCTTCGATATAGGCGATGCAGACAAAAAATTAGATTATATAAACGTAAAAATGAATTATGCATTATAATTAAATGCAGCAAAATAAAGTAAATGAGAATATTGGCCAATAAAAAATTTTGAAATTCAATCAGTTTTTAAATCGGAACAACGAGCTAAAAAATTTCAGTCAATTACGTAAACGGCTTACCGGATTGACATTCCCATCGATGAACGATTTGATCACCAACACGAGCGTATTTGAGAATTGGACCATCGATTTCATCTTTTCTTATCGTATACGTACAAACTGGCATCGGAAAATCGTACTCAAGCGACTGTGTTGGAAGTACACTATAAACGTTGCTATTTTTATAATACTATGGGTACCATATAAATATAAATAAATAAATATATAAATATATATAAATATATATATTATATATTTATATATATTTATAATATATATGAATGCACCCATCTATTCTGTTTATATTTAAACAAATAGGTAACTAAATTAACCACAGAAAAACTCACTGAACGAGAAACAAGCACCACAAGAGAATGCCATCTACCACAAGATACTGCATTCGTAAGTGCGGCAATAAGCGATGGCAACGTTGCTTGCACTAAAGCAGTTTATAATGTAGGCAGTTAAATTGCAGTTGCTAATGCTTGGCCATGCATGTATTTAAATGCAATGCTGCATTGATCGACAATGCATTTGGAACGGCAACCAACAACGTTTGCATTGCACCTAAGAAAGGTGCGTCGCTCAGCGTATTTAGCATCGACCCACTCATATCGGTGGCTCCTGAGGAGACGCGAAATAAATGCCCCATCGCATAAGTGAGACTGCTTTGTAGCACAAGATGAGATCTAGAATTTCGTGTGCGACCATCCCAACTTTATTTCACTCACTTTTATTAATCCTTCTACCTATCAATTGGATCCACAGAATGAATGCAACTGAATATTGTGAGTGTACTATGTAAATATCGATTGTAGTATATATGTGATCGGTCCAATATATGATGTTGTTGCATGCAAATGCAAGAGGTAACATCAGAACACAGTACTCAAAAAAAAACAGTTCTAGAAACTTCCACAACACACGTTATATTGCTCTTCATAGTTTATAGAATTATGAGAGAAAATTGCCATAAGTTGTTGGGAACAATTCAGCAGGCAGGTATGCAACAATGCAACTCTCGTCGAGACTTACCTAACTTCAAGACCTGATGAGACAGTTTTTGCTGCTTCCCTATATAGGCATTTGATATGAAAAGCACGATCAATCTTAGTGATGAATAGCTGAAATATAAATAATTCATTAACAATCCGAAGAAAAAATTTTCTCTTTTTTTTTTCTCGAGTAAATCATATCAAACTTCTTATATCTTAATATCACTATCTTTTATCAATTCTTTATCAGTAAACATTAGTGCAAAAAAAATCTTTTTTTTTGGTACAGTATATACGATTGAATTTCGATAATTTCAATTCGGAAGTATATTACCGATTTAAATTAAGAATAAAATGCTAATGGTTAGCAAATATCTTTCGAATTTTTGAAATCATTCAAAATTTTTGAAGCAATGTTATAGAATATTCCACTATAAATTCCATTTCAATTTCTAATATCTAACTCTAACATCATGATTTATGGCGAAATTTTTGTTAGAGATAAGAATAATCTAATAGCTATGAGGTATATTTCTATACGCTTTTATCAGTTTCATAACATACCGGATGAAAACTGATAACAAGAACGGTAGAGAATTGCATTCCTTCCGGTTGAATCTGAAAAAAAAAAAGTTTATGAATTTAAATCATTATTGCAACAAAATCCATTGAAATCAGAATTGATAGATGAATTATTGCAGGAATGGAGTAATTTTAAATAATAATAACAATGTAAGTGATACTTGCCCTTTCAAATATGATATATTTTCAAGATGATTTTCAATTATCAGCGATCGTATTTAAACTCATTAAAAACGTTTTGAAATAAAATCAAACCTTAAGAATGAAAAAGTCGATTGAATATTGCGAATTTTTTTTCTCTAGCCACTCAATTACCGAGGAATATAGTTATTAGGATTATGATAATTAATTTCGATATCGTTTGAAAAACTATGCCTAATATATTACTTTAAATTTCTAGCTCATTCTTCGCATATCATTTCCTTGTGTTATCTTGTCAAAAATTCTGATATTCTTTTCTTATCAATCAATCAATATTCGCATGTGGAAATTGTGACGATATTTTTATGTTGGTCTACAAAGCTCGTTATTGGAGCGCATCATCTATCGTACCTCATGGAAAGATTTTACATCATTATTGCAGTGATAAAACCGACCATTCTTTGACGATCCATATCACATTGTCCATGACTCAACTTAATTCCCCCAACAGGATGTCCATCTTTGGTCATTTTACCGTAGTCCACTCTGCAGTCCGGATTATTATAGTGTCCTTTGACGAATACCTTTCCTGTAAACAACCATACCAATGCATTCAGTCATTAAAAAATGTATATAACAACGCTTTCCAATTTATGCTTTGCTAACCATAATGATACCATAATGATCGGCCACAGCTGATACAGCTGCAAAATAAACAGATTAAATGCTGCTTTGTAGGTTGACGATATTACCTCACCTGTAATTTACACCTATCGACTGACAGATTTCCCTGTGGACGATTCCTTGACACTCTGATGGTTGTGTTGTTTCACAAATTAATAACGAATAAAACAGCTTACTAACAAATATTTCACTCATTTTTGGACTTGAATGAAATTAAATACATTAACTCATTAAAAAAATCCAGCTGCATAGAGTGTTTTCATTGAATTTTTATTGAGGTTTAGAAGAAGTGTAAAAATTAATAAATACGCCTAATAAATATATCAACAAACCAGTAAACATCCGTTTTGTTCGAAATGCCATTTCAATCGTATCTGGATTGCATTGAATTTCCGGTGCTCCAATAAGACCATTATCAATATCCGCTAATACGCTTAGCTAAAATATTTCAACTATTATCATTGAAATCCGTAATAAATTTAACACCAATAATCTCGAAAACTAAGTGGTACTCTCAATTTCTAGACCTAAATTGTGACTTTTCTAGTCTAGAATCTCGGTGCTCGCATAATTTTATCTCTCATTGGGAAGTTGTTGAGCGGTACGAACGTTGCCACTTGAAGCATTAACATTCGTGGATCGCAACGTGAAAAGTGCCCTTTGAAAATAAGGAAATTCTTGTAGAATTTTCATAAATTACAAGAAGACATTTTAGAATTGTGCTTATTGCAATATAAATATTAGAATATGAGAATTGAATTTCTCAAAAAATGATAAAATATTATCATGATCAAAAAGCATTTATTAAATATAATGGAAAATTTTGCATTTTTAAAGAAAAATTAACGAAACGATTTGAAACGAATAGAATTAATATGTAAATTTTGAAAGAGATAATTTGCTAAAAAGGATGAAAAATTGATTAGAATAAAATTTGTTCAATTTTTTTTTTTGATTATTTCATTGAGATCATTGAGGTGTTTCTCGATGAAATGCATTCGATTTTCTTCGTTTAAAAAAGAAAAAAAGACATCCTCCCATCTATGATGTATTTATTTTATTTTTTGCAACTATGAAATTGAAATAAAATTGATTTTTTGAGTAAGTAAAATATTATTGAAGAAATAATAAATGAAATTAACCGCAACCTCAATAAGCGAAGTTGTGCAAATAAAAATGAGAAATTCCATAAAGCAATTGATCCTGAGAAACATTTTGATTATCTATACCCTGTAAAAATAGAAATGAACTCTCGAAATGGCGTTTTAGTATAATTACGATAATATGCATGAATACAATGACGGGTTTACACTAAAATGCCTCACGAAAAAGGACGAAAAGAGAAAATGTGTAGACGAGAGAAGCAGGTCGATTAACAAGATGAACGAAAGTCACATTGCTAGTTGTTCATCAAACAATCTTCTGCTAGCTGAAATTCCAATCATGATCATATGGAAAGATATCATCGAATAAGTTTGAGACATCCTATTAAGTTAGACCTGATTTCATCTTCCTTGACAATTATGGTCTATTGGAGCTAAAATTCTGCATTTGCTCCTTATGGGAATGGAAATGACTTCAGAAACTATTGAGTTCAAATGAATCAAATTTATTCCAAATAATATATTTGCTAAGATAATGAGGTGAATGCTTAATTCTATTATAAGTGTGATACATCAGATATTTTTGTAATTTCTTCTATGAATGTTTTATGTTCAATGGTATAATTAAATACGAGAACTTTTCTTCATTGAAATGGAAATACTATGCAATAGTAGCATATAACAATAAACATCAATAAAACACTAGATGAAGGCATCTCGTTGAGCGAAGAATAGATATAAACAGCAGAAAGAGAAGCGCTTCAATGCTGAAAAAAAAAAAACCGGATATGATAGATAGGTGAATGCCGAAACAATTACGAGTAGAATTGAAAAGAAATTTTCCGACTACGAAATATATATTCAATAATGTCACTGACATCTTCAAACCTCCTAGTATACTTATATGACATAATGCAACATTTTCTTCACGATTAATTTTCCTAATCAGTTCAAAACTATCAGTGCCATTTTTTTTAAATTTCTTGATTAAAAATTTATCAGCCATAAATCGGCAAAAAAAACTAATAATTCTTTAAGAACGATCTTGTGATGATTCAAATCTAAAGCGATCATACAAAGAAGGCCTAAGGTTTAGTAAAATTCATGATTTCCGGTGAAATCTTACAAAGAAATTGTTATACTGAATTTACTTCACAGTAGTTGTTCATACTTCTGCAATGAGCTCATTCTAATGACCGTTATGAGTAATAATTGCTGAAATAGCGCATCTTTCCGATAATATTTGAGTAACAATTACTGAAGATTTTTTAAAATTTAATTCACTCAACGAAATTAAACACTAATACTCAATGAAATTCATAGTAATAAGCATAAACAAAATAATAAAAATATTCATATTGATATCTCCTCTCTACAATATTATTGTCTAATTTTAGCAATAATATGCTAATATCCTCAAAAATATTATCAATACTTAAGCTAATAAAAGTGTAATTTTGACTTTGGAAAATCGGTAAAAAGTAAGAAGTATTTAAATAAGTGATGAAGCAATGTATAGCAATGATGCCAACTAAATTTGAGAGTGCGTATTTAAGCATTTCGATTGTTTGCATCGACATATTTGAGGTCAATAATTGTTTAGAATCAAATATTTATCTAAGAATCATTTGCAAACATATATCACCATTTGCAGTTCTCAATATGAAAATGAGCTACGCTGAAAAAAAAAAAGTGCTATCGAAACGTACAGTGCTTATTCATGAAGATGAGGGTCAATGATCGCTTCAGCACCCCCCCTCAATGCGCATCATTTCGAACGCTTCAATCTATGCAAATTTTTTGTCAAATCGGCTGGCACGTATCATTCAACATCATTGCAAAACCCATCCACCTGTAAACTATTTCTCCACTTAGCCTCCATTCCATATGCTCAGTGCTTTGTCATCGAAATAAGCGCATTTTTGCAACTCAAATAATCCTATTTAAATGAGCGGATATTACATATCGCTAATGCAACTCCGAAGTGCTCCAGGAAGTTGGTATTTCTTAACTCTACAAATTACACATCAATTCTGTGATCAATATTGAAAATGATCTCATCATTATCTTCGCTTTAGATTTAGCTTCGTATAGCATCATCGAATTCCTCTCCTCTATTCGAATTTGAGAAGAAACTCAATGAAAGATATTGTTTTGCCACTGCTATGAGTATAGAATTTTGATGGACAACGATATTCAGCTAAAAAGTTCATCAGCAATTCGGTTTTGTTTTAGGCCCACCCGTATTGGTTCCTCTATAGTTTCATAAATCTTCATAAAACTTGGTTCGCCACCTATCTTAGTAGCAGACAAGCGCGCTTTTGCGAATGATTCAAGTTCGGTACCCTCCTCCTCTCGCTAATCTTCCCCTCCCCTTCCCCACCTCCTCCTATTTCCTCTCCCTTCTCCTTCACTTCCGAGCCACAGAAGCAACATGCACTCTCCTGTATTCTGGCAAAGATATATTTTGCGATGTACTCACGAAATTTGTTTCGTATGCAAGATTTGGACCACTAATAACTTGATGTAGCTTCTCAGATTTCGATGCTACCTCTACTAGTATGCAATTTTTTAGTACAGTAATTGTAATACGCAACCCTAACAATCATCGTTATTTAAAAAATTTTGAAATTATCAACTTTCACTCAAGTGACATTAATAATGAGTTGAGCTAAACATATGCAAATGCGTACATTTTCGAGAGAGAATAAAATAAATTAGAATTTGTGATTGAATTTTTGCGTTTTTCTTTTTTTTTTGCGAACAAAACTCTCTTACAGCGAACTATACCATATCGTCATATTGGGTCGATTCATTAGGTTATTCCACGTGGTCGAGTTGTTCGTTTAAAAAAAAACCAATATTTATACTTAAGACGTTATATATATATTTTTTTGCGGTCAAATTTTTTTGCAACGTTAACCGAATAATTAGTCCTATTGGTTCTACCTGTTCGTTCACTAAGATTTCGGAATTAATTTTTTCAGACTCAAGAGGTTTTCTTTTTTTATAGCTTCATAACTTCTACACAAATTGCTGAATTAGATTTTGATTCAGAAAAGATTGGTTTTGAGTACGCAACCAAGTAGATTTAATGTCAAAGTTTTTCTCGCTGTTCGCAAATTTCGATCCATGAGTGTAGGCAGTTTGTGATGAGATCTCATTAGGTTGTCTGGAGTAACGTGAGATGTGATTGTTGGATTATGTTTCAGATGGTGAACGGGAACGGGTGGGTTCGATTGCGGGAGGTCGATGAGGTGGCGATTACGTTGCGGGATTATTTCAGGTTTCAAAATTTTTTTGGCCGAACTTTCTCATTAAGTCCATCGAATTTGTGGCTGAAAAATTTCATATTAAACTGGCGAAACTTCGGAAATTCATCCGGATGAAAAAGGTATAACCTATGAAGCTTTATGAGATGTCTAATTGACGAGACTATGTTATCTTCTCCGTTCATAGATGAATTCAGCATTATTTCATTTCTAGAATAATTTCCTCTTTGAATTAAGTTTTGAAAAGAAGCTTTTTCTAAGTCAAGAGTACCTATATGATGAGATTAATTGAGCACATTAGTCATTCATTGAATTCGAGCTTATCGGATAAAATGCTCGTTGAAAACAACATGTTGCTTGATTATCGCTCTAAAGCCAATGTGCTGATTTTATCTGCTTATTCATCATAATCACAGAGGAATAAAATAGTTGAATGAGTACTTTAATTTGAAAATGCTATGATTATAATGCGATCTCTTCTAAAAACGCCTCTATAAAGCAATTTTTTATTTCAGAATCATTTAACTATATCAATTAGAATACCTAGGAGGAAAAAAAAAAATTTCTGCAGGAAAATTTATTCACGTTTCATTGACTCTTCAAAAAAAGTGACGATGATATTATAGATGTTGATTGAAACTGATGAAATAGATGAAGATAATGATAATAATACAGAATTCATTAAATTCGAACGCAACAAATAGTATAAAACGGCAATTTTCTATATTCGAGATCACTTAAACAATGAACTCTGAGAGACGTCACGATTTTAGCCCACCGAACATCAACATTAATATGCTTTCCTATAAATGAGATTGACGCATCGATATCATTTAAATAATGATAGACGAATAAAAATTTGCAATTTATTTTTTATTCCAAAGTATTGGGCGACAAAAGAAGTGAAACACCGTAAAGTGCAAAAAAAAAAAAATCACAACACAATATAAAGTACAAAAATTTGCTGATGGAATTTTTTTTCGCTTTTTCCATTTAGCGAACGTTTTTTCGACAAAAAAAGACGTCCTCAACATTATAAGAAGAAAAATTGAATAAGATGGCGAGAAAAGGTATATATATATATATATATATATATATATATATATATATATATATATATATATATATATATATATATATATATATATATATATATATATATATATATATATATATATATATATATAATGCACAAGTTACAGGTTTACTCGCAAAAACATCAAAATATATTTCGCCTCTCGATATTGTCGTTAGTATCTTTTTTGCATAATCCGAAATGAAATACAAGAAGTGGCTAGAGTTGTGTTGTGCATTGTCCTATGGTGACTAGAAATAGGGTAAGAATAAAAAGGCTTTTCTTCGAAAATTTTTTTTCACTCGGTTAGTTTTTAAAAAATTCCATGTAAGTGAACTTTCAACCAAATATTCCACCATTGTCGAGGATCATCAATCTATAGAATATTTGTTTAGGTAAATATTGTTGGGGAGAGAAAAAAAAATGGAACGGTTGAACTTTTAAGAGCGTTGAATGCACATATGCACCGATATGGTTTTTTTTTTTCATGAATCAACGAAGAAGAAAATACTGAATGAATTAGTTCAAAAATATTACATTTTTAAATAGAGATTTCGTAAAGTAATTTTATCAATAAGTGGAAAATATTTCAATAAGGGATTATATAGCTGCTTTTTTTTCATATACAACGCATCATTTAAGCTTATGAGTCGAGTGAACTCGAAAATGTCTATTTGAAGCATTAAAGAGATATTATGAGGAGAATGTTTTCGAAATTATGAATTGCTTTTCGAGGAGAAAAGAGGAGAAAACAAGAGGAGAAAATTTCTCAAGAAAAAAAATCCACCTGATTCCATCTTAGGCTTTGTCATGCTTAATTACTATTTACTGCCTTTTCTTAGCAATGAGTAGGCACTCTTAGTTGTCGTTTGTATTCAACGTTAGTAGGCACTCTTTGTATTCAAAAACGATATGCACATATTCAAAACTAGCGTATAATGTTAGGAGTTCA
Source organism: Ascaris suum (assembly GCA_013433145.1). NCBI lineage: Eukaryota > Metazoa > Nematoda > Chromadorea > Rhabditida > Ascarididae > Ascaris > Ascaris suum. The sequence continues at coordinate 1,609,947 of CM024177.1, forward strand.
GCTCCTTTATGAGCTTTTAATGTGATCCCTATTTAAAGACGCATGAATGCTTGCAAGCAATTTGTAGGTGATTGCTCTTTTTTTCTTACATCGATCGCAATATGTTGAGAATGTTTCGTTGTGTGGAAGATTTATGCGAATAATTGAATCAGTTAAACAACAATCCCACCAACAGAGGGAAGCAGTTAAGTGCTCTGAATTTTATTCGACGAATTCTTTATGCAAATATAAGCTGGCAAAAGCGACTGTTGGTTGCGCATTTGCGAAGGGCGTCAACAACGCATCGTTGCCAGTCCATGCAATAGTACCGCACAATACAAGCGAATTTTGCAGCACCGAAACGTCGAACAAAGGTGTTCGCTTGTGTGCAACCGTAGAAAAGTGGTGTCGGTCACCTATCGGCTCGAGGTCACTACCCTCTTTTAATGAACTCAACCACCATAGCCCAATAAGCTTTCATCCTATCCATCTCTTTATCTCTCAATTTCGGCACATGCTTTGAGGTTTCTTTGATTTTCACACAAACAGCATTTATTCCGGTAAGAGGATGCGTTAATTACTTCTAAGGGAAAATAGATCTTTAATCACAATTTTTTGATCACTCAGTAAATATTAAATTTTCAAATTTTTTAATATATTTTCCAGTTGAAAAATGGTTTCCTGCACGTGTATTTACATATCTGCAATCCAATCGTTTGCATATCAAACGCGCATCTAACCAACCAAATCACATTTGCATATCGTTTAATTAGGCAAATTTTTTTTTTCAAAAATATTCGAATGAACAATGATCTAATGAATAAATTAAATAAGCAATTCGTTGAGCTAATTAAGTGGGCTAATAATTATGTAGCTATTTCTAAAATCTCTAAATTTGACCATGGTGAATTTCTTAACGAATAAAACGGATGAAAGGCATAACAAAAACTTTTATAGAGTAGGGAATATAATTAATATGTGAACGTTGAAAAATTTCACTTTATTTACATTTGAATACAATACAAATCGAAAAGCATTTCGACTATTTGCGATTTATGCAGTTTATACGTTTTGGTTACAACTGTAGAAAAGATGAAAAAAAAAGAAAGATTTAATTAAAAATGCTCAGAAATTTATGCTGAATTTGCAATCATATTCACCATATATTTCGCTTTTAACGCTTTTAGCGCATCGTAAAAAAAAAAAAATTTTCCATAAGAAATATACCATTAGCCATCATAGGAGAGAAATTCTTTGCAAGACTGCAAATAACAGCGATTCGATAAATATGAGAAGCGCATCAAAGCCATAACTAGTGCTAGTTAATCTCTTAGATAAGCCTCAAAAATAAGACTTGACTTTCCAATAGAGATTCGAGTTTTGTAGGTAATTTGAAGGAGGTTTTTCCTTAAAGAATCTCTCATTACTCTTATCAAAATGCGATAAAACTTCTTTGCAGATATCAAGGATAATACTATTTCAATGTCATATTCGTATAAGAAAAACTCTAATTCTATCAAACCCTTCCATAAACATTTATCATTTATTCGCTTCGCTAACTGCATAATTCCGCTTTTGCATATCTATTTGCAAACCTGCTGCAAAAAATATCAATGCTTAAGCATGTATCCACTTAGGAAAGAAATCAATTGCTCATGTTGATTTATAGTATGATGAACCAGTTTATTGATGGGCTTTTTTTAATGAATTTATTGGAATAGAAATTGAATTGCTTTATTCTCATCGCTATAGTTCGATTGCTTTTTTTTTTCTATATTGGAGTTTTTTTTCATAAAGGGCGCCAAAAAATTATTAATTTAAGATCGGCTTCGATCGATTCTAAAACTCATTTAATGTTCGATGTACCTTTAAAAAAAACATTAACGCATTACATAAAAGAAATATTCGTTGCAAATTGTAATGTGGGAGAAAATTCTAGTACTACGATGAGATGAATGTAGAAAAAAAAAAGAGAACCGGTAGTAGCTGTCTTCTTGAAACGATTCACGCGCTTTGCAAATTAAAAATTGAAATTTTCGAAAATAATTTAGCTTATAAGAATTTATTTACGAGTACCGATAATGATAAGAAATAATATTAGTGAATAAATTACAATATTCCTTAATAGATTATTATTCTTTCTTAAGTATAGCAACGTTTAAATGGCAAAAATTTTCATAAATCAGATCTTGGGGAGAACACATCAATGAATACTCGTATCTTACTTAATTACAATTATTTCACCGCTTAATTTTATTGAAATAGATTTACTATGGGCGATTAGTCAGAATCCAATATCGAATGTAATATCTCTTCACATTAGTAATACTATTTTTATTTGCTTTACTCAAAGAACCGATGCAAATGAATTTCAAGCGAAAATATTCAAATGAGAAATTTATGCAAATTTTTTTCATTAGAATTTTTCAGAGAAAAATTATGATGAATTTGAAATAAAACGCATGTGGAATATTCAAATTTCTAACAAATGACTAAAAATGAAAATTAATAAAAACGAATAGAAAAAAAAATTAGAAATCAAATATGATTAAACGTTATGAATAAATTTTAACTCAGGTAAATTATGATTCTTAGGTAAATGATATAATAGTATTATTTTTTTCTTGCGATATGAAAATCATTGCAATAAAATATCAATGACAATTACGGATGTAACCGATAAACTACAAATAAGAGGAATGAAATTTGAAGTGGATAATTTGTGTTGCAGTTGGGTTCGATAGGCGATAGTATAAGGGGTGTGACGAGGTGAAGGGGACAACATTCTACACACACTCACATACACAACCTGCTCTATTCACCTCTAAAAGTCTGCCGCTTCGAACGACGACACTTCTTTAGAGGACAACGGAAATGCACTCTGAGTTGTTTCATTACGTATTTTGCCCTCACTAACCTCTTATAACAATGGAGAAATTATGGTGGATAATTATTGGCATAATTAGATGCCATTTTGTTTTTGTTTATCCACATGCATTGACCACAAGTCCTAGCTTTTATGCTGTAGATTTTATAGTTTTTGCAAATACTGAACATCCATTACGCCTAAGAGGGTAGATTCAGAGAGTGGAAAGGAGGCCCTTATACATGAGGAAATACGGTAATTACTGACGAAAATGCATATTTTATCTACGAGTAAAACTTCCTCGAATATTGAAATATGCCATTTAAAGCAAATATCGGCATATGTCAGTGTGATTATCGCAAAAATGTCCTATGAAAACGTGGTGTGTTCGTAATCCATCCAAAAATGGTTAACTGGATCACATCCATTTATCTAGAACTTCTAATTTTTACCATTTGCTCTATAGATTGAAAACTTTCGTCTCACTGCAATGGCAAGGTCTCTACCTTAGCTAATGTTATGAGGATTTCAGTGTTGCAACTAGCGTGATTTATGAGTTCGAAGTGATATATGGAAAAAGACCTGACCCAAGGATATATATACTCAAATTCGCACATTAATCCATGCTTGTTTGTGAATTGTTGCAACAATACATGAAGCAGAACATTACAAAATTCTCAGCTTTTTAAATTCCACTATACTGTTGGTTCGCTTAACAAAACTAAAGCACTAGCACAAATCTCCGATATATTGCAAGGCGTGTGGCATATATCGTAAAAGGGGATAGACGCATATGTGGCAATGAAAATAGGTTGACCTTCAGTATTAATAGCGAAATATGAGTCAAGATGACTGTCCTCGAATGCCATAACAAGATGCACAACATTTGCGTGATGGAATTGTGAGTTTCTCTTCCGATGAGCAAAGTGCTGCTTTATTTCTTCGGCTCTTTATCGATTTAAAAGTATTTCAAGACTTATGCTGACGAAAGGTTTGAACTGTACCGATAGTATAGGTAAATACTGGTGGATGATTGGTCAACCAACTTTAGTAACTAAATGTATCAATCAGTTTAATTAAAGAAATGCAAAGTTGTAAAATCTTAAGACCGCCATTAGGTCGCATTCAAATCGGATGCGATTTTTTATGCTTAGAGGCATATTAAATTGCTTCGGAAGCTATCACGCTAACAAAGAAAAGCAACGTTGAAGATGAATCTATAATGAGTGGAAAAATTCGAGTCTAGAAAGATTTCATCGAGGAAAAAAACTCCTAAAATCATCTTTTAGAAAATAATATAAAAGAAAGATGATAATGATTATCTCATTGATATGCATCACCTACACTTAAATCAGCTCATGAAAGCACACTTCACATGAGCCTATGAGGTACTTAAATGAAATTATGCAAGTTTTGCTGATATTGAAGTAGTATGAATAAAAGCTATTCGAAATAGCCGAAAATATCGAAAAATAAAGTCATTTTTTTAGACACAACTAGTTTTTTTCGTTTATGATGAGAGTAGTGTGCTGACAATATTTGAAGAATCACTGACAATTGGTTTATCCTCAGGCGCCAGCACATAACCATCAAGATTTAACTTTAAAAAAAAACTTCAATTTTGAAACTGTCTAACGAATGTAAAATTTAGACCCCCCCTCCCCTTCCAATAAACTATTTCTTCGAATAAAATACTGTATGTTTACAATAATACGATGCTAATGAGCAAGGAATTAATATAAGAGAATATTCGAAGTCATCAACATTACGCTTATATGAATAATTCCTTTTCCAATTATTAAGCTCATTATTGAAATCAATATTTCATGACCACATTTATATAACTATGCTTACAATGCTCTATTTCAAAAGAAATAAATAACAAAAATTAGGAAATAATTAATTTTATATACAAAAACAAACTCTAAAAATATTCATCGAAATCGAGAGATGCAAATTATATGATATTCGAGCCGGTAGATCTATGGCTAGGCTTAAAATGGTATTTATCGTTGCAGCAGCCACTATAAACCATAATAGTGAAATTTGTTCATGTCAAGGTTATAGATGGGAACAATACGTAGCAATTCGTTGGCGAAAAAAAAAAAATTATCCTCTTTCGGCTGAAAGTTTCACTAAGAATTCATCGTCGTAGTTGAAGGTTTTAGATGCACTAATATCGACTAATTTTTTCAAAAATTTACTCATTTTCAATAAATAATATATGAGTAACAAATTATTGTGAAATGATATGGAAAAATATTGATGTGATTTGAATAGATTCTATTTTTTTTTTTTTTTTTGTTTCAGTAAGTATATTGACGATATAAATATATATTATTGCTAATAGACCTCATGCGTTTCCTTATTTAGATTTTTTTTTTTCATCGATTTCGATTATTGAGATTTGCCATAGATAATGCATAATTTTGATAGAATTAATAATGCATAATATATGCATCTATATTTGTTCACTTAGTCATTATTGAACAAAAAGTTTAATTTTCATGAAATTTAATGCTTTTCAATTCGTTCTTCAAAAAAAAAAAAGAAAAAAGAAAAAGAAAAAGCTCATCCAGCTCATCGCAGCTCTGAAATCGAGCAAAATAGACACTGAAATATATTCAGTAATATCAAGTTAACTTTGAAATTGTAAATGAAAATTCTATACGATTAGTGTGACGAATAAAACGATATAATCTCGATTGAAGTGAGCAAATTTCATTTAGAATATTCTCTTATTGTTGAGAGAATTTTTCATTAATTTCAAAACAAAATTTTTCTTTCTTCAATGAATTATCTCCGCATTTTTTTTTTTCGCTCATATTTATGAGAGTTCGAAATAATTTTATTTATTCGATGATTTAATTTGAAATTCATAAATTTCGAAGTCTGAAATAAAATAAGATTTATGCTCTATTTAAAAATATAATTAACCTATTAAGTGACTTTAATTTCTCTTCGTCACGTAAATTGAGGCAATTTGCAGTTTTTATTGCTCAAACTGTCTATAAGAATGATGATAATGCTGACATAGTTAAAATAAATATTTGCAGTTTTAAATCTATTATATATTACAACGAACGAGTGGAAATACTCGTTTACTCAATAACAAATTGTATAGAATATAGGCTATCGAATCACTGTTACAGTAACAAGAGGAAATATTCCATAGTTCATCTATATTGTGCTCTTGAAGGTAAATAAATCTATACTTTCTAGGATTCACGTAGGTTCATTCTATCAAAACCTGATTGTCAACATCGAAACTAACTGTACAATATCAGAATAAGGTTGCAAAAGATATCCAGGGGATCGGATGAGAATGAAGTGCGAGACATAAGTGACTGCAAATATAAAGAGATGTGAAATTCATCAAGGCTATTTGACTACAATTAAATGTGTGCATTCGATTGCAATACAATACGATACGGTTATTTGCATCGAAATTATCGGTCGTAGTATGAATTCACCGAAATCGGTTTTCAATCCTCACGCTATGCAAATCAACGCTTCTTTTCGACTATGCAGATTCATCGTGCCAGCCGGTTTTCAATTGAAGCATCGTGCACGTTCCTTTAAATGCCTTTGCCGATCAAATGAATAATAATAGCGTGATGCGACGAGGTTAGGAAAATGTTGCACATTCTAGCGAATGCAATGAGGTTAAAATTGTGCGTGAGTTGTTGCTATTGCGCTGGGGAAACGTTGAAATTAAGCACCACTTCTCAAATCGCGTATTAAATACAACGCTTATCTAACATTACGATTATCGTTGTAGTCTAATGAAAGTAGGATGGCCTATCGTTATTAACAATAACCACCTAGCTGAAAAGGTAGATGAGGAATATCGTTTAGGGCAAACTATACGCCGATAAGAACAAGTATTCTTCATTGGATATTATGTTACTTCGTCTAAAATCATCAGCGCTATGGAAATGAGAATAAAATCTCAATCGGAGTAAAATAAGCAAAAAAAAATCCTCTAATCTAATTATTCATTCTTTTGTACGGTGGATCCATTCTTCGGTTAACCGGTTAATCCGGAATCCGTTTTTTCCGTATGCACCTCGGAAAACAATCTATGAGAATCGATATAACTTTGAGAAACTCTCATAGATTACATCGAAAAAAAATTATTCATATTTTCTTAATCTGAGATGATTTTTTAATCTCATAATATAATCATAAGACGGAAATGAATTTTGATAAGAAATTTTTGAGATTTTTTTTCCGGAAGTAACATTTATTAGTTGAACTTGCAATAAGCGCATTTTTTTTTTGCAGTTGTGCTTATTGCACCTGTCAACCTAACAGTAATAAAAAATGCATAGAGAATATACTCAATAACGCATTTATCTGTAATTAATCTGACCATCTGCACACAAATCTTGCACAAAAGATTCGTTCCTCAATTTATGCAGATGGCAATTGTGAGCCGACTCTCTCGCAAAATGCATATAAAATTTACGCATCTATATTATTCAAATTTGACACATTTGATTTAAATATAACTCAAGTAGGCTTATTCAAATATTGATGGATTAGCTCGTAAATTATTACAAGTGATGATCGTATGCTGCCGACTATATCGACAAAAATTCTGCAACTTTGTCGCATTTAATCGTTTAGCCGAATTCGAAATGAAAGAGACGGATAGGTATATTGACGTAAACATACATATCTATCATCATGGATACGTTTTGAAGAAGTATGTTTGCGAAAAAAAAAAATATTTGAAAAGACCCACAAAATATCGCCATATTTATCGTGCGTGGAGAAAACTATGAATGGATGAAGGATTTTTTATAGAGAACTTTATTCGATGAACTGCAAATTCATGATATGTTTCTCAGTGGTGAAAGTTAAGTTCCTTCTGATGTTATTCCACTTATTAGATTTAAAGACGCAATTATAATAGAATCTTTCGAGCACATTTAGAGGTATCTTGTCTTCATTTCGCTTCGGAAATTTGCATTTCAACTTCGTCGGAATTCTCATGAATGCAATGAATTTATCAATTTGCAACAAAATACTATTCAACGTGTTGCATAAAAATAATTAAAATATTTCTTATGTAAATTTTTATGTAAATTTCTCTGAATGTATCAGTTGGAAAATATACAATGAATGATTGTTGTTACGTGTATCAACGATAACACAAATCATTGAATATCGCCTCGTTGACGTAACAGGGTGGACAAACTTGTTCATTATTGTTGATAACGCTTATCAACTCTTGATAACTTTTATCAACAACTATCTAAGTGGACACTTACCTACGTAATTGATGGGATTTACGGATAGTAATAGAAAGCAAAAAAATTTTCGAATTTCTCTCGTTTAAAAGCGTTTTGCATTTTGCACAATTTTCTTTGTAAATCTTTCTATTGCAAACATAATTTTGAATCATTTTTGCATTCGCTTAGAAATGCACTCATTTATTTATGCACTATTACGGAACGGTAGGTTTTAGCTCACGTATATAAAAACGTAAATCTCATCACTTTTATGAGAAAACTATAAGAAAAAAGCATTTCTATAAAAATTGCAAAAAAAATTTTTGAATTTAAATATTCAATGCAATAAATTTTTCAATATCTCCTATGCAAATTTGAAATTGCAATAAACGACAGTTTCATTGCGATGATTATTGAATGTTCTTCTCAAGGACTTCATTTTGCAACTAAGTTGACGAGATCGATTTAATCGATGTAAGTTTGAGACTAAAAATCAACGTATTCCATCAAAAAAAAAAGAAAAGAAAAAAAAAATCATCAACTTTCAAAGCATGAATATCGAAACAAGAGGAAACCTGTTTCTTGCACATTCTTATATAGTGATGTTCGCGTTTAGTGCATAATTTCAACTGCTGCTCTTCCATTTTTCCCTTTTGCACAATAATTTTTTTTTTTTTTTGAAAATCATTTCAACAATTATTTTTTTCACACAACTAAACAAAATTAATGATCACTCCATTATAGTATTATATGAGGTGATATAGTATATGTATTGGAGACTGTTTTTTCTTCACAAATGTTGCTTAAAATATTGTACTATATTGTACTACATTGATTCTATATATCATTGTCACCGATCTTTAAAGAAATTAAAAATAGCTAGGAAAGACGAAATTTCACTCAAATATTTGTCATATATGCATAGACATTTCATGTGGAAAAAGATTTTTTCCCTGCAAATTTGCATATTCGATCAATTTGCATACAAGTTGATAGTGGATTTTTGCAATTTTTTCCACCATTGCATTATGGCGTCGTCCTCTCGTTGCATATTGATCGATGCATGGTGTTTGTCGGGACAAATACTTCTGGCTCGTAAACTATAAAAGCTAAGATAATGGAGTTCCAGAGGTATGACTCGCATTATATGAGAACCTTTTGCCCATACTCAGTTCAAGTTCCACCTAATCATTCTAGTTGTTTACGCTATAGATATGAACAAATTTAGATATCGATTTCGACAATCGGTTAAGGTTGTTAATAATAATTTCTACTGAGTCTATTTTTTTAAATTTGTTTAGCAATAATTTCCACTCCTTTTTGTGCACAATCGATGAATTTCGTCAAAAAATCATTACTCAAGCGTTTTTTTTCCTCATTTCTTGTTGATATTTGGTGAATTAATTCCCAAATTTATGCATCTCGTATCGTTTCCGATAGTATATTTTGCTAACGCTTTTAGTTGAGTTTAATTTTTATCACTAAATAAAGCATTGAAAAATTTTCAAATTTTATAATATCGCTGAATTTTTGCTGTATATTAGATGACATTAAGATGCGAAACGTATAGAAATGTAACAAATATCGTCTTTAGTGATAACGTCTATCACTGATAACAGCCACGACGAGAATATTGGGATGGTAAACAACGCATAGCAAAATCAAACCGTATAAGTTCATAGTATAGTGTTCATTCACTAATATAGGTGGAGATGAATTTCTTCTCTTAAAGTTCGCATTCACCTTTTTTTTTTTTCATTTTCTATACATTTCTAACACATTTTATGCATTAAAGTTCAATCTTTAAATTTTAAAACGAGTCTTTGTCGTCTCACTTCTCATTTTTCTTTTAGTAAACATTGTTCATTTGTACTATTTCGGCAATATGAAGGCAATAAGTTCAAATTGCATTTCTAATTATTTTTTCTATTTGTAAATAATGATAAATATGATTATTGATAATTAAATAAAAGTTTAATGAAACTTGATATATTTGAAAGGTCAATTTTATTTCCGATCTCTTCGTTTAATTATAATTTATGCATCGATATTATTTGCATAATAACTCATTATGCATATTTTCGAAAAAAAAATAACTTTTATTGAATGAATTATGTGCAAATATAGCATAACACTTTAAAAAACGACGTTAAAGTTTTTTTAAGCGATAAAACGATAAATATATATATGCGTTGAAATGATACTGTTGGCAACGAATAAGTTGCGATATCTCAAGTTCATAATTCTCCGTAATATGCGAGCTTCGAGCTTTTAAATCTGCAAATGCAATTGCAACTATAGGTTGCACTTCGAAAATAATAGACACTCTTGAATTCTTGCCGGACACAATATTCGGCATAAGAAGGAGAGGGGAGGGGGGAGGGAAAGAATTATATTTACTGCCCACAACACATTGAATCCACCACTAAAACATTGCAGATTATATTCAGCTCACTTAAAGCAACTTATAACCAATTAATAATAACTATCCGTTACTAGTTTCATCCTCTCTTTTATTATAGACTTTTTCAAAATTTCTGCATATTTTATGAATTTAATGCGTTTCGTTCTTAAACCACAACATTATCTATATACATATTCTTGTATGACATTTTGAAACGAAAGAGAGAAATTTAAATATTGATCAGTCGGCATCGACATATTGATTAGATTACTCGTATTTTGATCATTTGATCATTTAGCCAATCAGATAAAAACTGTTTCAGCTGAATAGCCTCATTTGGTAAACATTCAAATCTATGTACTATTTTCTGAGTGGAAAATTTAGCGAGAAATTCGAAAACTTTCAATATCTTTCAAAATATTAGGCGAGAATAATCGAAGAAATTCAGGATTACTAAATGCTTTAGTATACAATCTTGATATATAAAGACTATTTCGACTTCATCATCATATACGCCGAGAATAAAAAATCTGCGCTATGATCATTAGCTTCTAGCTTATATTTGCGAGTATCTTAATGCTTTCTGTTTTTCTTTTTTTTTATAAGTTTGCAAACTTCAGCATAAAACTCTGAGGAAACTATGATGAGAGCTTTTAGAATTGATAGTTAATTACCTATCTTTATTTGAATTGATCCCGAGAAATATTTATTAACGAGTAATAAACTGTAGAAAAAGCTTTACCAACTTAATCAAAAAAAAAAAAAAAGATGCAAAGTAAAATATGCATGCAAACGCACTTTCCTATCTTATATGACAAATAACCACGTATTGTGTACGACGTTATTGGTCTCATGAACGAGTGGAGAAAACACATTGATCACTCGTATTTTGAACATTTGATCATTGAGTGAAACAAATAAAATGAATATAGAAATTGATAAATGAATTTCTTAAACTTTGAAACGAATTGATAAAAGATATAAAAATTTTTTATTTAATTTTATTCGATTTTTTTAAATGCGCAAAAATTTTCTACGAAAAAAAAATTTTTTTAAATGAAATTTTATGAATTTCCTCTTTTTTTTTAAAGCAAAGAAATACTTTAGTTAATCGTTTTTTGAATTAGTTATGAGCTAAATTCATTGATTTCGATTATTTCAATGAGGGATCTTTTCGTCATAAAAGTATTACCCATCTTTTTTCACTCTTTATCCTTATTCAATCATTTCTAGCAGACATAATGTACATTTCGCTCATGCAATCGTCAAATCGTATGCGCGAAATGCATAGTTTGTATGAGCGAAATATAGCGAATTATACAATGTGAATTTCGCTCAAATTTTGCAATACAAAATCCACAACATTCAATCTATATTATCTATATAGTTGATCCATCCTTCTACTCTATGGTCGTTTGAAGGTGATATCAATAATGATTACTGAACATGATAGGAAAAATGAAGAGCAATACGTTTGAGAAAGACTGTAAAAGCCGATTAAAAACGTTCAATAACCATAAAGGTTAATAGTTATGTGTTTACAAATAGAGATTTTTTTTGTTGTTTAGATTAGTGAAGAAAATATTCGCTTTGAATTTTTTGCTGCTCAATGAGTAATTAATTTTTTTGAAATTCTCTTAAAAATGCTTCTTCAAAAAACTATTAAACACAGAAAAAAATAATTTTTTTGAACCTGCAAATTGATTTTTTTTTTGAACGAATTGAATTTTTCTTGAAATTATATCAAATTATAGACTCGAATAATATATTGTATAGTTTTTGAAAATATTTATGAATTAAAATTTTTCGATGAGTGTCTAGTTTAGTTGATTCCAAACAATGTTCAAGAATTTATTAGAAAGAGTCGTTTTACTCTCAACTGCTTTCTATAGGATGTTTTCTTATATTCTTTCAAGTGTTCTTAATTTTTGAATAGTTTGTGATATAGAACCTTCAATTTTTAACCAATTGTTTGTTGTACTGCTATAGAGTCATGTCTATCTAAACTCAGAACATTCTCGATTTCACCTCATCACTACAATAGCAACAACTAAGTACAATTCTACTAATTATTTATTATTTTTTTTGCATTTCGAATATATTTTAGAGAAAATTTTGATATTACGTCTCGAATATATTTTAAAAATTAGCATATTTCTCGAGAAATTCCAACTTTTTTGAATAGAATATTTACTCATCGATATTTATTACGACTACTGATGCATTTTAAAAATTGGCAAAACAAATTTGTGTTAAGAAATCGCTCGCATACACTTTTCCTCTTTTTTTTTTCGAATGCCATCCTTTTATTTGTGGTGTTTGATGCGTTTTTGAGATGAAACGAATTGCAGTCACTGCACACATAGCTCTTTATAAAACACTCTTATAAACATAACGTGCATTTGCATCCATAAAAGGTATGAAAGCGTTAATCGTTGCTCAATACTTGAGTAATCCAATTCAGGTTTCATTACTTTCTATCAGACGCTTACCTGTGATGGTGATGCTCTTCATCGATATTAATCTTCAACAGGTGTCGTTAGATGTAAACTAGAAATATTACATTTTATTGAGTCTTTTTATTGTGCGAAGTATAAGTTGAGTGTATCCCAACGTCGCTGTTGTATTATTGTAAGCGTTTAATGTATATATTTAATAAACTCCAACTCCTTAGTTTAATAGTTCTCTTATTTCAACTTATAAATTTTAATAAGTCAATCGCAATTTTAGTAGTAACCACTGATCGCTTACAAATTCTTTGCCAAGAAATTGTTGCGCATTATTATGTAAATTTGTCACGTATATGCATATTTGTAAATTCAAAATTTTTGATGAAACTGTTAGATGAATTTTAAATTACTTTGGCTATTGGTTAATCGACATATTTATTTATCATAAAAGTACAAACATACACCAATAAAATCAACCATATTTAACACATCTGATTCTTTCATTGCAAGCATCGATAATTGCCGTTATCTGTACCGACTACATTGCAAAATAACCTCGATTACCAGATTCCCGTAGAGTTGTGTTTGTTCTTTTCCCGATTTGCTATTTCGTAGGTCGGAATTCGTTCATCTGGTCGTAGGTCACTGAAGAGATATTTATTTGGACGACCAATAGGCTTCTTTGAATTCGGAAAGCGCGCTGATGCTGGAAGAATTCTGAGCGACCGATTACACTGCTCGCTGAAAGAGTAGCGAAGAAGCTGAGACACTTCAGGAGGAGTCCTTTCTCTATGCTAGTAATAGCTGCTATCCATGGACTACTTCTGTCTTCTGTTGATCTATTATTGATCTTAGTTAACAACCTCTTGTTGCTAATTTCATTGTTTTCAAAGTCTTCAAACGATTTGTCTGAGCTTGAATCAGAGGTCAGCTCTCGAAGACTCTCCATCCATTCCTTTCAAATGCTGAATCCACTAGAACCTCTCTTAGAGCTGTAGCACGTTCATCTCATTTGCGTCTCCTGCTATGACTCTGACGAATGGACGATAAAAAGCGTGTATTTCTACCATCCACTATTGTAAATATCCGTCCAGTCACCCCATTCACCTCTCCGTCCTCCCATAACTCCTCCTGCTATCTGAGTTAACGATCACTTCGACCACACCAGCGTAGATCCATCGGTCTTTCGCACAGCATCCTTTCTTTCTTGAACGGTTCGCGTCCGTCAGTTACTTCTATTTTCTCACTTTATTTGAACGAATGATTCTGATTTTCTACTTTTCAGTGTTTCAATAGTACACTCAGTTCACAATGGCACTCTTTCAACGTACGACTCGTCCACTGACTACAATATTCGCAAATATCGCTCGTATGTCTACAAAGTCTGAGGTAAACGTTCTCATTGATAATTTCCCCTCCTTTACAGCATAACTATATACCACAAGCATTATATTATATAAAAACAATATTCCAAAAATATATCAATACTATTTGCTATTGAACGCATCGATAGACTCTATGATAATCGATACCGATGTTATAATAAGCATATTTGATATTTTTATCAAATTTTCTCGTCGCTTTCAACAAATTGGACAATAATTGCAATTTCCTTCGATTAAAAAATTCTTTAAAGAAAAATTCAAATCGGTTTTTTTTATTAATCGAATCTATTCAAATGTGGCAATAATACGAAATTTGCAGCCATGTCGTTTGGGCTGATCCTCGATGCTGATGGAGTAATTACGCGTGGTCGTGATTTATTGCCTGGATCAAAAGAAGCATTACATATGATCACTGATGTTGATGGACGCTTCAAAATTCCTACCGTAAGCAACATTTAGAGTATAATTCAGTTTATTGTTTTTATATTGATAGATGCTTAAATTTTTGTGAGAATGCATGCAAACGGTTGTCGTCAATATAAGTGACAACATCGGGCTCGTATTAAAGAAAGTACGGTTTTCTTTTCTTATATAGCGTGAAAGATGTTTCTTATAGTATGATCTCCTTCAAGTATGCTTGAAGATAAGTACGCTAAGACCTCAAAATATTTGTATAGCATTGCACATCAATTTTTCATTTTTTTAAAATATTCATTTCTTAATTTTATTATTGGAAATTAAATAATTTTGAATAAAATTTTTAGGTTTTTGTGACTAATGCATCGAATACAATGGAGACAACTGAAGCGGTTATGCTATCAAGAATGATCGGTGTTCATGTGTGCTCATTTTTGCTATAATTATTGAAGAATTTATTTTCTTTTCGTAAAATAATCATTAGCGAAAGATTTGTGATCAAAGTTTTTTTTTTAATTGTTTATAACGCTTAATTATATAAATGCTTCACATTTCAAAATTAATTACAACGTTTTTCAACAATAAAAAGTACTTAACGAGCGATTGGCCCTCTTTCCATAAATGCATCGAAAAACTTTTCACTTCCGGTTCCGATGTAATCTGCAAATAGAGGTGAGATAAGAGGAATATTTCTGCTTTGATTGCAATTTAGGGCTCACTTTCGCAGGGATTATTCCTGATTTTTTTGGTATTTTTATTTGTCTTGAAAATTTTTTCCAGGTTGATCCAAATCAAGTGGTAATGGCGCATAGTCCATTACGGTTGTTTACGGAATTTCATGAAAAACCAGTGCTAGCATGTGGTCAAGGTCCAGTTCGAGATATAGCTTTCAGGTGATCATTCGTTATATTATTTATTATTTATTTATTTATTTATTTATTTATTTATTTATTTTTTATTTATTTAATTTTATTTAATTATTTGTTTTTTCTGTAAGGAATGGGCATTTCGTCGTTCTATTAATAGTGAATATTATTTTTTTCTTCGCAAGAATTTTTTTGCTCCTCAAATTTTATTATTTCTTCCTCTTTTTATAACTTATTGAGCATCTTTAGTGATTTGCAATTTTTTTTTCTTAATGAAGAGTTGAAGATCATACACTCTCCTAAGAGCCTAATGTTTTATTTCTTCATTATATCACAATATCATTAGAAATTTCTTAAATCTAATCCTTAATCTTATAACGTGCCAAACTTCACTTATATTTTTGCCATTGAATAGCACCTAGCATCGTTATCTTTTTACTTCCTCTACACTTCTAAAAGACCGACACCGATTATTTATTTCATCATTTTTTGTTTTCGTATTTCTTCATGCTTATCTTATTTATTCACCGTTTTAAATCGTATTTTAGTCAAATTCAATCACTGATGAGAACTAATTCATAAAAATTTAGCGCTTATTTCCTAAAGAAATCACGCTTTTTCTTTTTTTTTCAAAAATTATGCTTGAATCAAATGAATATCACTTTTCTTTTAGACTTGGTTTTCGAGATGTAACAACAATTGATGATCTTCGTACTTTTTTGCCACAATTGGATGTTGTGGATTCAAGACGGCGAAAAATGCAAGTAATCAAATAAACTCATTCGTTATGACATTGATTTCGATCAGTTTTTTTAAACATTCATATGCAATAGACGAATATTGACGTGTTGTCTGTGCGGATGTATTTGTCTGTGTCTGTGTCTGTTCGTTAGTTTGAATCTATAAATCACAAAAATAAACGAAGATTAAATATAATGATAAAAATTTAAATGTAAATGAAGCATAAAGTTCAACTTTATTCAAATTGATCACCTTTTTTTTTTTTGAGAAAATCATTTCTTTGAATCACTAATATTTGTTGATGGCATTTTTATTCGTAAAATAAGTCGATGCAATAAAAGAATGAAATTTTCGTTGATTTATATGGCTAAATGAATATATGAAAAACATAGATAAATGATAATTCTATCATTATTTATTTTTCTTTTTCTTTTTTTTTAAAATAATATTTGCATAAATTATTTGATATGTCGCGTTGAAATGCAAAAAAAAAAAAAAATGCATGTCGAATCAATTTCTTTTGGTCACATTCTACTAACTATGAAATGATAATAGTAACTTTATGCAACGCAATAGTTTCATATAAAACGGTAAGCAAACTGAAAGCTTTTTGCTGCTAATTTTCATCATAATTTCAAGCATTTTTGTTATTTTATTCATTTCCTTGTTTCTAGTTTTTGCTTTTCCTCCACTAATTTAGTGAATTTATGCAATATTTGAGGAGTGATGAATACCCTTTAATCCTACTACTAAATCAATACTAGTTTGAAAGCTTTTAGCGATTAAATCAATATGCTTAATTTAACAAAGTGGTAAAAAAAAAAGTTTTGAAAGCGCATGTGAATGCAAAATTCCATCAATTAGATTTTAAAATATGCAAATTTTTTTGCAGAAGTATTCATTAGATCTACACGACATCAAAGTAAGCATTAAAATTCGGCCTTTAAACAATCTTTTGTTGTTTTTTGTTTTGTTTCTGATCTACCTTATCAAGGTGAAGTAATCTTTTTTTAAGCATATATATGCGCAGGTGTGATTATCGTCTTTTTTTCTCCACCTGCATGTATCATGATTTCTGATCGTTCCCCAACTTCTCATTCGCCTTTCCTACTCCTTTCTCTCACTTTCCAAGTTTTGTATGGATCAAAATGTGGAAATTTCGTCTTGATGTCGAACTCGATCCGTCAAAAATTACGGCAAATCATCTTTCCAGTAAAAAACTGCCATTTTATACCCCCTTGTCTTACTACAACTTAAATTATGCTTTCTTCTCAATAAGCAACAGCCGAATCGTACCACTAACAATCTTTATTATAAAGGAGACTTCCTTCAAATGTGTCGCTCACCTCGTTTGCTGTGTACTCATCGCACTGAATTCATGTTCAATTCCCATCATAGAACGGGAATTTATTAAATAGGTAAGAAATACCCCACGCTTGAAAAGTTGGAGGCAGTCGGGTGACTTCAAAATCGGTTAATCTAAGAATTCATTGGTCATTTCGAATCGTTCAGATCGTAGGATATATTTCAATGTTGGGTAAATAGTGATCCATTGTCCCCTCCTTCTAAAAAAGATGTTTTGAGGCCATTTCCGATGACCATCTGAAAATCATCTGGGAGAGCCGAAATTTGGACTCCCCGAAGTTCCAGCTCGCCGATCCTAGCGCTACTGTGGGCGATCGATTGACTTCGTTTTGATTATTTACGGATATAAATTATTTTGGATAATTCTAACTCCAAAATCACCCATCATTGACTGGAATTATTCAAAGAATGCGTACCACATTGATTTCCGTTTCTCAGCATGATTGGCATTTTGCATAAATTTGCATAAATAGCGTATCACAGAAATTTGCATAGCGCATAGCGTTAAGAATAACTCTCATGTAATGCTATTTGCATTATTTAATTACCCCAAATAAATTACATACGTTCACAATGGACGTTAATTATAAGTTGCATTCATTACAGCCAACTAAATGGATCGACCATGGATTCTATCCACTAGAAGCAATTTTATTGCTTGGTGAACCACTGAATTGGGAATCAGCATTACAACTTCTTATTGATGTATTAACAACTAATGGTATGCAAATTTATTGATTTCATGAATATAAAAACAATTAGAAATTATTGAATTTACTTGATAAATAATAATAAATATATAAATAGTATAGAACTTAAATAATTTTAATAAAAATAGTATCAATAATCGATAGCGTTATGATTGACACAAATACAGTAATAATTATGCATATTAGAGCTTACTATTAGGAAGCTTAATATAGGCTTTGAAAGAAAGATTGGTAAATTTATTTGCGCTAAATGGCATAGCAATGTGTTTTCAAACTATTTGGATTCTCAAGGTGTATTTCTCGATTGGAAATACGATATGATCGATCAAGGTAAGTTTCATAGGTTCATATCAAAAGTTTCTTTCCTCATATAGATGATGTGGCAAGAATATAACGAAATAATTTTGCAATACACTTTAATGTGCAATTCTATCCACGATGTGAACGATGAAATCAACGATGCGAGCAGATTTAAATTACAGACGAGCAATAAATTATTGGTGAATTATGGTCGTTTATAGGTGGATTGTGATATCGTTTATACAAAATTATGGTTTTTTTTTTAAAAATTTTATCGTTGCCTAATTCTTTAAGTTGAAGCTTAATCAGTTATAAGGCATTTTCGACACTAAAAAAAAATTTTAACAATACTATAAAATAACAACATGATTTCTGAATGAATGAAAAAATACATTATGAAGTCATACTCAACAATTTTATTATATCATAAAGAGGACCGACCGATTCGCCAATTGTTTTCTGCATTTTTCAATATTATTATAGAAATCGGATACTATATTCTAGTAATAAAAATAATACAACCAATATGCTATACTTTAATGTTGTTTGCATTAAATTTTTGCCTTATAAATTTCATTTCAAACAAATTTTTTATAAGCATTTTTCCCGCACTTTTCAAGAAGAAAAAAAAATGAAAGTTAACGATGAAATTTTTATCACTCTGAATGATTATCAATCTTATTCGATTAAAAAAAAAGAAGTTTCTTCTTCATAATTAATTGATGCATTAATAAATGCAAATGATCATTAATTTCTTCCAGGTTTGAAAGAATTCAAAAGTTCAAAGATCAACTATCCACATATACCAACTCTTGCATGTAATCTCGATCTATTTTGGATGGGCGATAGGGATCTTCCAATGCCACGGTGAGGAGAAACTTTCACACGAACCATTATCGCATTGAAATATCATTTAATTTCTATGCAGAATAATGATGCAAATAAAGAATCATTAAATTACCTATAATTTCATTAATGATATGCAATGATAATAAAATTAACCACCTAATGCAAATTAAAATATATATATATATATAGTATATATATATAATATATATATATATATATATATATATATATATATATATATATATACTAAATATATATATATATATATATATATATATATATATATATATATATATATATATATATATACTATATATATATATATATATATATATCATATATATATATATATATATAATATATATATATATATATATATATATATATATATACTTACTCATGTTGCTCCCCCCTTTTGATACGAAAAATAGAAAAATGATGTTCAAAATAAGCAGCGAACGAAGCAGTCTTAAATAAGGAGAAGATATTTTCAGATTTGGTCACGGTATATTTCTTCAATGCCTTGAAAAACTCTATAAACGAATGACCGGTAACGATCTACGCTATAAAGCTATATGTGGTAAACCATCTGAAGTGACTTATATGTATGCAACACATCTTATCGAAGAGCGTGCCGAACAAATGGGTCTACCACCACCAAGAAAGGTCTACGTTCTGGGGTAAAAACTAAATAAATTCACCGTAACCTCATTAATTAATCTTCAATAAAGTGGGTGGTCTTCAGCAAGAAAAAAACATCAATGTTAGTTACTTTTATTGTTAATGCAGTGAGGGACGATAAATCAAACGCATATAACATTCTTTTAGTGGCTTATTCACCGAAATTGATTTTCTTCCGAAAAGAAGACCTTTTCGTGATCAAGAAACTGAAGTGCTGAAAAACGAAACGATTTAAATTTACCGGAAAGTTAAATTTTTGCCGGAATAAACTTCATCTATGCTCATTAAAAAAATCTTAGGCAACTTTGAATTTCTACCGAATGAAGTATTTCAACAAATATTAGCAAAGTCGTATTTTTTTTTGAATGCCGTGCGCCAAATCCTGAAACTTCGTGCAATGCTCTAAATCAGTAAATGTAGAATGGGCCGAATTTCGAAATACGTCAAAAGTTCCAAAAAACAAACTAGATTTCGCTTGTTAAAGTAATGTAACGCACACTAAAAGAAATTGACAGTTATTGGCCTGATCGCCTTTTCTTAGTATGAAATTTCTCGAAATGATTACAAATTACATAGTTCAATGCATTATATCCTTTAAAAAAAACAAATATAATCGATGTTTACTGAATGAATGCTTCATTCAGTGAAAATTCAAGCCTTTCGGATATATTTCGAGCATATGTTACACCCGAAAACTTTTAAAATATTTCACATTTTCAAAGATTTCCTGAATCTGATAGACTCGAGGAATACCTTGAATTCGAGAGATCAAGAAATCCGAATTTTTGTAATAAGCGGATTCAGCAACGTTATTGCTTTCCCCATTGAATCAAGGCGACCAATTCTTGTTGCGATTGACAGTAGATTACGATAAACATGAATCTAAGTGGTGTGTACAGAGTTTTTGAGAGCAACTCATAGATTAACGGTAGCAGATCTACTATTATCGCACTAAACGTTACGGAAATGAGACATCAGAAGGCCGGAACAGATCATGACAAATAATACGAGAGGAGGTAAATAAATAAATCTCTCGGTTTTGAGGAAACCTCTATATGATTCGCTAGCCAGCTAGAGTTGTTATACACAGCAATCGTCGAGGAACACATTTCGGTGGCAACCGATCTCAGCACATCCGCTCTTGCGCATTGTTGTTTTAAGTACAGTGTTATTTACACATATCACATTGCCTGGAAAATTTATGAAAAAATCCGATGCGATCAGTATGATTGCAAAAGCGAATATTGTGCGAGATCACCTGGCGCGCTTTCCTATCTTCGAAAATTTTCAAGCAATGCAATCATTCGTTTACAACAATTTAAGATTCTCTTCGCTACTCACTTGATCTATCAAATCTTGGCGAGCTACCAATGAGATTCGTCGAAAAGATCTCCAAAGAAAAGTGGTTAGATTTATAGCATATTACAGGTGATTAGGTGAGTTTGTCGCATATTTATTCATATCCTCGTTTCATCGAGAAATGACTGAGAGATAATAATAGCAATAGCTTTAGAGATAATACGGAGTCGGATATACTTGTGCAAATCTCTTCGAACATCACCTACAAACAGGTGAAAGGGGTCGATTTGATAATGTCGACCTCGCAACGCTACGCAAGGACTACAACAGTAAAAATAAGTTGGTGCTTTTGCTCCTCTATTGCAGTCGTTATGTTCATAGAAATGCTAAAATCAATGTGAGCTGAGTGATCGCCAACTTCACTCTAAAAGATTTCTTCGATGATTTGCAACCAACCTGAAGAGAATCTTGATGCGCACCTAATCAAAATATGTTTGTAATAGTGATCCGAAAGTACAAATGCGCAGAGTGATGCTTCCAATCCATTAACTTTATGAAGCGATCGGATTTAAAAGACGTCAACATTAGCATTACCACCATAATTTTTCATAGTTCGACGGAAAATTTTTCACGACTTTAATATCAAATATTTTGCATTTATTTGCTTAAATTTTAAAAAATTCGAAAAAAAAATTTTTCAGCCAATTTAAATAAAATCATTTTCACAAATAAATGAAAAAGTTTATTTCCTTATAGGCAACATATATAACTAAATTAAAACGTTTTGAAAATTTTCCCTTCCATAATAGAAAAGATAAAATACAATCGACACTATAACGCATAGCATGCTAAGAATACCATCACAATGAAAAACGTTTTTTAATAGGATCTGTTCCCCGTGAAATATCTGAGATACCTCCAGATTGTCAACAACGTTGTAAGCGTTAAATTTAGTACGATATATTTACATTTTAATTTGCAATAATACTTGATATCCGAATTAGATTTCGCATTTTGTTGTGCTTTAGAAAAATGTTGCGCATATTGTCGTCCTGAAACGTTTGAATATGTAAACAAATGAATAAATAAATAAACAGGTAAATAAATAAACAAATAAATCAATAAATAAATAACCATATTCTTTCAGAACAAGCAGTGAAATTAAGCATTGCTTCTCAACGCTGATCGAAAACCGCGTCTATGCGAGATGAATCAAAAGAGCCTTATCGAACAATCGGTTTCGACACTCTATGGTCGCCTTACACACCGTGAGCTTGGCGAGTTCAAAACACCACAATTCGTCGAGAAGAACCTTTCAACGGCTATTCGAATGATTTGTGAGAGTGAAAAAATTTAATTTGCTTTATAAGCATTGCTTTTGCATGAGAAATCAACACATGTAAGACTAACTACCCCCCCCCCCCCTCCTTTAATTGAAAAAAAAATATCCCCCGGGAATGTATGATTTTAAAGGGTCTTTTGGCTGCATTCTCTTATATTCTTTCGTATATGCGGTTCGCATTGAGCTGAGATGAAACCCACCTCCCTTCGCTCCCTCCACCCCTTCCCCCTCAAGCAGTGATCGAGGATTCTGGATTCAAATTCCTCCACCAACTCATCCGTATACATAGTTAAATAGAATCAAGTTGGTTGGCGGCTTATTTTCATCAAATAAATGAGAGGACTCCTATAACAGAGTAAATATCAATAAGATGTGCAAAATATATTTTTGCACAATCAGAGGAAGAAAATACCTATCCACTGCTTCCAGATTGTAAGATGGCGTTATCTATGCAAATAAAGGTTCGCCTCTTTTGTTTGCTTGTGCACGAAGATATGACGTTTACTTAAAAACCTTTCCTTTTGTCGCCTCATTCTTTACATCTCTCTAATCTTCCATAAACATGTATTATGCGAAAGTCATGTCAATGCGTATGTCTACCTGTCTTGATCTACGGCGATGAACTTTAGCAGGAATGAATATATATATATAATATATATATATATATATATATATAATATATATATATAATATATATATATATATACCAGCAACAAGAAGAAAAGCAAGCAGAAATTTCTTCTGGATTATTTATAACAAATAAACTGTTGGGAATTCATAGATGCAAATTTTTTCGTGCGATCCGTCAAATGCGCCAAATGGACTATAGGAATTATCTCCTTTTTTAAAGTTCATATAGTCTGTCGTTTCTGCTGCAAAATGCATTTAACTAAGTTTCCACTGCTCTATAATTCCGCAGGTGATTGGCCAGGTGAATCAAATACAAAAGCCCATTATTGCCTTAGCCTCTCGTTTCCCGTTGATTATTCCGAAATGTGGTCAATATGAACCTTTATGGATTGTGAAGACGTCTAGGATATAGCATTCGATAGGAGTACACTAGAGGAGAAAGCAGCTTCATTCTCATTTTCCAAGAAAGAAAAAAGGTTGTTGCAACAGAATAACATCAGTTTACTGATGTGCACAATAAGAATCCTATAATGAAACATGAATATATTTAAGAGACAATAATGTGATATACATTCAACTTTAACAAAACAGGTTCATAAGAGAGTATGAAGATTTAATTCAGGGCTCGTCAAGCTTTCATCTACCTAGTATCACAAGGCGATGCTATTATCCCGTCTAGAAATAGTCCATATCAGAAGGTCCCCTATGCGATACTCTTCTTGTGCAATTTCGCTGATATTAACTTTGCTGCTATTTAATACATGGATGCCCGTAAACTTTGCTTCCTTATTTATATCCTTAATTAAATGTACTGTCCATTAATGTGATTTGCTAGTCGCAAATTGCTCAAATATATGGTACCATTGGAAGATTCTTCAAAAACAATCAACTTAGTTCCTTCTATCAAACACTGAGAAAAACCACAAATTTACTTAGCCAATTACTTTACAATTTCAAAAAATCCCTCTAAAATAAAAAAAAAACTTTGATACAAAAACGATTCTTTGCCACTGCAGGGAAGCTGGCCCATTCAAAGCAAATCAGCCAGAGGTAAGTGAGGATAGCGCACTACCTCTTCCTGGCATCAGAAGAATATAGCGACCCTTTTCAAGCGCCCTACTTTTGTGTGTGTCCCAAGTGCCCCAACAGCATACCCTTGCCTCATACAGTGCTGACGAAACAACAATTCAACAAATACCCAATGCCCTCAACATAAACAATTCAAAACGACTACGGTATGAGACTGTTCCGGAATATTTGGATATCCGAACTGTTCCGGACACTCCATCCCCCTCCTCTCTCCACATTCCTTTAAATGAGGTAAAATGAGGTTGACTTATCAATGCGATCTTCCTCGGCAATACAATATCCTTCACTGTACGGAAGAAAGTGGTGGAAATGGCGATTGTTTACTGATAACCAACTTTCGATGCTGATGACTGATATAGCCTTTTATTTTCTTCTGAAAGGAAAGACGGAAATACTAGTTGACATCCTTCAGCATCATTCAATGCGCCTTTCAAAAAGCAAATTTTTTTAAAAAAAAAAACCTGAACTTATCAAATAATATTCAAAAAAAAAAGGAAAACAAGAAAACAAACCGCAGGCAAAAATTACAAGAATAAAATTCAATTTTATTGCATCATATAATAAACCCCCTAATATGGCAATGAAAAATAAGTTGGGAATAAATGTTCCCATAGTTGATTGTTTTATTCTTAAATATATCCCATTTTAAGCACATCAAACTTCTACGCGTAAATAGAGATGGATTCAACGAAAAAAAAAAGTGCTAAAAAAAATAGAATTACAGACTTTATAGCTTCTCAACTCTTACCTACCTGCACTGATTTTCTGTGAAAATTCCAAAAAAATACCACAAAACTCGAAAACGATATCAACTGTAAGCTTTATCTTAGTTATGTGCTTTTTCAATTAATAATCAACAAACTTGAAATTTCTAAGAGCCATTCATTCAAATATAAAAACAAACAACCAATTTCATAATGTAATGGAATATGTTTAGCTGATTCATTGATAAGTTGACTCATGCGCAGGTTGATTTAAAGCTGAATAAGACTTGCAACATTCTCATTTAGCCTTGTTTCTTTGATAATTAAAGGTGGATTCACAATGAAAAAAAAAACTGAAATAATCGCAATAAGGTTATTCATATATTACAAATAATAGTTTCGAAATGCTACGCCTAAATATAGTCACTCTTTTAATGAATACATCAAGCACTTACCAGACTGTTTCCTGAATAAACTTAAATTAAAGATTGAAAAAAAAAACATTCTGGCCGTTCATTTACGCTTGCGTTACAATCGCAAAGAGCATTTCCTCCATTATAGGACAAACCGCGCCTTTAAACGTCACACAGATGCATAGGATACAGGAGAGAGGAGAAAGGGACTCTGTCATAGGGAGAGGTCGAACATAGGACTAGACGCCTGCAATGAGCTACACTTCATGTTGATTAACGCTCAGTCGATTGTAAAGCAGCTCCGACCATATTTTTCGGCTCCATCCTATCAAACAACTCTCATTCAGCACCCTCAATGAAACAAGGGCGATGAAGTAAGATTCGGCCCACCTTCAAAGTTAAATAACGGTGAATCGATTCATCGCATCCGAAATTGCATGAGACGAGCCTATACCCCAAGCTTTACCCAACCTAACAACTTCCCCTCCCAAGTGGGAAGAAGCGATGTGGAAGGACGTTTATGACAACGAATATTTCACCGATTAAAGTAAATAACCCTCTAAAATAATTGGGTAAACAAACCTCTGCAATGAGATTTGCCAAAATGCACTCCAATTCATCCTCATCGATATCGTCGATGCCTAACCAATCAGAGCATGCATAAACGATTCTAATGGAATTTGATTTGATGCCACTATATCGCTCTGTAATATTTCGTACTTTAAGTTGTGCAAAAAATTCGAATACTGTGGTACTCAAAAATATGTTATAAACAGTCCCAAAAATGTGCTAAAACAGTCTCAAATGTTATAAGCAGTCGCAAAAATTTGTTATAAGCAGTCCGAAATATGTTATAAGCAGTCGCAGTGATTGCACCATTACTAAGTCGCATAAAAAAAGAAAAATAAATGAATACCACTTACACTTTTTTGAATAAATTCGAAAAGTTATTATTTTTAACTTTTCGAGCATTAGGAAAATACCGCAATCGACAAAGAAGTGTTCATGTTGAGAGAACGCTTCATCGAGTTTCTTCAGATTTCCATCCCTGAAATTAGCGTTCGTTGATGTATCCGCATCCCCCTCCCCACCCCACCCCCCCCCCCCACAAAACCAATCCTTCCCCTCCTTTTCTCCTAAAAATCACAAAAGACAGATCACAAAATCTGGTGGATTCTCAGGAAAAAAATTAGTAATTAGATGGTAAAGAAACGTAATGTAAAATAAAAATTTTGCTGACACACCTGAAATAACGGTGAATTCCATAAGAACATCATAAAACGTGAATTTTTTTTAAAAGCTTCCCGATGTTTCTTCTAATCAAAACATCCCCTAGCGAGGAAATAATCATTGCTGAATCTCAAAGGTATATTTTACAAGTATGGACCAAAGTTGGTAAATGATAACATTTCACTTCAAGTCATCCTTAATAAATGCTAAATGTTCGTAAAATATACTCTTAACAACTTTTTGTAAAAGTTTCAATTTAATCGCCTACAAAATGATCTTTGATAGGTTATCAATGAATAGATTAAGAAATTTATTCAAAGAGGCAGAAAAATTCCCTCAAAATTTAACGTTGCAGAGATGGGGAGGGGGGGGGGGGAGTGGCAGGCTCTCCCGCAAGTGAACCGCATACATCCATTTATGAAGATCAAGTAACACGAATATGCAGAATTCATTTGCATATCGAGTAAAATTCTACAGTTCAGCGGTTGCATGGCTGATTGTGAAATTAACTGATAGCGACAAATCCGCCGAAAATATCACATTCAAGTCACCCTTAATAAGTGCTAAATTTGTTTCGCCTTTGCTGATAAAAAAAACCCATTGTCTCTTTCCCTAAGGAAACGACAGCTCGACAACGCGGTTACGATTAGTTCCACATATTAAATATTAGCAATCCAAGATCACAAATTCAGAGTATGCTTTCATATCCGAGCTTGGCCGATCCTACGCTCTGTCTAGCAATTGAAAAGAGCTGAATTTCAAAAGAGCCTACGATCAGTGCCAAAGATGAGTGCAACGGTCAATGGACAAGAAACCAACAGAGGTATATTTTTACAAGTATGGACCACAAGTTGGTAAATGATAACATTTCACATTAAAGTCATCCTTAATAAATGCTAAATATGTTCGTAAAATATACCTCTATTGGTTTAAGCAATAAGCAAACAGAATTTTTTTATCTCCTCATGAAAAAATGTTTCTTTAAAAATATATTCCTATGGCAATAAACTATTAACGTTAACTAACTTTACACACTCTCGACGACCAATAAGAACTGTTCAAGTTGGAATTGCTCGAGGAGTGCGGTAGTCGGCATATGTCCCAAAAAACATTTTCACCGGTATTAAGTACATCAATATAATCGTTTGTTATTCTTACATTCCAATGGACAATTTCGAAACGCATATGAAAGTGATCGTTCGGCTGAAATTCAATTTAATCTTTAAAAAATTACAAAAATATCACAAGAATAGTAGACCTAGAAATATATCAAAACCAAAACAGTTGTTTAAAACCAAATATGCGCTCAAACTGATTAATATTGTTTCTGCAAATATCTATTAAATGAACGCTTCGATTTGTAATATAATCATAAGAGAATCACTTAAATAATTTATTACGGAATCGTTCCTTCATTATTTACTCTGTTTAAATTAATTTACGTAAGCATTCGCTTTCTCTACGGCCAAAAAAAAAAAACAATTTATTTCGATTATATAAACCCATCGAGGTTAGCACAAAACTGTAAAGACTTTTAAGCAAATGAATTAACCAAATAAAGGATAACAAATATATTTAAACTGAAGACATCTCAACCACTTTAGAAAAATACCTTGCCAAACAATTGCAACATTCAGTGAGAGATAAAAAACCCTATCTTGAACTAGCACAAAATAGCATTGCCCAAATTCGTGACAAAAATAGCCAAAAAAAAATTGAAAAACTCATAAATAAAAGAATACAAAGTAATATAACAAAGAGTTCAATAAACCTAGTAAACCTTCACCCATTCCCTCCTTCTTCTCTCTCCACCCATCTCGGTTAAATCGATAACATTAGTAATTTCAATATAAACAATTAAGAACAAACAAAGTGCGAGATCCGAATCGAACATCGCTTTACGTCCAAGATAGTAGTTATATGTGACTTTATCGGCCATTGAAAATTTCTCGTAAGTTCCGCGTCAGCTTCGATTGCTCGAATCAATGGCTTCACAAATTCAGTTTATTTATCTAAAATATTCATCTACATTATATATATATATATATATATATATATATATATATATATATATATATATAAATATATTATATATATATAATATTATATATATATATATATATATATATATATATATATATATATATTATATATATATATATATATATATTCCTTCCCACTTCAACTTATAATCGATATAAGAATATTTTCCAATCCACTTCAGAATTCAAGTTGCGAAACTTTTATGCTTTATTCCACTTGGTGCTCTCAGAAACCAGAGACATCCAAGAAAAAACATTAATAAAAACTTAATTTTTTAGGCGAAATGACCATTAACTATGAAATTTTCTAATTTGTCCGCATTTCACTCAATCTTCGTCTTTGAACTAAACTATCCAAAACCATAACATAAAAGTGAAGCACGGATTTTCTTCCCCCCTATTCCTTCTCAATCGTCCTTTTTTTTCCAAATGAACAAATGATGAAAAAGAAACGAGAAAATACTGAGAAAAAAAATTGAACTAGTTCAAGTAAATAAAAGTAAATGAAGTAAATAAAGTAAATGAGGAAGCTAACAACGAGATTTTTTAAATCCCATTCATGGATTCAGTTCAAAGTAAAATCCCCATTCAGTTCAAAGTAAAAAAAAAAAAACACGAAATATTTTAAATAATACCATCCCGCCTACCGTAAAACTTGAATAATAACCCATGAAGAGACAATCCAAAAAAGGAACAAACCCGAAAATAGATTCGAAATAATTGATTGGTTAAGTTGAGCATTGCAATTCTCTTTGTTGCATCCTTTTCAGCGCGTCTAGAAAAAAATTTTTATCGATTCTTTTTGATCAAATGATACGAAAAGATATCACTGCTATATCTGTATATACAATATCAATTCAATCCTTATATCGAAGTCAACTTCCAGGAAGTGACACTTGCGCCACAACAAATCCAACAACTATTCGGATATGGCTTTAACTGAGGAGAGAAGCAAAACACTATTACATAAGGCTCCGATTTCGACATATTGTTACGGTCACAATATAATAATTATAATATGCCCTTTGTAAAGAAAACTGTCATCGATTTTTTTGTCCATCCTCCCCCCCCCCCCCTCCCCACGACAACGCTAACCTCAAAAGTAAACAATCGAAAAAAAAAAAACTGCTGGCGAAAATGTGGGAATGTTGGAATCAACAACGTACACATCATTGACACAAGATCGATAGCATTTCATAAAGTATGTGGCAGCTTGTTCATAATAACTGCTCTTCTCTGGATCGCAGATACGACTCGCCTTTGTATCGGCCTAAAATTGATCTCTTCACACACATTACCCAGTTGGGGCAAATCAATAGCCATGATCTCTTTCACATTTACCCATTGGGGGCAAATCAATAGCCATGATCTCTTCACATTTACCCAGTTGGGGCAAATCAATAGCCATCATCACCCACAGAGAGATGGAAATAAAAAAATTGTACTTTATCTATATATACTGGAATATATGGATGTTCATGTCTACCGAGATAGGCTACTATTTCTTAAAGTGCTAATGAATTCCTTATCTTCTTCCCGCTTGCTATATAAAAAGTGGAAGTGAGAGGCAAAGCAAGAGACTCCTCACCTCCTCCCTTCCCCCCCCCCCACCAACCTCTTCCTTCCCTTTCAAACCTTTTTTTCTTTTTCAGATCTGTGAACGATATCAGTGATCACTGCAAAAAAAAAAAAAATATTATGGCAAGCTAAATTAAGCGATAATCACAAAAACCTAACGAGAACCAATTTCGTGCAATAGTCTTCAATAGTCATTTGCGAAAACAAAAAAAAAAAAAAACAAAAAAACACAAATAAAGACGAAATAATTCAAGAAAAATAACTCAACATAAACTAAATTCGTTCGATCTTTTATAAACATTTCTCTTAAATTTCGAATTAAAATTACGTAAACAATTTTCATTAATAAAATAAAACACAAAGAGCAAATAATTTTTCTTCTATAATGAGAAAAAGCCTTTCAAATGTTGAATGTGTAAAAAAATTTCATTTTATTATTGAACCTAATAAATAATCTTATAATTATTAAAATAAATCGTTAAAAAAAAAATGAAATATTGCATTAAAAAAAAAAAAGACAAATACACTAACCGCACGTGCGATAAGCCGTAAATCTGTACAAAATCGATAAAAAATTGGCATAAACCAATTTTGATCTTTCTCTTTTTGTAGAATTTCCTCGTTGAATAATTGCACTATAACTGAAAAAAAAAAAATGGCAAAAATCTTAGCAAAAAAAAAAAAAAACAAATTAAAAAATAATCTAAAAATAAAAATGGTTAATTGAAATATCCGAAAACCGAAAATATCCGATATACTATCAAGTCAATCGAAATCCACAATCACAGACCGTTTGAGGGGTTTTTTTTTATTGCTGCATAAATTCGAATATAAAAAAAATAAATATTGCTCAAGATGACCGCATATAAGAATGCTGCCGTAGAGATTCACTAATCAAAAATCAAAGGTGCCAAAAAAACAATCGAAAATCTTCTTAGAAACGAAACATTACAATGAATTTCATAAAATATTGGTTTTCTAAACTATTGATAGCATAGACAATTGGCAATTCGTAAGAATATTCCCTCCCCCCCCCCCCCCCTCCCCTCTCCACAATGCTCATCGCAGCGTTCGTTTCTAGTTATTCGTCCTTGTTGAAGTATCATCCGTATTCCTCAACATTGCTCGATTTCCCCTTCCCTTCCCCCCTCTCCGCCAAAAAAAAAACGCCTAATATCATGAAAATCTCAGCAATACAATGATGGCCTAAAGGTATTCCAACTGCAAGAGCATTCTCTATTAAAGGGTCAATAATAGGACCTCTATACTTTTAGCAACCAATACGTACCTTGATTCCTATTTCAGCGTCTAATTATTTCTTCCGAATAAGCAACCATACAAAACAAACTTCTAAAGAGATATCCACCTGTTGTTCGACCACAATTCGGCTATAAAGTACCAATTATACCCTATTTTCGATGTGAAACAAACAGGAGAAAGAAATAGGGGAGGGGGGGAGGAAAGGGAAGGGATAAGCAGGAATGAAACCAACCCAACTGATTATTCCCACTAATTTGATGCAATATTCCAATAAAAATAAGCATTGACATCAATTACCTCTCACAGTGATCATTTTTAATCAAGGAACGACATTTCAATCAAATGGCATTATAAATCTCCTCCCTATCGTTTTTCTCATGAAGTGAAGCACAAGCTCAGTTTTCGCTAACCTGAGCTTGTTGCTAAATGCATGTGCAAAATTTCTGCTGCTAAGCGCATGAAGAACCACAAATGTAGACATGCCAAATCGTCGAAAATCGAATCGATTTGTGGACGACGTTCATTTGCTGCTGTTTCGATCTAAAAATATATTTATTCAGAAATATTTTCACCTTGAAATTAATTCTCTCAAGAAAAAAAAAATTTAAATGCCAATTAAAAATGCGAAGAACCTTTTCGAAAAAAATGTGTTCTTTGTTGATGAGTTTTAATAAAATAGACAGGAACAAATAAAATATGGAAACCCGATCAAATACTATTTACTTTATTGCTATAATAGTTGAATAAGGTTATCAGTATTTTAAAAAAATAGCATAAAAAACCAAGATAACGAATTTTGAGCAATCCTTTGGATGCAAATTATTCGCTAAACTCGGACCATCCAACAATAAAGTTGATCAAAAAATAACTAGAATACAAAGTTGGAGATGAATAAGATATAAAGAAGCAATGCTATCAACTAAATAAGAGAAAGAATATATCAGATCGGAAAGGATCATTGGACAAAATTTATCAAATCACATAAGAATTAGGAAACTGAATTCCCACTCGAATATGGCAAAAGACGAACCACCACCCCCCCCCCCCCCCCCCCCCCCACCATCCCTTCCTTCCACTCCATCCGCTTATAGTTCCACAAGCCTAGGTAAAATCACCGACTGAAAAATTTGTAGTGCGCTTGTGGACCCTTAACCGAGAAAAGTTTTGCTGCTTCCTCGGCCATTCTCCACTTTCAGCAGCAAGTAGCGTATTTAACGACTTGAAATAGTCACCCAAGTTACCATCATTGCCATACTGAAAGCAACTTCCGAATGAAAACAACGTCAATCCATTTCATAGCAAATGCATCATCATTCATCAAGCAATTGCATGCAAAGAGTCGACCACACTAATCGTTGCGACAATTCCCAATGAAACATTACAACATGACATACAGACGCAGACATACACATCGCACTGATCTAAGCAACGTGTCCACCTTTAAACTCGAAACACTGAGAAATATTGAGAACAGACAACCTATATAAAGCAATCCTTGCAAATGTATTTTTGCTATCCATCCTGCACCCCCCCCCCCCTCCCAGCCCCACCCAACCCCTCCTCACTCTCCTTCCACAATTCCTTGCCAATTAAGCTCAAGCTTACGGCGCATAGAACTTAAGCGATGAAGAAGGGAAAACGTGGCCAGGTGGTAAGCCAAGAAAATGACGTTAACATGACATCATGTCCTCTAATAATGTTTCCCCCCATATGAAGCCAAGGTAAGAGTGAGCCCATGTTTCTCCTCCCCCCCCGCCCCCCCCCCCCCCCATTCGAGCGCTCTAGATTCTGGATACCAACGACCGCCGAAGAACACCACAAACACTGCCAAAATGGTCAGTTCGTCAATCGTTATTGATTACAGAGTGCTTCAAAAAACTGCAACATTATATTCATCCACCTAATCGATTGAACATCCTATCCACCTTAACATTCCACTTAATATTGCTACCAAATATTTTTTGCACGTCACTTTAAAATTTTCCGGACGCCGACCCAAGCAAGAAGTATTGTAAGTTTTCCCGGACCCGATCCCAGGAAGGAAGTACTCTAAAATCTTCCGGATACCGATCCAGGCAACGAAGTATTCTAAAATTTTCCGGATGCCAATCCAAGCAAGAAAGTATTCGAAGATGTGCTTCTCTTAAAACTGCACACTCTTTCTGACTCATTCAACAATCAAACCGAATCAGGAACATCGACATCTGCTTCGACTTAATCACTCATATAATTAGAAAATATATATCTCAAAACTTCAAAGATAAGAGAATGATGACAATGAACTCTATGCAAGAATGAAAGAGACGATTCGAATTTGAAATATTTTTATTACTTCTATAAACACTTCTATGATATATTTTAATTCATTATTGTTAGGCCATAAAACAACGTAAATATTTCGAGGTCATCTATCATCTGTGAGCAATTTCAATATCACAAATTTCAATTCACTTTTTTTTTTTTGAGAAATAATTTGAAATATTCATATCTAGGAGAATAATCTCACAAATTGTGAGTAAATTGTTGAAAAAAAAAAACGTCGACTTTCATTTAAAAAAAAAAAATTTTTTTTTTTTCAATGCAATAAACAAAACAAAACAAAACCAAAAAAAAAAAACGAATCTATGAAATTCTTTTATTACGCATAGCGCACAATACAATACGAATCACTGCCTAATAAGTATTTATAAATATTAAAAAAGAAAAGAGAGAAAAAAAACAAAGAAAAATGCGAGAAAATTTTTTTGAGGAATATAATAAACTGTAAAAAAAAAGATGGACGATAGTATGCAACATATTAATTTGTGTTAATGTTATATGCAAAAAATGTATATATAATGTAGATATTTTGAAGCTTAATCAAATGATAGAAATTTATGCAATGAGTAAACACCATAGTGAGATTCCAAAAAAAAAAAAAAAATTATATGAAGAGAGTAATTAAACCGAAACCTTTTCTCTTTGAATTTTGATCAAACGGTGAAATATTTTGCAATATGATTAAATAATTTGCCGGCGGCTATTTTTACACTCATTTAAATTTTTTAAGCATCAAATTTTTTAGAGAAGAAAAAAAATTTCAATTTTCGTTTAGAAGAAAAAAAAATTCATAAATTGTCAAAATTTTCAAAATTACACAAAATATTTCTAATTAATAAATAAAATTCAAAATTTTTCTCCATCAAAAATATTCAAAAAACAAAACAAAACAAAATAAATTAAATAAATAAATAAATAAATAATAAAAGAAAAGAAAAGAAAAGGAAAGAAAAGAAAGAGAATCGGTTAAGCATAGTTTTTTCACTCATAAATTCGATAAGAAACGCATAAAATATTTTCATTTTAAAATATCAATTCGATTAATGAATATATTTATAATTATATAAAGAAAAATGACAAAAAAAAAAAACAAAGGCAAAAAACGTCAATCAACAAATTATTCGTAAAAAAAAAAAAAAAGCCCGTAAAATAAGAGATTCATAGAGGAGAAGAGAACAATATCAACGAAAAACCATGATTTCATTTCATTTCATTTCAAAAAAAAAAAAAAAAATTCTTCTATCTTCCATTTCCTAATCAACACTGAAAGAATTCCATCATTAATCCTATAAACTATTCCAAAAAAAAAAAAAAAAATTATCATCTACCATTGAATTAACATCAGATTTTACCTCAAAATGCCTCATTCATAACAGAATACAACAAACTAGCAACATCAAAATTAGCGAATATTCCCTCTCTCAAGTGGAAAATCCCCTTCATTAAATCCTTTTTCATTGAAATATCCCCCCCCCCCCTTCTATTAACATATTCTCTAAAAAATTCAATTCAATCAAAAAAAAATCAAGATATGGGACAAAAAATCTCCATCAATTGATTCACTTCTATAAATCGAAACATCTTATTCAAACTAATAAACGACCGATAACAAATCATACCTCAAATATTCGCCGAATAAAAAAAATTCTTTCCCTACAAAAAAAAACATTAATTTAATTTTACAATACTCCTATCGTAAAATACCTTACAATTAAAGCTTCTTATTTCTATAGGATAAAAAAAAATGAAAAGAAAAAAAATTGAATGAAGATATTCAAAAAATCTAACCGATAGAAATCCATCTCCTTTATGCGACTAACATTTCACATAGTACCATGTAATATAATGACATAATAATTCGATTGAAAAAAAAAAACAATAATAACTCTATTATATGCAAATTCTTTAATAATATAACTAAATGCCAATAAATCACTCCATTCCTTTCATATAAACTATTTTTCATCTTCTCTTATCATTCATCATATTCCAATTTATTTTTTATTGTCCATTCGAACAGCATATTTTCTAGCAAATGACTGGAATCTCTTACAAAAAAATGTGATCAACTGCTACGAAAAGCTCCATCTGGAGCAAATATCTCAACAATTGACTCCAACAAAGCATTTCATTCCTTTATAAATCCCTTAATATAATAAGACAAGAGTATTTAATGGCAGCACCACAATATTCCTTCAAGCAGTATCTAAACAAAAAAGAGGATTCCGAAGTCAATAAAAAAAAACCTCATGCAAAAAAAAGGAAAAAATTACTTTGAATTCTATATTGTCCTGTCAATGATACTTTAGATCAAATGCAATTAACGAAATTGCTACAACCTTTTATGGAATTCTTTCTGCCGAAGAACTTACAGCGTAGGCAAACAACCACCCGGTGAAAAAGAAAATAATTCGGAATCCTCTCGACGCCGGAAACTCATCAACGGTGGTCTTAAACTACAATATTTCTGTCATATTTTTCTTCGCCTTCCCTTAGCTCCCATCCCCCAT
Organism: Ascaris suum; assembly: GCA_013433145.1. Taxonomy (NCBI): domain Eukaryota; kingdom Metazoa; phylum Nematoda; class Chromadorea; order Rhabditida; family Ascarididae; genus Ascaris; species Ascaris suum. The sequence goes on from CM024177.1 coordinate 1,646,616, forward strand.
GATTCTAATAACAGGCGTTGTTTGAATCTCCAGAGGTAGATAAAACCAATTCCCTCTCTTCCTTCCACCTATAGTAGATGATATCGGTGCGATTCAGCAAAAACCTGGCAAACAATCTCAAATGGCAAGGAAGCGAGAGTAGTCCATGGAAATTCCAACAATAACGCAGTTGATATCTACTCGAAATTTTGAATAACGAGAGCACAATTACTCAAAATATTTCTATTTACCTCGTACCTCAACGATCATTAATTAAAAAACCTACCTGATTTACCTGAATTCATTAACACTGCTTGTTTCTCTCCTCTTCTTTCACTATGCTTTCAAACGTCGCCAAAACAATTTGCATCCAAAAGATGTACTAAAGAACGGTTATAAGAATAAAATAAAAAACTAAGAAATCGCTCTCCATAGATACTCTCGCATTACAATAAGTTGTGCACTTTACAAAACAAAACAAAACAAACTAATTACCGTACATATCAAAAAAGCGATGTACTCCACTACTACTGTAATTATCGTTGATATAAGCAATAAGATTACGCATAAAAATTGGCCTCCCGAATGGCCAATTCCATTCGTTTTTCATCGGTCCATCGGCCACATCGCTTTCAAACCAGTAGCATAGCCAGAACCACCATAATCGTGACATTGGGGCATTTGTACGTTCAGCTCTGAAAAACACTTCAATCGTATTTAGCAGTAACGTTCTAACTACTTCAACAAGAGGAACTTCTACTGGGCGGTCAGTCAGACTCCTCGACTGGTAGAGGGGGGGGGGGGGGGAGGCGAGGAGTAGGACAGCACCATCACAAAACTGAGAGAGGATAAGGTGCATCTTCTTTCTACTCTTCCCCTTTCCTTACCACATTTATTGAGAACAACAATAACAAATGATCTAATCTGAAGTGGGACCTCAACTATTCTATAATCAGCTCCATACACCTCTTTCACAAGAAAAAAACTAGAACATTTCAATTCAACGATGTTATACTCATATCAAATTCCACAGTAATTGCTTACTGTGCAGTGACGTGTCTAAAGTTAGGCAAATATTGCGCATACGCTGAAATTCATTTCAACGATGACGATAATAACCGAGAATGGGGACAATTTTCTTGCAGATTTCCCTGTGAGACATGTGTCAAGTGTTTAGAACAAGAGGTTTTTTATAACTACACCTCTTATATAATAAGAGAGAGAGTGATCTTCAAAGAGGGAAGCGACGAAGTGATCTCTTCTCTCTCGTTGATTGGAGGGACTAATCCTCTCTTAGCATAGCTAAACTAATCAACATTTCAGCTTTTCGAGGTTATTTTGATAATGATATAAAAGCAAAATATAAATGATTATGAAGTTACAAGTTGAGAAATAATAAAAACTCTCAATTTTTAAAACGATTAAATATTATTAATAAATTTTATGCAAATTCTCATCAATCAACTCGAACGAAAACAAAAAATCCGAGAATTAATCTATTTATTGAAATCTTCCAAGCGGAATATCGAAATATCTTTAATTGTGGTACATTTTAATGAGTGAATTTAATATTAGAATTAATCTATTTATTGGAGAGGAAATTTACGAAACGATTAAACACAAAATAATGGAACTAAACTACAACATTTATAAGCAAAAAAAAGCACTCTAATGATCGACTCAAAAGTGCACCTAAATGCACCTGGATTACCTAATCTACTTAAATATATTTAAATGATATTTTCCAATGTACCTGAAATCTGAGAGATACGCATGAATTTTAATATGAGAAAAATAAAAACTCACTTTGGCATTTCGAACATTTGATGATATCCCCAAAAAACATGACTTGTTAGCCAATATGCTATTAATACATCCATTGTATAATGACCACCAGAAACGACAAGTGCAGCAATTCCCAAAAACGTTATTGGAGTTGCTATATACCTGGATGTAAGTGATCGTCAAAAAATCTACATATTAGACATCACAGAATCCCTTCTTCGCCCTGTTTTAGATCGAGACGAACTCCGGTAGTACCAATCACAATCAACAAATAAATAAATAAATAAATAATATAAAAATATATAAATATATATATATATATATAATATATATATATATCGAACACATACAACACAACATAATATTCAATTATATTACAACGTATATGAATATACGTATGCATATGCAAATATATCTGCATTCACCGCAAGCTTCTAGTAATTACTTTATCGACAGCCCCCAAAGTAGCTTTAAAAAAATCATCTCGTTTATTGTTCATCCCTTGCTCCGATATTACGCGCCGCATAAATATTCATTCCCTGCCTTAAACAAAAATCAAAGAGAAAAACATACCGTAATAAAACGAGCCCTTTAGGAGTGTACTGTAGCTGGGTGAAGTACATAATAGTAAGTACGACAGTATGACCACTGAACATGAGATCACCACAAAGAATTTTTTCCTGACCGGACGTCAGGCCCAAAGTTACCACATACGTCATAAATCTGAATGTATTCGAATTCAATCTTTAATAAACAAAAAAAAAAATCTTTAATAAAATTACTGTGTTCTTCTTCTTCGAAGATGGGGCATAGAGAAAGCGGGAAAGGGTTGGAGAGAAGAGGGGAAGGATCGATATTTTGTGCAGAAAACATCGACAGTAGACGTCGACTTTCGTAATCCTACAGATATATAGAAAAAAATTCCCGAATTTGCTTATTCCTGAAGAAGATGAACCGACCCCTACCTAAAAATTAATAATAAAAATTATTAAAACATATAAATTCTGCTTTTTGAGAGTTGCGCCGGGAAGGCAGCTCGCCTAAATTCAATGCATTGCAGCTTATAAAACTAATAAATCCCTATGATCCGTTTATTCAGCACAACCAATAAAAATTCGTATGAAATAACACCACACCAACGTCCAACGTCCAATTATTATCATACATTTCTTATGCTCAAGAAGCTCGATTGATGAAGTAGTCAAAGAATAAACACAATACAACATAACTCCACCCAGTTATGAGGTTACGGAAATCGGAGGTTAAAAGGTAATAAGGTGATGATTCAGGTAACTTAATGACTCACCTGGTGGCCACTTCCATAGCGTACATGGCTGTTCGATTAACTTGAGGCTGGCATATATCATCACGGTTATGGAAAGATGGAGGCAGAAATGTCACCCCTAATACGACCGCTCGCAGGCCGTACATTATGGCGCCAAGAAGAAGCACACGCCGCAGAACAACAATCCTTTCTTTGTGCATAAACACACAGATGAAACCCACTACCGAGCTGCAATATTAATTCATTCAGTAGCGTATCGTTTCGCTATTAGTTCACTCATTACCGACCTTTTCACTATTAACCCCCCTTCCGAATAAAAAGATCCGGATGAAGAAATTCATCGAACTTCAAGGATCAACATTATTAAATGACTGAGGATTCCTTTATCGAAGAAATACAACTATTTACTAATAACTGAAATAAACCGTTCCCGAAACAAATCACCAATTTTCCCCTTAAATTCTTCTCTGCTCTATCTCTAAAGCATTTGATACACAATGATATCACTCATTAATAAATATGCTTTAATCAAGAAATAAACTTGATTAGAAATAAGATGGAATATTTAAGAGATCACCTGACAGTGGAAAGGACGTCACCAACTGCCCATGCCCATCGCTGTTGTGGAATCACCATAAAGACAAGATCGGGAAGTGGTTGTCGTGGTACGATATCATGTATCACTGTTAGCAGAAAGAAATTCAAAAACGCCGATAATAACATACAAAAGAAAGCGACCACTGTTTTCAACACTTCCTTCCGCCACAACTTAAAATCAACTTATTATGTTTATTTATTAGCATACATCCATATTATCTAACACATAAAAACTCGAATGAAGCTAACGGATCAAACTTTAAACTTCAAAACTGCAGGACTTCATAATACATCTGGAAGGTAAATAAGATGAGAAATGGATATTGATGGGCGGGAGGAATGCAAGGAACAATAACGATACAAGATTGATACAGTATAAAAAATCGGTTATGCGCTACACCATAAATACCCACCTCATAAATAAACGTTTCAAGAAATAACCACCTTTCAAATTTTTCACCTCGAAAGCAATGAACAAACTTGCAAGGACTTATGCCTTGCGAAAATATGCAATATATATATATATATATATATATATATATATATATAATATATATATATATATATATATATATATATTGCAAACAGGTCTAAACTTATGTCTTTAGCAACTTTCTATTATTTGAGGCATTTGTCAAGGAAATTGAGAGTTCACTTTCTGAATAATATAACCCCCTCCATAATTAACCAATCAGGTATCAGCTCTATCCATAACCAATGCGCTTAGCAAGTCGAAAATCTCTTCCTCTAAAATACATCCCATCCTATCGTGAAATGAACACTCGATATACTAATGTAAAAATTATTCCCTTTAAACTCGGAAGTCGACAGCAATGTTTCAGCATGAGACTTCGATAGAACTTAAGTTGGTAGGCAGGGAATTCACATATCATACCTCTTATGTTGAATTAACCAGTGAGGCCTACATTTATATATTCCTAAATATTAAGCTGTGGAGGTGACACACAACTTTTACCGCTGGGCAAATTTCCATACAAAAGAATATCCTCTTTTCGAGGCATCCTCACTCTGTGCGAAAAGATATCCAAAGATTATGAGGTCAAGCGCTCTGTGAAGAGATCTGTGTTGCTGATCAGTGAATGGCACATTTAACAGGATATGTCGGACTAGTCATTGCAGCAAACATATTCTTTATCAGAGTTCACGAACTTCAAGCACTCAAAACCTGAGTTTCATCATTTCCCTCTCACCATCCTATAAGCTTTCACATTTACACACCAACCTTCCCTCCAGTAAATTTATCGATATAAAGGAAACTTACTGTTCGAATTCTCTGTTGAGAATAGGTATCAGTAGTAGTGGGGCAAATATCCGTACCCGTACGGGAAGAAATAATTACACCATTTGAGAGTCGTGGTTCAAGTACACTATGCGTGGAATCAACACGAACACGTAATTCATGTGAATCCGTTGATGCACAGCGATGTAAATCACTGCATTGCTTAAGGGGCATATGTGAATCACTTTGGTCGCGGCGGTGCCCTCCCATCGAGATGGAGGAACACTCTCTCGCTGACACCGCTAAACTTCTTCACCGAAACGCCGTCTTTTTATCACTTATATATTCCTGTAAAACTATTAACAATTAACTAATATTTATTTATTAATTAATAAACATTTACATACTGAATAAGTATTCCAGTAATAACGAATGGATATAGTATCTTTTTAGAATAAGAGAGACCAATCTTATCGCCAGTCTATCTTATTCCCATTTAATAGAGCGATTAAATGAAGTCCGCTTGATATAGCTAATCGAGAGGTTGACAGCAAAACTCTTATAATTCAAACAGAACAATCGTCGAACTCCAAAAATGATGTGCGGAAACTACAGATGATCAAGCACTTTCAAAAAAAAAAAAAAAAAAAACCGCTGAAACCAATTCATAAAATTTTATTCAAACAAGAAAGGAAGGAAAAAATGGCATATAAAAATGCTATACATTAACAAAAATTATTCCTTTATTTTTATGCCAACTCTTCCATAGCTAAGATGCACACTAGTGCTTCAGTCGATTGATTCGGTTCACAAATCACAACATCCACCTTTCGACCTCCAACAGATCTTCCGACTTTCCAACAGAGATCTTCCGACCTTCCAACCTTCCTACAGAGACTCCTAAAGAGACCCTAAGACCTTTCAACAGACCACGATTTAAAATGGAGTGATTAAAACGTATAGAAAGGATGATCTCTCTTGAAAATATTTTTCTGCCAAGCAGATCAATCTTCCCTTAATTCCCTCGCACCTTCTAAAGAAATCGCTAATTTGTTCACTCATATCGCTCAACCCTCCCCCCCCCCCCTCCTCTTTATTTATTCCTCATCTCCTCTAATTTCAGGTCAACCTTTTATTTCCTAGAATGTCATTTTCATTAATACAGCATAACACAATCGTATCTCATCTTCCACTATGAAACATCGAACCAATAGAGCATAAAACTGTCCTCATCAGTAAAACATTCAAGCGTGCAAAAATCGTTGCATATGATTGCAATTTTATTTTTGTATTTCCCACTCAGATATCGCAAAAAAAAAAACACTCTCGATTTAAAGCAAAGTAGCTCACCACCTTCATATTCCTTAAAGGCAGCCGTCCTAACAGCTGTCAATAAACTAACATTTAAAAAAATTTAAAAAAATTAAAAAATTAAAGAATAACACACACCAATAATTATCATCGAAGAAAGTATTGAGGCAATCTAATCAATACAACGGCATTGGATACCTATATCAATAATAAAAACCATCGGCTCTGAATGCAATGACACCTCCTCCCTTCTTAACAAATATTCAAATTTCCACATATCACCTTATCATGAAACCAGCTCATATTTAATCTTTTCTAGAAGCTTAATAAATAAATCATTAAAAAATTAATTAAAGCTACCTGTGATTAAAATGGACACCTTTTACGACTGAAATCATAGAATGCAGGAATGCGCAAATTCATTCACTACTGCAAAGAGCAAGAGTGAAGTTAACGTTGCAGATGTGCATAACACTGCTCCTTGTGGTTATCATACTGTCTACGGGAGTTCATTGATAATCTCAGCATTAATAAAATATTACTGAAAACAGGAGGAAAAACACCTTACAAAGTGACCAATGAAGCTTATTAAATAACCCTCAAAAAATAATTAAAGCAGCATAAATATGCAAATATCTGAAAACTAATTAACGAAACAAAGACGCCGTAAATAAGTAAATAAATAAACAAATAAAAAATGAATATCAACTGAAAAGTTAACAAGGACATATAAATGTTGATTACGGTTTAAAGACTGGAGCAGAAAGTCTCCCCATCCCCTCCTTCTTTCCTCATTTTCTCGCCGAATCAATTACCCCACCCGAAAAATCACAAGCTGTTTTAAAGCCTCTTAACTGCGCAAATCCTCCTTTCATGTAAAATTGAAAAACGGTTGCATCGTAAATTACCTCATCATTCCCAAAGAACAATTTCGTTCCGGTTCAAAGTCGATCGTAAATAGCAGATCAACCAACTGAGTCAAATTTGAGCTAAAAGTGGAAACTCTCAGCCAGTAAGCTCATATGCCAAGACGTTCATGCACTGAACTAAACCTTAAACTTGAAGGTTAGGTTCGAATCGCATTTAATAGCTGAGTCAACGAAAAGCCATTAATTCCTTTCCTATCTAAGGTAGATGATTTCGATTCGAAAACACGGCTAATTCTTTACAAGCATTAATTATGGTAATTTTATTAATGGTAATACCTTGAATTTAGTACTAAAAAACAACCGCTATGTTAGTGCTAAAACTAAAATATGTAGTGCAAAAACGAAGCGAACGGGAATATCGGACTCATATAATGGATTGCTTTCACCGTCAAACCCGCCACTCATCGTAGTTGAATGGTGATTGACCACTAAAAAGAGGCAAAAATAAGTGGCCGATTCCCTCTGTCGGATATACACATACACAACACACAAAAAGACGATGAAAAGTGCACTACACACCGTTGTGAGCATATCGCAACGCATAGACTGATTGATGCATCACGATTCTATATGCCTCATTCGACGGCTTTCAACAAATAAGCTCTAAGCATAAAACATTGCTGCTTTCATCCATGACCACAACTTAATGACAGATAATATGGCCAATATTCCCACCAAAATTTATGGTTGAGGCCGAAAAGATTCCGTTCGACAACCAAACTCCAACAATGTTCAAAGATCACCCAATAAATCCTTAAGCACTTTCGTTCGTATAGACCGATCTGCGTTCACGTTGCTGATGAAAATAGATGAAATTTTTTGTGGCCACAGTTTCAACAGTTATATGCTTTTGCAATGCTTTCGTCATTTACAGCATTCCCACGTGGCCGGATGCAAATCTCTCTCTTCCCTCTCTGTTCCTTCCCTAAGCTTAATGTTGTCAGGTTTCGAGATTTCCACTAACAAGGTTGTCCTCTTGTTAGGCATTTAGCCGAGTCAACCACGATATGGGCCTAGCAAGTTGGCACTTGCAAACTAGGCAAATCACAAATTTACTAGAGAATAGAAACCGTGACCAACGAATAAACTAGTCTAAAGGAGTTCTCCAACATCACTGAGGGAAATCTGCGCCACCTTATTAGCTTAAAGGAAACATCTATCAAAATCACAAATGTAAAGAAGGTCAACTAAGAAGGATGTCCGGGATGTGGTGGTAGGGGGAAGGGAGGGAGAGGGAGACTTGTGCACATCATCACCTATGTTTACGATGCTTGAATACAGGTGTTTGCTTCATCTGTGCAGGTTTAATGCAAAACGGACAAAATCGGCTCATAAGTGAAAGATATCCGCTTAGCGCAGCCCGCATGCGGCACATAATCACCTCATCCAGATATGGCACGCAGTAACGCAACACCAAATCACAATACACCTCGTTTAACCGCTTGCCTCCCTCACGTTATCCATTCGATGGCAATAAGGCCGGACTTGACCCGAAGCCCATCCCTTCCAACATAGAAATATTTATTGAGGTTACCCCTTTACAGGTGCAGGTTAAGCCTTCGCTCCGTCCATAACGCGACGGGATCATACTTGATCGAAAACCGCCACACTCCCCACTCCCACCCCCCCCCCCCACCCTCCCACTACCTCTTTTAATAGAGATTGACTTATTGCAATCATAAAGTCGGACCGATACTACGAATTCTCTACCGGCTATTTACGCAGACGTGTTTCATAACTAAATCTGCAACTTTGTAATCACAGGTAAATACAAAGAGTGTGGCATTAACACTTCCTGTTGCAATCATGCAATACTGCCGTCGAATCATATAAAACCATATCTAGGCACATTGAAAGGTACAACTGAAGAAATCAATACAAGCCAATAAAAACAATAACAATAACAACAACAAAAAAAAAATTCTCCAAAGAAGATGAAAGCAAATAAAATCAGCTATCACAAGAAATAAATAAACAATCGAAAATCATAAGTCAAAAAAACATTCTTGCATCATTCACAAATAATTAAACGGCTCATATCTTTCTTCAACAGATGATTTGCGATTTCAATTTGATTCAAAACTTTCAATACAATTATTTTCCACATTTTTTCATTAAAAATTTCAAGAAATCTTTTTTTCTTCCTTCATTTTTTCTTTCAAATTTCTCTACTAAAATCATCTATTTACAGCTAGGTTTCAATTTTAAAAAACACAAGAGATGTAAAACTTTTTTTTTTCAAGAAATTCGAAAAATGCAAAAATTGAGACGTAAAATATGCTAAAACTATAATAAAACTTGAAAACATATCAAAGCAACTGATACGAACAAAATGATGGCATATAAGCTATGAGTGAATGTGAAAGTAAGCGTTCATTGCTGGCTCATACTGGAAAAAACACTATGAAACATTTCACGTGCCAACTATCGTTATTGCCTCAAAATCTATGAAGCGCATCACGTGCCGAGTACCGCTCATTGCTTCTATCGAAAGTTTTTTGTAAGAATATAAGATTTCTAATGGAAAATCACAAATAAGGAAGAACAAATGAAACCTCAAAAAAATGCACTAAACTCCTAAGAAATAAGCTCGAGTTACCAATGCCGAATGAGGTGTTTCTCTGCAATTACCCTCGAAAATCCCACAGGTTATCAGAATCATATCAAGTACTTTCCGCCTGCCATTCCCGATAACCGTGTGGTCATTAATGCTGGATCAAATATTTCTCTACTCCTATTACCATATAAGAATAAAATTTAGAAAATAAATGAAACTTTCAATTCGATTTTAATAATTATTACTTCAAAAATAATTTTCAATTCTTCGTCGTGGCATCTGATTCTCGAAATCTGATGCCTTTTCGTTGAAAAATTTCCATTCATCGATGCTTAATCGATCAAAAAAAAAAGAAAAAAAGATCGACCGTAGCAATGAAATGATACATCAGTAACGTGCTAACGCAGCAATCATCCAGTGAAATGAGGCGCAATGCATTTAGCACGTGCAAACAGTGGGTGGAAGCAAGTGTTGTAAATTAAAATCCCATCCGAAATCAAAAATCAGACAACGATAGCAATTCCACTACTCGGTTAAAACCACACAAAGGTCAATAATGAACAAAAATTATGGATAGGGCTTCTTGGTTCAACGAACTCGAACGGATACCTATGGTCATCGGTCGTCAGAACAAAATTGCCATCAAGAATTTTGTTTTGATGACCACAAAATGGTCATAGAATAAATCTTTTCCCAAATCCACCTCAATTGTAATCTCGGCTATGCAATGAATACTCAATCACCAGAATTTCTTTCCTCGTTTCATATCGCCTTCGTGTATAACTTTGCATATTTTTGCCTCAACATAACATTTCCCGGAAATGTACTTACATATTAATATAAGAATAAGAATCTATTTATACATCTGTTCTTCTCTTTTGTAAAATTTGAAGAAATCAAAAGTTCACCTAATTGCTCTAATTTTACCAACAGAAAGAAATACAAATGTTTTCAACGAGCATAAAAACCTGCCAATAGATACCTTCCACCTAAAATGAACCTCCCACTGACAATAACGTTCCAAATTTTTATGCATCTGCCTTTTAGAAAAAACTAACTTTTTTAGTAGAATACATTTCGTATAAAATTCCTCCAAAATTTATTTCCCAAACGACTGTTCTTTCAAAAAAAAAACCTAGTATCCTTAATAGGGTCACCACATCCTACTATGGTTCACAATACGAGGCTAATTAAACAACAGATGCGTTACTACTCAATCATAAAAAAGCAAAATTAGTGAACAGAAATGACACATGAAAAAAAGCCTTACGAAGATATATTAAAGGAGAAAGTGGAATAAAATTCATGGATGAGCGAGTGTTTGTGTGTGTGTGTGTGGGGGGGGGGGGGGGGAAAGAGGGGGGAGGAGGGAGGATATCTGCCCAATATTTCGCAAATTTTCTTGCTCTAAGACTTGGAGATTCTTCAAACAATTTCTTTACAACAACCATTACGAACGATTATATAATTTATGATATCCAACCTCCTCTTCTTTACCAAACCAATCTCTCCCTCACCTCCTTCCCATCCGCTTTTCCCTTCCTCCTCACTTCACCAAGCAATCCGCTTCCCTCTCCTCCCGTTTGCCCTTGTTGATGAATAACCATGTATCATAAGAAAAAAAAACGGTGTCAAATGTCAATATATAAGAAATACGACTGATTCTGAATCCTATCTAAAAGCGCCCACATACCAATGGAAAAAAAAAAGGAGAAATCAATACAAACGAATCGCCTCTACGTAACAAATGCTCAACATTTATGCTCTTTCGAAAAGCTTTTATATTCATTGAAAAAAAAGACGAATAAATTCCCGAAAAAATAGGAAATTTTTTTTCATAAATGGATAAAACAAAAGCTTATTTATATATGCATACATTTATATTTCTCTTTAAAATCAACAAAAATAAATAAATAAAATAAATAAATAAATAAATAAATAAATAAATAAATAAATAAATAAAAAATAAATAAAAATAAAAATAAATAAATAAATAAATAAATAAATAAATAAATAAATAAACAAATTAAATAATTAATTAATTAATTAATTAATTAATTAATTAAAAAATTTACCATCACATAAACTTTCAAAAAATTTTTAATGCAATAACAAAAAATAAATAGATAAATAAAAAATAAATAAAACGAATCACTTAGTTGAAGACTCTCTTTCAGTTCAGTAACCACTCGATGAGTGCATCAATATCAAAAATGATTCGACGGTCTTCACTTTTTACGTGGGTTAATGGAAATAAGCAATTAATCTACATGAATACAATATGCAAAAATTAACGCTACCTATTGTAACGATATGTATGCCAAATACTGTAATAATATAGGTTACATTACTTACTGCAATGAGTAATCTGCCGATAACCTTTAATAAACTATAGAAAATATTAAATCAAAGATTAAAGAATATGAATTATCCTCAAACATCGCTTCCTTAAATCCTAATAAAAAATTAATTTATGCAATAAAAATATAGAGTGATGATAGTTATGCAAAAAAAAAAAAATCTAATAAAAATTAAATTATGCAAAAATAAAAAATAAAACTTTGGTCTGAGATCGGAAATGAAAAACAATAAAATGGTAAAAATGATAGCACCGGAATGATCAATAAAAAAGGCAGATAAAATTACTGCATTTTTTGAGTCGCTATTTCTCAATTAAGCATGATTAACTAAGACTTGAAATGAGCTAAAATGAGACCAAATGAAGTTGTATAGGAAGCCAGCAAGCTGGAATAGGAGAGGGGTGGAATGGAGGATGGAAAGGACCGATAGATATATGGCCCCCATTCTCCTTTCCGCTTCGAATGAGTCCCTGCCCACTTGGCCATGATGCATGACTTGGCCAACATGACAATGACAAGTAAAATTAGAGCATGGATGTACTCATAGCTATATACTACGAGTATTTATGAAATATCCACAAATAAAGAGGACAAGATAAGACGAAAATGCGAACAATGCGCCATATTTTTATGCAAATCATTAACTAAATTAACAAACAGAACTTGTTCGTCCTGTTTAAAATTTTTTTTACTTCCCTCATGTGATTATTTCAATTACAGCTTTTGCATTAAAAATTCAAAGAAAAAAAAAAAATAAAATAAAATAAACGGATGTCATTCAATATTACATGGTTATGACTGGCAATTAATAAATATACCTCAAATAATGAATATTACCAATTGCAACCCCCTCTAATACTGATAATCTCACTAATATAATTTATTACAAACATAATAAAATTTAAATGATTGATTAATAATAAATAAAAAAATTTTATTCATTAAAAAATGAAATAATAATCATTTCAAAAATTACAAAAAAATTCATAAATATTGAATCAAAATTTAAATATAACAGGAACTAATTAAAACATAAATTACAATTATATTGAAATCAAGAATGGTATCGTCCTTTCTCACAAATCATATGCAAAGATGAATTACTTTTGAACGATGACGTCTAGAAACACCTCTACTCTTAATGAATAAGAAATTAAGATTGCATTTATTCTCAATGTGAACGGTATAATCTCTAAATATACAAAGATTTTTGTAAGGAGAAAAAGCCTTCTAAAATTAGGCTGCAACAATTAAAAAAAAAAAAAAAAGAGAAATTCAATAATGTGCGCAATTTTCATTGCTCGGCTGCTTGCATATTCGTGGGCATTTCTACTCGAATTCAATTCACTCACCAATTGGGTCTATATTTTTTAATTTCCATCCCAACTTAGATGTGGACAGCCCTCCTCAGGTTCACCTATGTATAGAAAAGAAGAACGAGGCTCAAGTTCTTTTTTTTTGGAGGGTGAGGGGAGAGGGTGGGAGAGGGATTGTCAGCGTTAATCAAATAGAAAACAAGTGCTGTAAACAATATGATTATGAGAGAAAATCAACAGAAAATATGAAATCAATAGCATCATTTCCGCTCAAGCTTAGGCTAATTATTTTTGAGTCGAGTAAAAAGAAAAAGGCCTCTAAAAGTATTGAGATTCAAATCTTGGCCACTAATAATGTGCATAAAAATTCTATGCTTAAATAAAATTGAGCTTGGCCATATAGAACATTCGACAAGTGGCCATTTTGGCCATAATAAACTTGAAAATGTGACAAAAAATCGCCTGAAATGACATAATTTAGAAAAAAAAAAAAAAAAGAGAGAGAGAGAAAGCAGGATCGCAAAAATTATTGACGATAAAACGGGCCGAATGTGCATCGGTTTTCATCAATAGAATGCTTTCTAGTTTTTTTTTTCGTGCTTTCGTCTCGCCACCACAGCCACACATACTCATTACACCGTTATAAAAAGAAAAGAAGCTCCCTCTAGCAGAAAATAAATCATTTAATTATTTTCATCAGTGATGACGGATTCAATTGAAGAACATGGCGATAATATGGAAAACGCAGATGATACGGCCACGATATGTGTATCTACGTTCGAAATAGACACTCGAAAATGTGACCGGTCGGAAAGAATCGAATTTATTTTTTAATTTTAAATTATTTAGTGCATACTTCGGGTGCAATAAATCACTGAACATTTAAGACGCACTCATTTTAACATTCCGAGAGGAATGACTGCACGGAAAGCAGAATCAACCACCGACAGAAACTCTATCGTTGTCAGCAATACCTGCTCTTCCATCGCTGCTAAGCTCCACCTACACTGAACCCTTCTAAATTTTGAAACGGTCACAGCCATTCGTGGGGTATGCGCTACCATCGATCTATCTCGCCTAAAACGACCATCAAAATCTGCTGGCGCATTATATATATATATATATATATATATATATATATATATATATATATATATATATATATATATATATATATATATATATATATATATATATATATATATATATATATACGGAAAGGGAAGCTTTTGATGGGTATTCATTAAACAAGAAATTAAAAATTTTGCAGTTCTATAATATGAATAGAAACGGAAAAAAAATGATTCAAAAAAAGCCAGCAAATGGCGCAAATGTTTAATTTAATAAACGACCAGTGGAACATCAAATCACGCATGGGCAGCACTAGACGGCGTATCTATTTCGCTTTATTGCCAATTCAGCTATTCTGTTGTGAACGATGCACCTTTTTTAGCGCCAGTTTGAAAAATTTAGCGTTCAACGTGTTCAAATAAATTATGTATAGTCGATAAAAATAAACGTACACATGGGTATAGATGACAATAAATCCACTGTATTATTGCGAATATAAGCCCTGGGCATATGGATTCAGGAGACTTCAAATAGCGACATATATATATATATATATATATATATATATATATATATATATATATATATATATATATATATATATATATATATATATATATATATATATATATATATATATATATATATATAGAGAGAGAGATGAAGGTATCATGGAATTCATTTCCATGTGCAGAGGGCACAAATTCAATAAAGCAAAGATGACGTTTACCTGACGTTTGCCCTCCATTAAAAAAAAAAATAATAATAATAGAAATTCACGCCTTTAAGGTTAAATGTTAGATAAAATCAAAGAAGTAATGAAACGTCTCAAAGAGCCTAAGGATGATAAGCTTTCTATGTTCAGCTGATCTGACCAACCGGTTGCGCGAATTGTCAGCTAATAAATACAACATATCGGAGAGCGTATTCATACTTCAACCGGTCTTGTCATTGAAAAAAAAAAGTGCAAATAATTCACTCTTTTAGCAATCTGATCGGTGTATGATACACTCTAAACGGGTGCAAATATATGTGAGTCACTTTGGGGGTTTTTTTAGCATTTAAGGTGGATCTTCAACTTGAAACCTAATTGAAAAAGCCAACCTGACATGCGCATGTTGAAAAGGTAGTGTTGTAAACTCTAGTGTCATCGATTACTCAGTAAGAAATTATCAAGAAATACACATTTCCATGCATAAATACGTATGCACGAATATAATGGCTCTATAGTGCATACACATGCAAAGTTTAAAAAAATATCTTTGAAAAAAAAACGGCAACTTTTTTGTCACCAAATGAATTGGTTTGATCAGATAATTTCTCGTAATCGATCAGTCAATAATCAATAATCATATCACTGAAGATTGGATCATGGCACATCCATTGAAGTATAGAAATCGACAATTAAATTCTAAACGATGCTTCAATTAGTCGGCGGAGGATGCATAAAATGTAAAATCGATTTGCCTCATTTTGTTAGGATAGGTCACTTGAGAATGTGGAATTGCTTAATAGGGGACGCTTGCAAACACTAAAAGCAATGCGCTTTCCCATTTTATTAAAGCCCTCTTCTCAGCGTTTTCATTGATCACAAATCTAAAAAACGCATTCTGTGCTTTCTAATATTTGTTTGCAGTAATGTATGCAAATACGATATTCTCAAATATGTTAAATGCGAAAAATTTTTACGATAGGCGCTCAAAGATTTCGAGAATAAAAATTGCTTCTTTCAATTCATTTCACATGGAATCTATGCGTTAAATTTTTTGAAAATTATAACCCCAGGGGCTTTATTGAAAGTGACATGACATCATACAGAAAGCAAAAAGCAACATCACCGCTATATTCTACAGAATTTTTGTTTTTTTGCATATGAGTGACCGACCGAGATCACAAATTCAAGAAAAATGTAAACACGCATAACACGGCCTCATTAGTTGAATACACAAACCGAAATGCATTCTTGCAATGCGCACACAACAGCAAGATGCGAGTAGCACGCGTTATGTTTACCAATAATTGTGAACGCTTTGGAATTTAGCCAAACCGAAATCTACCGTACTAAAAGATTCCGTGCAAGACCGAACGATTTAAAAATAGCTCATGATCGTCCGCCTCAGCAACCATTTCAACCGTGATTACTTACTAAATGAAAATCGTTCCCAATAAATGTAAAAAAAAAATTAAAAAAAAAATTGATTTTGCTAAAATCGAAATTGAAACACTTCAAAGATATCGTCGCGTTGAATATATTTAAGAATTGATGCAATGTTTCGACGGATATACAATACTCCTAAATTGATCAAAGAAAAGAAAAGAAAAATGGTCATTTAATGCTATACACCTATGCTATACACCTATGATGCTATACACCATACACCTATGATCACCAATTAAATCAAATTTTCCATTCATTTAGAGCGAAATATCATTTCGATTCCACTAAGAGTGAAGCAAAAATCTCATCATGTCCTCATAAATCGAAAAAAAAAAAAAAAAAAACAACTAAGCAACGATTCGTTAGAGTTATCTCAAATTTCGAGATTTATCTCAAACTTCATATGAATGATTAATGATTACGAATTTGCAAATGCAATATATGATCAATGCAAAAAAAAATAAAAAATTAAAAAAAAAAACTACTTAATAAAATAAAAATTTCTTATTTTGATAATTAAACAACATTAGTGAAATTCAATTTTGCAATGAAGAATTATCGATGATGATTTCATTATGCACAAATATTTCATTACTTACCTGATAGTAATTCATTTAATTGTGTCAATATTTATGTTGTCGTACACACAATATCAACACCCCAATAAAAAAAAGTCGATATATTCATAGATATTACAAAATTAATGAATCTAGCGAAATTCAACTTTCATTTGCAAACACTATGCAAATAACTAAGAAATGGATGAGGGCACAATACAACATCATATAGACGCGAAGCGATTTTATTACGTTGGCCAAACTTAAATAGATAAAAACCTAGTTGGGAGAAAAATTTAGGAGAGTATGAACATATCGACTAGGCTTTTTTTTTTTGGGAATAAAAACCCCTCCTTGTCAATGTGCTAATATCTCCTTCAAAATGCTACTGCTTCGGGAAAGGGAACTTCATATCCCACCATTTCTCTCAGTTCTTTATCATTGGTCCTCTCTTCGTGTTTACATGAGCCTGTAACGGCCACTTCCGCAATGATTTTCCTCGACTTTTTTTTTTTTGAAGGTTGCATGAGTCGCGAAGCGGAAACGATTTGAGAACGTAATTTATATCCCACAGAATTTTCTCACCAATCACCTACGTTGAGAAGAGTGTTCCTTAAAACATCTCAAAAATCCTGAACACGGCGCCATAGTGTAATAATTGCGGCAGAGATATATCATCTTTACAACGAACATAACTGATGTGCCAAATGCAAAAAGAAATTATTACGAATGGGAAGAGAATATTCGACAGTTTGGAGGATGCTCTTAGTTCGACGGAATAAGGCGATGACCCCGGTCATAATTGTGGTCAAATGTGGTGACCCAAACCTAGAGACGTATCACCTTCATTGAGGATGAGATGTACTTCGACGAATTTGGCTTTTAAATTTTAGTGATCAAATCAATCCCTCATTCGTTTGTTTCATTATCATCGTTCTCGTATCTCAATTCTTGTGATACTATTTGCAATTGAATTCTGCAAAGATTATGAGGTGAAAAAAAAAAACTCTATTTGGATTATTCTTTCCGTTCTCCTAAATTTACATGGAATTAATTTATGATCGCCGACCGATTCCCTTCATAAATTTAACGAAACTTGCAATAGGTTTAAATATGAAAATGAATCGAACGGAAAATACGAATAATATGTGATAGTTGAAAACAATTAGCAGAAAACCAGCTGCACATCACAACAAATGAGAATATCAGTACACACACACACAAAAAAAAATTAACAACAACTACATGGCAGAATATTAGTGCACAAATGTGATGCGTATATGTGTGTGCACATCGCGAACAAATTTGATTTAATCCGCTTTCCTTTCATGGCATCCTCCTCCTTCTACCTCCACCCTCCCCCCTCCCCTCCCACGATGCCGCAAACATACCTACCACCTTCGTTTGTGTATCGAAACTTCATTGTTTTTCCTCGAAAAACACCATTCTATTTCTGATCTACATTCAGGTATCACAATCTTACACTAGTTCAGCGTCAAAACTACAAACCTTTAAATGCAATAGCTAAGGTTCGCGATTCGTTGAACTTATTTTAAATCATAAAATGATCGCAATGCTTCGCTCTACAGAAAAAAACAACCATGAATTGGAATCATATATACGCTGGTAGTATTGTATTGCATGAAAGACGACAATATTTTCTTCAAGACAATAAAGTAATCTTTCAAGTATAACACCTGAGCTAAATAAATTCATTATTGTACTATCCGGCAAAGAAAAATAGTCTAATGGTATCTCGAACTTGGCCTTCATCCATATCTCTTGCGAAGACGACTGCAACATCGGTATCCATAGCCATAAAATGGCCCAAGATGCAACCGAAGGCGATATGATTTCTTTCTTCGATAGAACGCAAGAAGATGAGGTTTTTTTTAAATATATATTCAATTAAAAAATAATAGCACGAATCGAAAATTAAAAGCGCCATATAAATTTACCATCAAAGAAAAGTTCTTTTATCAATACTATTCTTCATTGAGGTATATATTACGAAAAACATACGCACAAAAAATTTCCTCAGAACAATAATATCGCAATGAAGTAGAACGGATGGCAGTTTCATAATCGAAGTTCTCGTTGATCGGCGATATCATGACGGCGCTCAAAATCGTAGAAAAAACGCTCTTTGTTGTATATCATATGAATGCCTCTTTGATTAGCATATAGCGGCAGTTTTGCTTTGCTTAAATTGGAAATTTGCATAACTTTATCGCTGAATAGAATTTTATTATTAAGCAATGTATCAGCACTGCAACATCACCAACACAAATATGACAACGATACGATTTGTGTCCACTAAAGCAAATCAATTTTCCCTCCCAATATACTTCCCTATCAATCTCATATTTCACAGGAACGGAAAATTCCTCATACGAAGGCAATAATGAATAAATAGATGTGCA
This sequence comes from Ascaris suum, assembly GCA_013433145.1. Classification (NCBI taxonomy): domain Eukaryota; kingdom Metazoa; phylum Nematoda; class Chromadorea; order Rhabditida; family Ascarididae; genus Ascaris; species Ascaris suum. The sequence goes on from CM024177.1 coordinate 1,666,184, forward strand.
TATCAACTTATTACTAAATAATCAAATTTCTACTGCTCAGGTAAATATTACGAAAAAAATGTAAAATACCATCGTTGGGTTGCTGATTCATTAACTGCGAAGAGGTCAAATAATTTATAAAATTTTCCCTAATTAATTTACTTGTCATTGAGCAATAAACTCAAGCTCGGAAATCATTCCTTCCTTCCGGCATCAAATCATTTACGTATGACATTGAAATGAGACAACGTAATGGCTAGAATAGGCGCACAACGATCTAGCTACATATCCCCCCCCCCCCCCCGCATTCTATTAGAACGACGAAAATATGAAAGAAAAAAAAAACCAGAAAACTAACCGGATATAACCGAAAGTGATCAAAAACCGAGGAAAGTTCATCGAAAGAATATTGCTGCAGAACGAGAAAATTTACGAGGTCCGCTTTTCGTGCACACTGAACACAATAAACTGGGAATTTACCATTCATTTCACGTACCAATAGTAAATTCCATACTTCAATCTGCAAATTCATCAGTTCAACGCTAAGCGAACTTTACTGAGCATAGCCGGATGATACAAGTTTAGTGAAAACCATATCAGAGAAACCTGGCTTAAACGTCACAGAAGGTTTTTTTATTTATCAGGAAGAACATGTTACAGAAATTTGGTTTCGTAAAATTTAATGCCAATAAAATCGTTTCAAACAATCATTAGATTTTATTATTTTCAAATATTTAGCATTGGATATGACCTTCTCAAGAATATTCGAAAATTTACCCGCATATTCCTCTTTATTCCTTCTTCTACCACGAGCTCTGAAGAGGATCTAACTTTAGAGAACGAAGCAACGTTCATCTCACGCAAACAAATGCGACCTACAAATTGAAAATCGGCAACATATGAACTCACGTCATTTGATAGCCAAACGGAATTTGAAATGTACAAGCACTGCAAACTGGAATTTAAAAGCAAGCTGCGGACAATGCATCTCTCGAAAACATATTTCATCCTGCAACTCGTCAAATCCAGGCTCAATCCCTTCCCCCTCTATTTGTAGATTCCAAATTTAAAAAAAAACAAGAGTTTTGCAATGCTCTTCTTTCCTCGAAATCCGCGCCTCGATTGTGCATAGCGTCAACTTCAATATAAATAGTGAGATATAAATGAGAAAAAGATATAAACGAGCGCACCTCACATGTGGAACAATAATGAGAGACTTCGCCCTTCTGTCGGGGATGCACCTTGATGGACTTCCCTGCTGCTGTAACCATATCAGCGACCATCTTGCAGTAAGCCAACGAGCGAATCAACATCTGCTTGATTATAACGTAAATCTTTTGGTTCGAAAAGCGGATATTTCGTGCCAGCTGCCAACAAAGATGTTGCAGTGGTACCAACGATTTATAACCCTGAAATCTCATAGTGAGATTAGCATATTCGCGCACCTTCTCCCTTCTCCTAGCAATTCCAAATTAGGCGTAGTACCTGCAAATCCAGGTCCCGATTCAGGCTGAGGCCATGACCGAATGGAAACATGGTTATCTGTGCTCGAGAGGAGGGAGGAGGGTGCGGAGATTGGATGGGGAAGGAAAAATAGCAGGAAACAAGCAAAAAAGATTATTTAAATTCGACACGCTCTGCAGTAATCGTTCGCCAAGCCCAGATGCCGGATAGAAATAACTAACTTCATCGATGCATCGAAAAATCACTCATTCATGCCAAAGCAAACAAGATTTGCTTAGATTTCATAGGCGACCTTATCGTGGAGAGCACAGATGAAATTCTATCATTAAACAAAGAAAAATATTGCTCGATAGCCCCAATAATTTACAAACTTTTGATCGAAACATTCAAATCGACCGTTATAAGATGAACGTCACCAAGGGTAACATGAACACTGTTTCATTATCCCCTATTGACCCAAATAATGAAAATTTATAATAAACGAGTCATGGACAACAATACAAAAAGACGCACAGGAAAAGTTAGTCGTTTTTTTCTTCGCCCATCGTCGAACCACAACGTCGCAACTTTTCCTTACTTCATTTTCCAGGTGGAGGAGGGGGGGGGGGGAGGAATGCGAGGCTCTACTCTTTTTTTTTCATTAATCGCTTACTACTATAAACACAAATCGAATATTTTCTTATGGCTCTACCTCACTGTTATTTAAATGAAAGCTATCAGTGAATAACGTAAAGTAAACTTACATGAAGCTTGTTCCATTCATGACTAAAGATTGCAATTTGCAGCTGCAACGCGGTTAATGGTCCAACATTCCACGCGACATTGTTGCACCATCCTGTACTCTGTACCCAATGCACACATCCACTACCCACCCATACTAAATCGCCGGCCTTCTGTGTGAAGCGGTGAACGGGTACACCTGCCTCCAATAAATCGTCTATATCGGGCCACCAAACACCTTTCAAAAAATCGAGACCTCGCCTGAAATTCAACGTTTTTCTCACCAGCTGCTAAATTGATGCCTATCAACTTATTTTATAACAACGAATTATTCCGAACGAAAAATAATGTCGACGATACCAAAAATAAACTCAACTTCCTTTACGCAAATAACCTATATTACATAACTGCCTCGAATTCCAAAATTTGCTCGCCTTATCTACGGTGGAGCTATAAAAACATTCCCTTACTCCGATAACTAATACTTTTTACTCGCTTATTCAACGCATAATATAGACAATGGGTAGGGGGGAGGGGAGTGGTAAGGGGATGGGAGGACAGGAACATCGAATGAAGCAATGAATAAGAAATTCCTAAACTAGCATTTCACTCCCTCAGCAAATAATGCTGACAAATCATTTCGATGGCTACCTATATATCAAGGGAAATAATAGAACATACTTTCTAAGCATATCGTCGATGACAGGCCAATACTCGTATGGCACTCCAAACCATTCACATTCACCTGGACCGATATTAATATTCACCGACGCAAGACCGTTGTTCTCTTGATGCCCTGGTGTACGCGCACCTGGCACCTAAATATCACATACTGTATAATTCGACCGGAAATTGCCATCAATAAGAATCATGTAGAAAGCCTTCTTTTAGATTCGACACATCCATTAATAACCAAATTTATTAAGACCTGTTTGGAGTGGTATTAATTAGGACTTTCAATGCTAGAGCTTCATGTCATTGGTCTTTGAAATGCAAAACTCCACCAGTGTGTTTACTTTCTTACTTTTTATTTCTATAATTTAAAAAACCCTTATATCGCCAATAAAAATGAACTATGTGGAGGAGCGAAGGAGAGCGACCCAATACAATGGAATGGCCTATACTCAAATAGTAGCCGAAAATCCGCGAGTATCTTTACCTCCCCAAAGCTTAGTTTATTGTTGACTAGAAGCCTCTAAATAACATCAGACGTCGACTAACATGTACTTCCATATGTCACATATCTAAACACCTCATAACCCATAAGATAACCTAGCGGGAATAAAAAACTCGCCTCACGAATTTCCCAACTTTCTCTTAAAACGGCTCATATTTATTTTAATTATCCTGAAATGGTAGGTAACCGCTACTTTGGAGCTCATATAATAATACATAAATATACACTACGCTAATCGACGTTTTCCATATAATCTATTTCGATCTTTCTCCGCTTTTTGGGAGTACTTTCAGCACAAATAGTGGCACTTCTTAACGCTCTTAACGTATGTGAAAATCGCAATAAACAATCCATCCCCGCGTATTTTATCTAATTTAAGACGATGGAGGGAGATATACGCCACAACCATAAGTAATTCATCGGCTGGATAATTCCGCCCATACAACGATGATTAGCGTCAAATGACATTTACGCGAATACTCACAATAACTGAGCAAGCCACAGTAGCAAAACATAGCTATGAAATTATTGCAAATGATAACGTATATATTAAAACTAATTCTCCGTAACTATTAATTAAATCTGCTTCTTAATGTTTCGACCTTTGACATCCTCTACGATTTCTAATTGCTCTTGCAAATTAAATTTCACGGAACCAGCGAATTTCATCTACCCATTAAATTTGTTTCACCTGAAAAATAAATTATCTCTCCATCGAATTTTCTATTAATATAAAATAAAAATTTGTGCACATCTATATGTATATATAGATCTTATGATAGCAATTGATAAAACTGATTGCCGTTTACTCTTACTTTACGCATTCATAAAATATTAAACTGCCTCTCAACTCTTTTTTGAAATTCATTCCTATGCCATGCGATTTTCCGTGATCTCATCCAAAAATTTTCCTTTGTACTTACCGCAAAAACCTATCCGGCCAAGTGACCTGTATTTCTCAAACACAACTACGTAAAAGTCAATTATATTAACTAGAAATATCACATTCATTGCCCTTAATAGATGAGATTAAAGGAAAATAAAAAGCCAGAAAAGGATATTTTCACCTACGATTCTCGAGTATCCTCGAAAACAGGAAATTCATAACAGCATCTAAATTATTTATGCAAAATTCATTATTTATGCAAATATTCCCAAGGAACCCATTAATCTCTGATTATATCGCCGGCATTGTTTGATAAAAAGTGACTCGAAAACATCCAACAATACAGCTAAAATAGTTAAATGACCTTCATATAAAGTTGCACAGTATTCATTCCATAAACACTGTGTCCAAGGTGAGTGAGCATATTGCAGCCAGCTACCAAACGGCAAAATGCAGGCATCTTGTTCAGCTCCAGCAATTGCGCCCTGCAAACATTTTCTCTCTTGTTTATCTCTTTCGCAAAAATACATCATAATAGACGTTAGTTTTCAGGGCACAGCCAACCAGGCTAAATTAAAGTGCACGCCAAAGTTGTTTAGCGCAGGGTGTAACCAGGCTGAATTAAAGTGCAATTCAAGCCAACTGTGTGTACCGCTTAGTTCGATTCCTTTTCAATATAAGCATTTGGATTTATTTTCAGATCAGTCAAAACGACGCAATTTTTTGTCAGGGAATATTTCTTAAAATTGGAGAGAGGAAACCATCAGAGATGGTCATACTCTCCAAAAAAAAGGATTCAACAATATTGTTTCAGGTTGAAAAAAAAATCTTTTTGGGAGCAAGACTTTATATCAGTCTTTAATAATTAACTGTTCAAAAAAAATGCACCGATCAATTGGGAAGAAGATCTTAAACAAAATCCTAAATCCTCACGCAACAAACTAATAACGGAAGGCAAATCATACGCCATCGATCCGAAAAATCGTGATCACTTCGTTTGTCAAGAAGCGTCAATCGCTGATAGCATCAATATTTTAGTAACACTTGAGCGAAATGAGTAGAAAGAGATATGAAACATCGAGCAATAAACTGAACATTATTAAGTAGAACGCTAAAACTAGGCGCCGGAATCTACCTTTTTGCTCGAACTTTAAAATTCCGAACAACTCTCAATAAGATTTAAAATAAACGCAAACTAACCTGAATTTATTTTCATCCGAGAGGTCAACATTAGTTCCAAACTTAATCATTTTCATTGGCATTGGTGACTCATCGAAAGGTGCCACTCGACGTCGTTTCGACGAAACGGTAGTCGAATCACAACTACCACCACAATATTTTGCACCTGCCGCACGTAACTTTTCCGCTTCCTCCTTAACTCATAATAGGAATTTATAATGTAAAATAATGCGCGTACAACCAACGCTTAAAACTTAAACTAGACAGAGTGAGCTAATCGAATTTATACGAAACGATGAGATGATTTACAGGACGCCTACGATGAAATAATATTTGCTTCATGGATTATAAGATTATACAGATTATGCCATACAGATTATAAAAGCTCTACAATCCATACAGAAATATTGCCATACAGAAAAAACAACACACCATGAGCATGAAAGTTCCCGTTGAAATATCCGGAAATAGTGTAGAAGGAATATTTTTCGCACCCACTTTATGCATTGTTTTGCGTTTCTTCTGCGCTTAAAATGAATTTCTACCTTTTCACAACACCACAACTTAACAACGTTTCATATTTGAGTGAATCGCCTCCAAATGTAAATGATTTAAAAACCTAAAAGAATGCTCAATCAAAATTAAAGCACCTTCAGTGAATATTGAAACGATTGCGCTTGATACTGCGCGTATTTGGCGACAGTGGTGAAAGACCGAACGCTATGGCACGCCCATGTTAGATTACCCAAGTGATCGACATTCTGATCAGTGGGCATACGATATTGAGTGCGAATCTCCACCTGAAATTCCAAATAATGACTTCAAGGAGAACGCGAACTCAGCTTCCAAGAAGATAGATCGTGGCATCAATAAAACTGTAATCCGGTAGTCCGGTAATCCTGCAAAACAAATATTTAAATAAATCCATTCTAATGGCAATCGTTGGAAATGTTTGGTGCAAATAAAGCAAAGCAAAATCAAGCAACAAAAAAGCGTCAGCAAATAAAATTTAGACTATCTTATGAATTGCACAGCTCAAAACTTCTGTTGACTCTAACCCCATGATCGATATTAATGCGTTACTAACAAAACTTCATCGCCTTTTGAAAGAATTCAAATAGCCATAGGCAAGCTATGCAAACATCGATGAGCCGACATTTCACTCCCTCTCTCTCTCTCTCCTATTTATTCACGAAATCTTTCAGCCGGAACTCATCATCTTACATCTCTAAATATTTGAAGATCAAGAAAGCATGCATACCTCATGATCGGGAGCTACTTCAAGAAGTGATTTTGTCGAGAAAAGTGAGAGATCCATTTTAAGCGTTGTTGTCATACCACGAATCAACGCTATAGTATTACTGTAGCAGAAGTTTTGCAGCTCAATTCCATGTGCATCTTTCCGTGAATCCACTATGATCACTGGTGTCTGCCGTAGAGCCTATAAATAAACGTGTCATAGTCACTTCAAGCTATGCACAACTTTCAGGAAATTAACTCAAGAAGATGGCAGTCATTAATGACAGCTTACAACTTAACTAAGACACATAGAATACAAGAGTACAGCATGTTTACTCGAGGTCGATAAGACAGTCATCATAGAGCAACACAGCGATCCGTAATGATCCGAATGACATATGAACCAAACAGCGTGATCCAGACAACAGACCCCACTGGTGGAATAACGCAAAAAAGTGAGGGGAAGAATACGGCAGTAACCAAAAGTGGGAAGTATTTACCATTACATACTGCAGCGACCAATTCAGCTCAAATTAAAATGACATTAAATTTATATGGGCATCGGAACGCTTCAAAAACAGTGATCAAGCAGTTTGATTCTATGGCCTTCCTTGTAAGACAAGTTAATACTTCCCCCCCCCCCTCCCTCTCCTCGGCCATCCGAAAAAAACCCCCTCTCAAAATTTTTTTGTAGACCAGCGATTTTCAACTTTTCAAAACCTTTAAGATGCAGAATAAACCACCATGAACTTCAGCATCGACACACCGATCCAAACTGTAAACTTTGAAAATGATTTGAAGAAAATTCCCCTTTGCAGGACTCAAAATTTCATCACTTCACAATCTAATTGCAATAGCAAACACCAAAAAAAAAAAAAAAAAATACGGCGCAAAATCGCTCGTATACCCGCCTACAATGATTGTCAAAAACTATTATCACCATGGAGGAATGAAATCATTGCTGCGGAGATAATGCATAACAATCATCGTTACATAGAACAATCCCATTGGATATATCCTATGAACGTATATACATTCCGTCAAATATACGGCAAACGTTAACTCAGAAGAACAAACTCGTTGCAGAAAGAATGTCTACCTTCTCAGGTGGAATTTTCTCGTTCGGCGTTTCAGGTGGAACCGGTGGTGGAACCTTTTCGTCGAATATTTCGGTGAATTCGCTGGGCTTTTCGATACGTTTATGACACCTATCGATCAATTCTTCGGCTGTTATTGTTATTGGCACATGCACAGCAGCAGTCAGCGAAAACGAATATGGCAAATCAGAAGTCGACGAAACAGCTTCTTCCTTCAAAAAAAAAACTCCTTTCACTCCATGTATCTGATCACTCCCCCACTCTCTCCCTTTCCGGTTGGGATTACAAACTCGAAAAAGTTTCTAAAAAAAGAGAAAGTATCATCCCACGAAAATTTCCACCTATCCTATCAAATTGATACAATCATTCACAACTGTACCACGTCTTTATACAGTTGTAATTCCACAACCCCCTTCAAATCAACTAAAATTAATAAAACCTCCAAGAAATAAAAAGCTCTAATTGAACCGATCAAACTGCGATTAAAATTCGAATGGACTAATTAAAAGTTAAAGAAAAGGGGAGAATGTTTGAAAATGAAAAAAAATCTCACCTGCAGTGAATTGCGATCGTTCCCATCTGCTGGCTCTTGCTTTGGAATGGCGTTACCTGATGCTGAAGTAGATGCGGTTGCATCATCTGCAAGATTTATACCACCTTTCATACCTCAATCACTACAAAAAGTGCTGATGATAGAAGAGGGGCGATTTAAGCTTTACAGCGAATCGTATGCAGCAGGCGAATCAACAGCTGTGACATACTAATTAAGGTTTTTCATTAGTGTGGATTTGAATGCGCCTCACAATATTGGAATTGCTCGATTATACGAAAGTTGACGTTCCATTTTGCATAAAATGGACGTTTCTCAGAAGCTCCCATTCAGCAAAGCTGAACTCAGACTGCAGAACCATTACGGTTAACCTCGAATGATTGCAAAACAGAACATTTGTCTAAAAGCAACACAAGGCCAATTCTTATCAACACAAAGCATCCTAAAAGCCAACATTGCTATCATTCACCATGCCGGCCTAGTTTTATTAGCCAATGATGATATAAAAAAAATCAAATTCAATGTTTACTAAGTGCAATTAAAAAAAGCAAAACTAATACACATAATATTACAATTCAACATGCAACAAACCATGTGAGGAAGTAGTCTCATTCTTTACTGTTGTTCCTGTTCCA